>VXBL01004717.1:416996-629047 GCA_013400195.1 Aramus guarauna | reverse complement strand
CGGGGCGGGCGGGGGGGCGGGGGGCCCGGGGGGCGGGGGGGGGGGGCACGGGAGGGACAGGCGTCCGGGACGCGGCGCTGGGAGGGAGGCGGCCCCGCACCGCGGCGCCCGGGGGAGAGGGATGGCGAAGAGCCAGCACCTCTGGTCTGGGAGGGAGTCGCAAACTTCGGTACCTGTCGGGAACTCCCCAAACGCCAGGGACCCCAGTCGCCTCCGGGAAGAGCTCTACAGGCTTCCCTACCCCCAATACCAACTCTCACAGCAGGCTTGAAAACAGGTTGTACCCATGCTGATGAGGAGGGCACGGCGTGCCCGTCTGCAAACTGGGGCTTCTCCTGCCCCTCTACCGCTCGCCCGTCCCGAGAGGAGCACCCTCCAGCCCCCCCCCCCTGTCCCGCCCCTCCGCGCCGGAGCCGTGGCAGCGGCGAGGGGCCCGGCAGCGCCAGTCCGAACCCACCCCCCCCACCCCGGGCCTCGCCATCTCCCTGCCCGCGCACCCACCTGTCCCGAGGGTCGATCCAACTGGTCTGCTTGGTGTTGTGGTCGATGTAGAAGACTTTACCGTCGTAATCCCTCGCCTCCTCCCAGCCATCGGGTAAGGGGAGCTGCCCATTCCCCGCTTTCCTAGGCATGGTCGGGTGGCGGGGGTAGCTGCTCCATAGGGACAGAAAGAAAGACGGGAAGCGGGAAAAGCCCCCACCCGAGCCGGGGGGACGGGGAAGGGGCCGGGAGCGGGGACTGGAGAGGGGGGAGCACGCAGCGGGCCGCTCGCGGAAGCCCAGGAAAACCCTCCTCCGCGGCCGGGTCTCAGTCCACCATGCCTGGGCTGCCGCCTTGCCCGCGCCGCGGCAGCCCGGGTCAGGGTTGCCGGCGGAGCCCAGCTGCCGTCTGGGCGCGGGGAGCCCGGCTGAGCCCCAGGCGGCCGCGGCCGCCGCTCATTAGCATGAGATTAGCATCCATCTCATCTGCATGCACATTCCTCCCGCCGCATTCCTCAGGGTTAACCCTGCCGGCGCTGCCGCCGCTGGGCTGGGCAGGCCCGGGCCGTGGATCCGGGACGGAAAACGTCTAGCAAGGCAGCGCGCGGGCCAGGCCGGAGGGCAGGGAGCAGGATGGGGAGGGGGAGGGAAAGGTGGCAAGGGGGTACCCCTGCTGCCTCCAAACGAGCTCTGCCCGCGGCGCGTCGGGGCTCGGCCGGTGTAGGGGTAGGAAACAACCACCTGAGGGGAACGGCGGCCTCACGGGCCAGGCTGCCAAACGCCAGTACCCCCGCGCCTTCAGCTCCCGGCCACTTTTTTGTGTCCCCGCGACTTTTTTTGGGCAGCTGGGAGGGTCCGGGAGCACATCTGCCCCTCCGGCCCCAGCCGCCACCACCCCGGGGGGGAGCAGTGCGAAAAAGGACTGCGGTGAGGGGAGGGAGACGGCACCCCGGCGTGAGGGCTGCCGGCCCAGCGACCGAGCGGCGGCGCGTCCCTTTGTCTGCGAACTTGCTGCCGGCCCCGCATCAGGTGGCGCAGGAGACTGTGGCGTGGGGGATGTCCTGCCCTGGGGGCACGGGGAAGGTGTCGCGGGAAAAGGCAGTTTTACCACTGCCTCCATACCCTCAGTCGGGGCGGTGTGAGAGAGTGGCCTTTCCTTTCCTTTCCGTTCAGCTCTCGCTACCCTTGCTTCACATCCTTGTGAACTCTCGCTGAACTCCGGCGAGGCTCAAGGGTTCCTAGAAAGGACCTTGACATTTAAAATACCTGAGTTCAAAATTTAAATAAAAAAGGGAACCCTTCTTTAACCCTGGAAGTACATAAACTTACTGCCTTTTTTTTTCTCCCCCCTCCTTTTTAACAGAAGCACCGGTGAAGAATACATGCACACGCCACATTTGTGCCATGAATTGTTCTGGCCTCAAAAGCCGGCAAGCTAAGTCGCATTAAGTATAGAGACCAGGTGTGAATTACCGTGCGTTTATCTCACGTTTGCCACAGCAGAAGAGTACTCCAGGCTGGTTACCATGGTTCAGCTGATAGAAGGTAACCTAATGAGCTCTATTAATTTGCATGTGTATCTGATTCCCAAGATTTGGCACCAGAAGTAGAGCACCTATGGGAGAATATGACTCCTTAGTTTAGTGACTAAGACTCCTAGGTAACCCAAGTTTCAGTCCCTGTTTCTTAGAATGCTTTATTTCTTTTCACTTCAAGTTACTGGTTTAAAATAACAAAATTTTCGTGGGAAAGGAAGTCTGGGACCCAGAGCTGTCCTTCTTGTTTTTCAGTATGGTTATCTACTCTGTTATAGTTATCTTTAGCATTCAGCTCTATGATTTATTCTTCTGAGACAATTTACATGTACTAAGTACTGGACTTGTTCAGTGCATAACAAGTTTTTGGATTCCACTTCAGAGGCCATATAGCTGACAGGCATTCCAGTAACTAGTTTACAGGTATCAAAGTTCCATTGTTTCATCTATCTCTAAATAGGAAAAAGTACTAGCAAGATGTGATTCTAATTTAGCTAATTGCTAATCTGGTAGAGCTAAGACTTTTATTATTTTATCATTCTACTCACTTTATTCTGTAACACTATCTCTGTAAATGGCTCATATGCCTCCCCAAAATACCTGTATGTTGAGCTCCAGACTATCTTGAAGATTTTATTTTACATCTGTTGCATTAAGGTTATGTGCAGTGAAGCTACATACATGAAGTAAAGCCCCAGTGGTTAACAGTGGAGAAAAACTGGGTCGTTATAACTTCTGGTTATCTGTAAGAGTTCAGCAACTTAGGGAAAGCAACAGAATCATTGCCTATTAAAGTGACAGACTTATTTATTTTCATTGAGAACATTTAAGTTTCAATGAGCTGCTTGGTTTATAAAGTCCAGTCTTGTTTTCCATCAGTGTAAAAAAAGCACTTTACATTTGTGTCCTTTTAAATTGTCTACTGTAATTTTACAATCTTGTTTATAGGTGACATCCTACAGTGAGAAAGTCCATGTGGCAGTTGTGGGACAGGATAAATTGGGTTTTCTTTTCCTTTTTAAAGTTCAGTTTGAGTTCTTGATAAGACATTTTGTTATGTAAGTTGATAAAAAGCTATAGAGGATATACTTTTCCTTCTGAAACTAGGTCCCAGTTACTTATCTTTGGCATTAACAGGGAGCTTTTATAATGATACAGCCTTCTTCATCCTGAAAATGCAGGCCTGTTATACAGCAGCACCCCTATACTCCTACTCTCTAAATAATCCATGCAAAAGAATCAGATTAGAAAATCTGTAATACCAATCTGTGATACAAACCAAATGTCATTTATGTCAGTACTTCCCCTGAAGTTAATAGTGACACCTGAGGTAATACCTAACTCCTGTGTCACCACCAAGGCAGTCAGAACCACATCTTTGTTTATTGGTCAGATGAGACCCACGTGGATGTGGATCTGATTTACAGCCATCTTTACCAGGGTAAAAATTCTCATCAGAAAAGGTCAATATCTTCATTTGCATAAATAGATCAAAATTGCAGTTCTTCATTTTTGGAAATAAATATACTAAGGTCATCGCATAATTATCTGATTTCTATATATATGCTTGTGTGTGCATGTACAGATGTACTTATACTTAAATATAAAACGTTGCATGGTAAGTGTTAGGCTCTCCCCTTCCTCTCTCCGTTTTCCATTGTTTGAGTACTTCATTGTGTTTGTATTTATAGTTAGAGTCTACAGTCCAGAATGCCAGTTTAGGGCTACTTAGGAATGACAATATTTGAAGTCAGACTCACAAAAAGTAAGGTAATATTTGTGTAAATAAATGCCAGACCTTTAATATTACCAGTGAGAACCTTTAGCTTTGAAGGACTGCAGTTGTACGAAACAGAATCCAATTATCCTCTTGGTTTTTGCTCTTTTGCAATTTGGACTGTTAGGAGATAATTTCTTCTGCTATACTTTAGTATTTTTTCATATGTCTGGTACAGGAAGGCAGAACAGATGTTAATAATGATCCTTTTTAGCCTAAAATATGCTATAAATTCTAACTAAGAGTAGTTTTGCAAGTATACCTCCTCCATCTCAACTGATAACCTGCCTAGCATTTTGTGCTGACACTGTCAGCTGACAGCATACCACAGATTGTTTGACTTAATTGCATAAGACAGCATAGTTCAGAAGATGTAAGCATGCTTTATTCAAAACACAGAAGGGTGCATATGAAGGAATTGTCCAAAAGCACGGAACAATGTAGCTATGGCATGACTTAAGTATTTGTCAGTAAGTATGATAAATAAAAAGATATGCACAATGAAAAGGAGCTAATTGTTCCTCTCTTTTTTTTTTTCTTTGCATATGCATGTTTAACTGGTCTGGAGAAGTTCACGTTATAAGTAGTGCATAGTGAAAGGAATTAATTAAAGGGAATTAAAATCATAACTATTTTGTGTCCTGTCTACTTAATGTTATCAGCCAGGAGAAAAAATGTTTAGGTGAAAATTTGAAACACAAGTGTGGAAGTGGCTGAATCCAGAAAGGGGGTCTGCGAAGGCAAATGGTTGTGCCCTGTAACAAGAAGCATATTCTACTGCAGTCTGTACTAGTCTAGTTAATCTCCTGATACTCTCTGCTTGCTTCTTTTTTTAACAGTAAATCTGTTCTTGGGACTGACTGTGATCAAAAAAGGCATGTTTGTACCCTGTCCTTCCATAACAAGAGACTCCCTTAACTTGATGATCCACTAGAGTGACATCCCTGAAGAAATTTACAGCTGTTACAACTCTAACTTGTACTATCCACAAATGGCTCTGAATCAAGAGCCACAGCTGTCTCCCTGAAAATCTGCATGGTTCAGCCTCCACTGCTTTCAAACAGAATTTGAGTGCAGAATGAGTTATGAAGTGTTGTGACAGAATTAATTTCTAAAAACATCTGACAAAAATGTTTGAAAATGTATATTGGTTATGTTGGATTTCTTTAGACACTTAAACAGTGTTTATAGTTGTCCAAATATGGACAACGCTGACTTCCCTCAGATGTAGCTACTGTAGAACTCTAAAAAATAGTCAGTATTTTCAGCATTATAAATATTTATTTAACAACAGTGAATTTTGACAGCTATATTTTCCATTTAAAAAACCCACCAAAAATAGGACTCCTTTATGCTGTGAGATTTTTAGATTTAAAAAGGGTTTAAAAAGTCCTTGTAAAGAAAAACAGTGTACGTGCGTGAGGAAGGAAAGGAGGAGGAGTGCTACTTATACTATTGTCAGCTTCTGATGCATGTATACATCTGAGAGTAAGAGATCTTTGAATAATACTGTTTCTGGTTGAATTTATGATGAAGCTCTGCAGAAGCGATGGAGCCAGAGAACAGCTTTGATAAGGTTTGTGCTCATTCAGCTTTTCTCTTTACTCCAAGCTCTTCCCACTGATATTCAATTGGACAGCTTGCTGCTAAAAGAGGATGTTCTACAAAGACTTCCCAGACTATCAGTGAAAAAGACCATACCAGGTTCTGCTTCAAATGAATATAACTAGCTCCACCCCGCCCCCCCGATTTTTTGCCTTATTTTTGCCTTCAGGCATGCATAGGAGAAAGTAATGACCAATTACACATTTAAAGTCCTTGCAGACATAATTCTAATCCTATAAATCTGAAAATAAGTGCACAGAACAATTTTAACTGATTGTTAGTCTGATTAAAAGTTTAGGGTAGAGTGGAAATGATGTGGTAAGAGCTTTGCCTCAAACCTAACTACGGAAATGTGAGTAACGTTTTCATGGTAACATCTTCTCAGACTCACCCTAAACCACTCATTAAACTCACTTTGCGTTCAGTTCTGTTAACTCTGATTCATACTGCTGATATTTCTGTGGACAAAGAAAAAAGAAGATGGAGAGTTTTGGTTCCAAAAAAACAAGTGCTGATGAGGTCCAAATTAGCCTCTGAGGCATATTCCCACAGAATTTCTTGATGCAGTTTTGGTAAGTTGTCTTGATGATACATCTTCCATAGAAACAGTCTCCCTGTTTTTTTTAATATATCTCTGATACTTGTGGACATAAATTTAACTTTCCTACTTTTCATTATATCTGTGGAATTGCAGCATCTATTCAATGGTGTCTAATGACTTTGGAGAACCACAAAAGCACGCCTGGTCAGCCAAGAAGGTTCCCAAGACCTCAGTCTTCTCTTTTGGCTGCATGTAAGACAAAAGTAGGCCAGCAGTAGAGGGTTTCTGCTCATCGGTAGGGAGGGAAGAATGAAGTAGTTTCTTAACAACAGCTCCTTTGGTGGAGAACAGCGATTAATTTCTTCAAGTATTTAAAATACTCCATCAAGTAGTACACAAGTACATGGGTTTACAGAGCTAATGCTTTTAACAGTCCTTCTCTACTGGTACAAGGAGTAAGTGCTCCCACCACAGCCGGAAGAAAGGACTTAATGTACATCTGCTGTGTTGTATCTAAGGGAGCAACAGATGAAATACAAAAGGCAATGTACTAGCAACAACATCCTGAAGTATTTTTCTTTTCTGTATCATCCATGCACTTTCAGAAACACAATGCAGTAAATTAAGTGGACTGGACTAATTGACTGAGTATTTCACACCTGCATTTAAAAAAAAAAAAAAAAAGGTCCTGTGATGGAGAGGCTTAGGGAACCTTTCTTTTAACAAATGAAAAATCTTACTTGAAACACAAAACAAGTACAAACCTGCCAAACTATAACATGAAAAGAAAAAAAAGCTGCTTTTCTCTTTCACCCACTTTCCATCTCTTTTTTCCCCTCAAAAAAGTACAGTTTATTTGCATGAATGCAAGATACTTTGACATCTATCCTAGCCAACTACAAAGGAACCTCAATCCTATCTTATTGCTCACTGAGGCTAAAAACCACGCTGCAAAAATAAAATCTGAACCTATGCATTTATAGCAAAAATAGGACTAATGCATCGATACCAAGATTTCGTACTGCTAGAGATGTTGCTAAATTGTGTGAATCATTCCATGGCAATTTTGATTCTAGTCTAGATATCCAAAACCCAGAATCCCAATATGTGCACTTTTTGGAGGACTGAAAAAAATGAAAGAACACAGCATGATATTGTTCTGTCTGCTTTGCAGTGGACGTCAAAAAATGTGTTAAATGACTTGATGGAGTAAAAAATACCTAAATGAAATAGGATAGGAATTAAAACATAGGATGCTTTCAGCTCCTGAGCTGAATCTGTTGAACTGCATTGTATCATTTTTATTATTTCAATATGTTGTCTCAGAAATACTTAGAGTAAGCTTTCTTATCACAAGGAAAAGATTATAATTCATACAAAAATTCTTTTTATTCAGTATCTCATTTCCAGGTAAAATATCATGTATAAAAGTTATCAATTCCATATGGTCAAGCATATGTTATGAAATACTTGTGTCCACATATGAGACACATGACAATATTTCAACAGCTCTCCTTTTAATTTCTTGGTGGAGAAACACAACAAAAGCATAAATTGTAGTTAGCTATATTTGTATGTTCATAAATGAAACACACTAATAAAGAAACAACCTCCAATAGCATAAAAAGATTACACTAAACAATAATTCAAATAAAATAACTTGAAGCTAGGCAAAGTCTGCAAAATTTAAGTATTAAAACATAATCCTCAGAGCTGTTGCTGATAATCAGCTGTTCTGTAAAGCTGTGAATGTAAAGCCAAAGGATATACAGCTGTAATAATACCAGTAACAATATATAATACCAAAGGAATCACAGAATCATGGGATGATTGAGGTTGGATGGGACCTCTGGAGGTCATCTTGTTCACCCCCCCTGGTTAAGCAGGGCCACCTAGAGCCAGTTGCCCAGGACCATGTCCAGATAGTTTTTTAGTGTCTCCAGGGATGGAGATTCCACAACCTCTCAGGGCAATCTGCTCCAGTTCTTGGTCACTCTTCCAGGACAAAAGTGTTTCCTGGTGTTCAGAGGGAACTTCTTTGTTTCATTTTGTGCCTGTTGCCCCTGGTAATGTCACTGGGCACCACTGAAAAGACCCTGGCTCCATGTTGTTTGCACCTTCCCTTTCGGTATTTGCATACATTGATGAGATACTGCTGAGCCTTCTCGTCTCCAAGCTGAACAGTCCCAGCTTTCTCAGCCTTCCGTCATACGTGAGGTGCTCCAGTCCCTTAGTCATCCTTGTGGCCCTTTGGACCCTCTCCAGTATGCCATGTCCGTGTCCCTTGTACGGAGAAGCCCAGAACTGGACCCAGCACTCCAGGTGTGGCCTCACCAGTGGTGAGTAGAGGGCAAGAATCACTTCCCTCGGTCACCACCAAGGATCACCTCGGCAACACTACTAATCCAGAATGCAGCTGGCTGCCTTTGTTGCAAGGGTACTGTGCTGGCTCATGATCAACTTCTTGTCCACCAGGACCCCGAAGTCTTTTTCTGTAAAGCTGCTTTCCAGCCAGTTGGCTTGGAACACGTACTGGTGGAGCTTATTCCTCCCCAGGTGCAGGACATCGCCATTTCTCTTTGTTGAACTTCATGAGATTCCCATTTGCCTGTTTCTCCACATCTTTAAAGAGCACAAAAGCGTGCCACGTAATTCAAACATACCAAAACAAAGAAACTACTACGCTGTGAACTGGCTTCTTGAACTCTAGGCCAGAGGTGCCCCAGCAAGCAAGCAGCCGGGTGTTTAGAATCAGTGCTGCTCTCCCTTTAGTCTCGCTAGACAATCAGAACAAGAGAGAAACCTCTTCAGGACTGCAGTCTCTGCAGCCTTCAGTGGTATTGTGGATGTCATCACTCACAAAAGACCTTGATTTTTCTATGGAAGCATTAATATATGTTTGTACAACTCAATATGCCACCTTTCAATAATAGAAACAAATAAAAGTGTTTGTTTATATAAAGAAGAAAAATGGTGTTTTCAAACACTAGCTCAGAAACACTCTGATTACTTAACCATTGATACCTTTTTTTGAGAACATAACGAATGTGAAAGAAGTACAATACTCTTACGCGTCAGCCTGCTTCCCACTCCAGGAACTCAGAAACAATTCATTTGGGCTTTTTTTCAGATTGCAGAATTAGGCCTTTCAACCAGAGGAAATAGAGTGGAGTGTATCTTCAAAATCTAGCACAACAAGGGCTAGTTGTTCTACAGCTTCCATCTAGTTTCACCCCATATACTTAAACCAAGATTCATGGTAATTTTTGATATATCACTGGTGGGGGTGGGGGCAGGAAAGGTACTGTCACCTTTTTCTGTGGCAGGTGCTGGCTCCTGCTCTTTTCCTTGCCTTTCCCTTCCCACGTCCTTTCTTCTTAGACCTGTCCTCCCTAAAGCTCTGCAGCCATCAGCTCTGATCTGCCAGGGCCGGGGCCACAGCAGAGCGAACATTAATGGATCTGACTTACTCCACACAGCTGGTGTGTCTCCATGCTGTGTTCCTCAATGTGTGCTGTTGTACCTATGTCAACCGTGCTGCTCCCTTCTCCAGAACATCCCACAGCCCCACTCCTTAGAATGGTCTTGTCTGGCTGTAGTCACCTCCATACCTGTTGCTGTGAACAGCTGGCAAAGGACCACGCTGCCAACGATGACAGCTGCTGGTAGAGTCAGTGGCTGGGGTTGCCACTCAAACCATCCCACTCCTGTGAGACAGCAAAATAGGGTCAAAACCAAAACAGGAGTGCTCACCCCTGGATTCTGCTCAGGAGGGACTCCAAGCGGAGGTCAATATGCTGCATGTCCTTGGGTAGCCTTGAAACAACACCAGTAGCCACACCAGGAGCTCCATCTGGTGAGAGCTGAAAGAAGAAGAAGCAACTAGAGGTTGAGGGCCATCATCACCTCTGGAATCGATGTGCCTTCTACACTAGTTGCAGGGAAAGCGCTGTTGTCAAGTTACACTGTGGTGGGTTGACTGGCTGGATAGCAGGTGCCCACCAAAGAGAAAATATAACAAAAGGCTCGTGGGTCAAGATAAGGGCAGGGAGAGATCACTCACCAATTACCATCACAGGCAAAACGCACTCAACTTGGGAAAATGACAACTTGGGAAAATGAATTTAATTTATTACCAATCAAATCAGAGTAGAGTAATGAGATCTAAACCCAAATCTTAAAACACCTTCTCCCAACCTCTCCCTTCTTCCTGGGCTCAACTTCACTCCCAATTTTTCTCTACTTGCTCCCTACCAGTGGCATGGGGGGGATGAGGAATGGGGGTTGTGGTCAGTTCATCACACGTTGTCTCTGCTGCTCCTTCCTCCTCAGAGAGGGGACTCCTCATACTCTTCCTCCGCTCCAGTGCTGAGTCCCTCCCATGGGAGACAGTCCTCTGTCCCCCTGCTACCAAAACCTTGCCATGCAAACCTAATACATGCATGTAACATCACTGATCACAGGTGCCGAGATGCTGTTAAGAGACAGCAAAATTCTGACTAATTAAATACATATTTTCAAAGTTTTAGGTGGTTTTCATAGATCATGAGCCAGCTAACAGAAGCTTTTGTTTTGTTTTGGTAAGAGGAGGCAAAGAAATACACTGGGGCAGAGGAAAAGAAGGTAAGGAGTTGTTTATCAAAAGAGGCTTTCTTGAATCAAGTAAATCCTTGAAGGAAATCATGGTTCAGAAAAAAAATCTCAAAAGGAACATAAAAAAAATTCTCAAAAGCACATATACGCACATTTTGTGTCCATAACACCACATGAAAGATTAATGGTTTTCTGTATGTATCTTTAAGAGATTTTTTGATGTTATCAACACAGATGAAGAAAAGCCGAAAACAGAGAAAACTTGTCTGCTGTAGTGAACCTCCTCCTGCCCTTTATCCTGTAAGGCAAGAAAGAAAAAGTAGTGTACACTGCCTTTTAATGCAGCGGAGGCCTTTTGCCACTCATGTTGTTTAATCTCCCTTCTCAGTATTCCACATCTGTGGAATACACTTCTCCAGCAGTCTCATTTTAATAACATATTCAAATCCATTAAACTCACTCTGGTGAGCTTGCAGTGAACCATGACATTTCCAAATCAAAGTTAAATCAAAGGCCTTAAACCAGACTCGCAGAGCTAAAATTCTCTTTCATATCCCTTCGCTTTATTTACAGAGGATTCCTCTGTTCAAATACACCAAATCATCATGACAGAATTATTAAGATGTCTTGTCATGTCATATTTTTTGAAACAATGTCAAATACTGAACTGAAGGACCTGCAGAAAACTCAGAAACAGCAAAAAACCCCAAAGCCAAACAATGATGGATGAAAGACAATCTGTAATGAGCATGTCAAAACTTTATGTTTTCTCTGCTGCTTTACTTGACAGTTGATAACTTTTGCAGCACCAAGTGAAGTCCTGTTAGTCCAATGATTTAAAGTCTTCACATGATCCCCTATTCCAAATGCTACCTAGCCGGGTACAGGGCAAACAGTACCAGTGAGAGGGTATGACAGGGCTTCTTAACCTCTGCAGAGCCTGCCTTTTCCTGACCAGCATGGGGATGTAATATCTACACGGACTGTGTTACACACGATTTCTGAGATGTGAGATTGTCTCAATGTGTAGCTAGGCTTATTTGTATTTTTGATCTGTGTACCCGTATAAGCAAATTGTTCTGGCACAAGTCACAGGAGCAGACTTTCCTGAAAGCAAAAACATAGCAGGTAGGAAGAAAACTACGTTACTAAAGTGAGCAAGGATAATGGAATACCTAACCAAATAGAAAAAAATCAGTGTTAGGGTTGCCTTGAAATGATTGCAGGAAACCCAAAGAGCTGAATGTTAGTAACTGTTGAATTTTTATTTGAAGCAAGTCAAGCAGGTGATTTTTGCGTCCTCTTCAAATATTGGATTTTAATTTTAGTGCTCTATACATAGCAGAATTAAGCATAGCTATATAAAAGAGGTAAACATTTCCATGTCAGAATTCTTCACTCTTGTATTTTATCAGATGTGTTTATATCTCATCTTGCCCAAGTGGAAATGACTATTTCTATTTTGCAAATGTGCATAATATGATCAAATCACTTCTTAATCTCCTCTTTGGTAAGTTTTCACTATAGAGCTCACTTTCCAGTCCCTTAATCATTTTAATTTCTCTTCTCTGACACCACTCCAGTTAAAGGAGGTCTTTCTTCAGTTTGAAATAGCAGAAGTAGAACTAACTCCCCAGCAGTAGTCACACTAATGCCAAGTATAGGGATATGTGGCATCTATCCACTTCTACTATAGTTTCCAGAGTTTTTTGGCCATAAATTGGATTAACTCCTTCTGCCACAGCACCTCGCTAGGACTTGTGTCCAAGGATTGCTACTGTGACCTAAGCTGTTCCGTGACAGAGATTCCCAGGACTAAGGCCATCGTCCTCTAAAGATAACTGGCTTATTTTATTAATGCTTAATGTGCCTGTTCCCCAGTACAAGACAGAAGTATTTCTTAAGGATATCTGCCTTTTTTTTTTTTCCCATTATTTTTAATTCTGTTGTTACCATCCGTGAATGGACCAATACCACTGGTGATATCAGAATGTGAAAAGCTAAACTACACAAAGTCAAAATACAGGACTGAAGGTAGACCTGTCTTTTTGAGCTCTGATGCCATAAAAATTATTCTATGGGAGTTGACATATATTTTAAGGTTTTCCAAACAAGCATTTATGTATACATTTATTTTACCAGAATCCATTTTGATTTAATTAGTGTAGCATAATGTTAATACTATCCATTAATCTTAAAATCCATAAACGTTCTCCAGAAAGGCCACACAGTTTCCTATAATTTTTAAAAACCAAGGGCTAATAGTTACGATAACAACAAAAACGTCATTCAGGACCTTACTTCAGCACTACTGCTCTTGCTCTTGCATCATGGTACTTTGTTTCACAATATGTAATTTTAGACTAACTACAAAATAATTTGGACTATCTGTTTATTAGTCTGGAATTGTCTTATAAAGAAATAATAATTATGCTTTTATAAGGTAAGTTTGCAACCCAAGAAAATATTCAAAACACCCTGGTCTTAGAGAAATTCAGTAATCTTGAGTTTCTTCTACTAAAAACCTATTTGACATTTTAACAAGTCTCCCGAACACTTTTCATTTCCCATCTATTCCTAGATGGCTCTTCCTGTCCCCAGCCCTGAACCCTGCCACCCTTCCAAAAAATCTCAGTCATCTTTTCTTCAGGGACAGCTTGACAAATCAGCGCCGTGATAAAGGTTTATCACTCCTGCTGCTGCTCTGACTCTCCCTGTCTGCCTGGAAGAGCTATAGTAAGAGCACAGAAATGGACATAAGCCCTTCCTGTAGCATATCATCTTCTGGACATTTTCCTACCATAGGAAATTGCAATTTATGGTTCAAATTAATGAACACGTACTACCGCCTCCCCCAGGGGTGTTCGAGAGCGACCTTTTGGAGCCACCAGTGTGTGACATCCAAAAGCAGCAGAGCCCTCTGGTTTCTGTAGGAACAACACCTGGACCTTTCCTTCCTGCTGGGAGCACTAGGGACAGCACGAAGTATTTTTTTCCTGGATATGGGCAGCTTCTGCCTTGGCAGCCAGGCTGCATGGCTTCACTGAGCAGGCCTGGCTGATTGCATCCCCATCCTCCCACCACCAGCACAGCTTTAAGTAGGGAGGATGCTGGCATGCCTCTCAGCAAAGCAGATTGACAGGACTTTTCTTATTGCTCAAGTTTCATGTTTTCTGCAGCCACAGGCAGACATTACAACAAGTATTAAGCGTATCAAGATCTGCTTTCAAGCTTCTTTTCAAACGACTAGCCTAGGCACTTGAGAAATACTGGTTACCATCTGATAATTTTGAAATAATAATAATATGACTCTGGAAGGCTCTAAAAGCAAGTTTATATCTAAAATGTACGTAGGCAGGGGATGAATCAGAACCAATTATGTTAATACATTAATTGTTATACTAATATTAATAAATCAACACGTTCATATTATTATACTCGGGTTTATATTAAATCCAGAGGGGAAACAAGTGTCACAAACAGGTGCACAAAGAATTTCTCCTGGCAGGATGAAACTATGCGAACTTAAAGATCCAAGGTGTTTCAGAAGGCTTGAGGTGCTTTCAGAATTCACTCTTTCTAACTGCCTATGCCTAAAAGTTTCAAATCTGTTTGCATGCTTAGGTTTTAAGATAACATGTAGATAACGGGTCACGTGTACAGTAGAGCGTTTGGAAGAGCTGAACCTTGTAAATTAGCAGAAGCTTGGAAGCTTAGCAAAATACAACTTTAAGTTAAATAGCAAAAGTAATGGTATGTGTATATATGTATAATTTGACAATACATTAGGTTTTGCTGTTCTCTGGTAAGAATGATACCTTTAATCTCATGCTGCATCTGAACATTTATTTGACAAACATAACCACAATTTTTTTCATCAATATTACAAAAATTGTGCCTGAAATAAAAATATTGTTGTCATGGGACAAAACTTTAGATAATATATGCAGAAGTTACAGTAGCATCCAGGAGTTCATATTTTGTAGCCGTTTTCATTAGGGAAAACCTTTATTAACAGTTAGCATTTTTTCCCTCAGCAAAGCGCTTTCAAAACATTTGCTAATTAAAACCTTTATATCTTTTAGACAGTAAAAGTGCCTTTTCCAACCTGCAACAGCTATGTAACTTATTTTATTAGTGGTTTAGTAATAAAGTCAGATAAACCTTTGATTTAATAATTAGCATTTATAGACTGCTTTCTGCCTTAAAAGCACTTTGCAAACATTAACTAATTAATTCTTGTAACTCCCCTGTAATTTGGGGAAGCAAGTATATTCATACACATTTGCCTATGGTTTAGGGAAGAAAATATTATCTCAGATATTTTATGAAACAGAGAATTAAGACATATAAATTAAGTTATTCACTGAGTTCCACAAAGATGGAAACCTTGTCAGAGTAGGAGCTGAAACTAAATTATTCTCCTCATCCTCTTTTGTACTCCGGTCAGTCAGCTCTTTCGCTGATTTTCTCTGGAGGGGTCCAGCCAGGTCTGCCAAAGCAAAGCACAGCTTTGGATGCTAAGCAGGTCCCTCCGTCTTCTCTTTACCCGTCGTCTCAGGCCACTCGCTCGTGGGAGCTGCATGCCTCAGGAAGACGTGCGATGGTTCACACGACAGGTTCGCCCCTGCATGCCGGCTGCGGGCGCGTGGCCATCGGACAAGGAGGGGGCTACAGCAAAGGGTTGCTTCCTGCCCCCGCACCACATACAGTTGGTCACATCCAACAGAGCAGGCGTGTGGGACCGGGAGCAGGGACCGGGTGATGCGCAGGAGGCTCAACAGCAGGGTTACGTGGTAGGTCTCTCCCAGGGATGCTCCTCTGTGCTCTCTGACCTCACTAATGGGCTCTGCCCACTCTGGTTTAGCGGGTGTTAGCTCTCCCTGGCCATCACCACGATACGAAGACAAAATTAAAAAAAGCAATATTCTCCTGCTGACGGCTTGCTTTATTTCTGCCTTGAGTACAACTTGCTATAAGTATTTATTATTGGAAAAGAGGAATATTATTTGTTCCCTTTCTTTCCTATGGGTTTACTGATTTGTTGCCTAGATAAACCAGCTTTCCTGTCTACTGCAACCCATCTAGCTACAATGTTATGCTGCATTTTAGCTATATGCTAGGTACGTACTTCTGTGTGTGCTGCAGGTGGAATGAGGAGAGTATGAGCTGCAAGAAGGCTGTGCCATGGCCCTGGCAGTATCAGAGGACAACAAGGAGTCATTTGCAGTGTTGCGACTCAGCAAAGCTGCAAGCTGTAAGCTCTCTTGACTTACAGGCTTTAGGAAATTTCCTGAAATTAAGACACTTTTTTTTTTTTTAGAGCAAGTAAAGGCCATTAACAAGATTTCAAAATGAATGGCTTGTTTTCAGTAAATTTAAGAATTCCATCAGGTACAAAGACCCAATTGTTATCATTATTTGGTTTTGCTAAATGTTGGGAATTAATATTACTGTATAAGCTTTTGTGTATTTTTGTAAGTATATTAAGTGATGAAATAGCAAGCCAGAAATCAATTGTATCACTGCCATGTGTCAGTTTCTCTTTAACCGACATTTAAAAAATCCAAGAAAATTCATGACATTTTTAATAGCTCAAGTTTTCACATGCCATGGTGTCTTCTTAAAGCAAGAGAAACAGCGTGAAATAGCAACAGAGAGATATCTGCTAATGCACACTTCATCATTACATTCAGATAAACAATACGATTAAATAATGTAGGAGGTTTGTAAAGATTAGAGAATTAGGGGCTAAGCATTCCTTGGTGATCAGCTATTTGTTAAGTATTGAAGAGTAACTTTTTGTGATTCTGTTTCTGTAAGCCGAGTCTGTCAAGCAGAGACTACTAGAAAACAGAATAGTGCTGCATTTTGTGTTTGGTGTGCCAAGCACTGTTTCTCTATGGAGATGAACAGATTTTTTTTTAATTTGCTATTTTATTGTATTTATAATTAGCCGTCTGGAAAAAAAAAAGTTCTCTTTTAGCATCTGCAGTGATGCATTGATTCTTTCATTACAGCAAATACACATGACCCCCGGTGTTCAACTGTAAACAATAATAGTTACTGGCTTCATTAGGAAGCTAGCAGATGGCTTATAAGTTCTCATGGTAGCTTTTATCCATTTGAGGCTTGCAGTGTGCAAATGTTTGTCTTTTAAACAGGATAAAACAATGTAAAAGGGACTCTGTGCTTTGGTTTTATTAGTAGCAATTCATTTGTATTGCAGATTTGAATCTGAGTATCTGAGTGCACTGTCAATTTTTCCTGGCTGCAGGTAAAATACTCTATGGGCTCACCTCTGCCTCTGTGGCATTTTCTGTACCAGAAGAAATGAGGTCAAATACCACTTCTGGAGCTTTGACAGAGCTGTATTTTTCTTCGTAGGACTCATGTTATAAACCCAGCCCTCTTTCCCTTCCCTTCCCTTCCCTTCCCTTCCCTTCCCTTCCCAAATGAAGTGGTGCCCCCTTTCAGCAGAGAGGCAGCACTGCCTCTAGTTTACCCTACACAGACTGGTGATTTGACCATGGAAATCATTAGTGTCATTCCAAAACATTATTTACACAGCCAAATTTTTGTGTACAGTTTTGGAATACTTGATAAATAACAGCTCATTTACTGTCATCACCAGTCTGGTGCCCAGAGTATGATGGACTTCAGGATGCTTCCCAGATAGGCAGCCGGCAGTTGCAATGACTGTCAAACATAACCGCCGCATTTATTACCTAACTGGGCAGAGCAATCTGAAAACCAGTTAATCTTCAATAACATTTGGTAGAGCACAATAGCTCTTTTAAAGCCGAACAGGTTTATTTTTGTGTGTGAGTCTTTGATGGCTTTTCTCGTACTTCTAATACAGCCCAGGCTCTCATTACTATTTTCATGTACTCAATTTTGTTGGGAGCTGGAATGAATGTTGGTAGCTATATTATCAAGAAATAGAAGCAGGGGTTGTATATTAAATAGGGTCTTAAATACCTTCAGTTCTCTTTGAAAGCACAGACACATGGTGGTGCAGACTCCCTCGAAGTGTTGTGCCGCTGTGATTCAACTGGCTCTGCACACGGAGGAGCCAATAGGTAGTTCATGTTCATCCAGTATGGCTGCTCATGGTTTGTTCACACTAAGGCATAAGTATTTCACTGGTTGATTTTTACGATACGAATGCCTCTCTTCAAGTAGAAATCGGCCATTTGTTTCAGAGAAGACCATCAAAAATTAGAAACTTTTGTATAGGAAAAGTCTTATTTTGAGGGCTTCAATGAACCTGACCGCCTGGGCCTTGTATTTCCTTATTGTACAGTCAGGGCATGTGTATCAAATTAGGGGGCTTTTTTGAATAAACAGCGATCTAGTGAATCTTTAGGGTTTCATATTGTATTTTCATGTTCTATATTCAGTTTTAAAGTTCAGAATTACTTTTATTTGGAGAGAAATCTGTATCTCCTGGAAGAAAGATTGGAATTTTGCTTTCAGAGCATGTATTTTCATTTTTTTTTCTTTTTTGTTATATTAAAAATAATATTTGCATAAAAAACTTTCTTTCTTCTAAGCACATCTGCTCTTGCTTCTACCTCACCTGAAGATCTAACCCTTTGCATGTGACATCTTCAATGAAGAATAAGCAGCAGGAGCAGATGAGCTTTCAAGAAATAAAGATCCTATTTTCATGCAAATGTGCTAGTAATTAAAAACAATGGGAGGAAAAAAAAGGCAACTCAATATGCAATACCTTCAAATTTAATTTGAAGTATAATAGTTTTAAACTTTTCCATAAGAACTCCCAGACTCTTTAAGTGGTTTAGTTTTGAGAACAGTAATAATTGTCATTCAGATTAATGGGTTAGTTTTTCTTATCAAAAGACACCTTTAAAATAAGTTTGGGGGTAATAGTAAGAAGTTTTAAGGGTTTTTTTTCCCTGTGGTTTCAAATAAAGTTAATTAGATTCCTAAGTAAACTGAACTTCCATTCAAGTCTGTGGGTGAAGTATAGCTGTACTCAAAAAGGCCACATAAGGCCTATACAAGCCTCGCATGACTTCCACTATAGAAAGTATGCCAAGATACATTTTCAGCATTTACTGTTGCTTCATTAACCATCTCACCTTCCCTGAAGGAAACATTTTACTGAAAAACAAAGACTCTGTTTTTATTAAGTTTTACCATTCCTTATTAATCACTTCAAAGCTTACAAAATCAGGAAGGGGAAGATACTTTGTGGTAGTAATGCATCCCACAATTCTATCATTTTAAAACCACTGCAGAAATTGGCAGAGATGTAACTTCTAGTCTAGTCTAATCTAGTCTAGTCTATTCTCTGTCTACATTAAAATAGAGTGAGATCTTGAGCCCTCTCGATTCTCAGGACACATGAAGAGACCTACAAGCACACAATTCACAATAAAGTAAAATCATTGCCAAGCATTGGACCTAGTTCTGTTCATCTTCAAAGTTGTAAGGTTGCACAGGGTTGGAATGCATAAACAACTTCTGCCATTTTATCCTATGCTATTTAAATTCATTACTCCGCATATAGTAGTCACAGCTCCCAAATGATAGGTGCACCTTTATTGATTAAAAATAAGTTTATTTCTGATGGATTTGGAAATGCTGGGCATTACGTACACACACACACACATATATATAAACAATGGAAAGCTGCATAATTTAGATCCCACAGAATAAAGTAGTAGTGAGGTATTGATGATTTATTGATTACAGCTTACATTTAGATGAGGAGATGCAGGAGCTGATAAATAATGTAAATATTTTAAAATTCTGTCAGTGATAATCTAAAGGGAATATTGTGATTTGCAGTAATACTTGGAAAAATTCATTCAATATTGCTTGCAACTAGAATTTCTTATACAGCAGACTGAGGTGCGGCCCATAGACTTCACAGGGACTTGGTAATGCCCCATCCACATCAGCTAATTTTCTCTTCCTTTGCATTTCTGGCTTGTTTTTTGGTTTTGGTGGGTGGTGTTTTTTCTTTCCTAGGGGAGGGAGGTGGACCACAAGAATAAAGTGAGGCAGCTCTATGGAAAACCAGTACTGTAAATGCTATGAATAGGACCTACCACTACATTCCAGTGCTTCGAAATTCAGTGGAATTAAGAAATGGAGGAGGCTAATAGAGGTTGGATATAGCTGTGATGGGTATGGCAACCTGTGCTTTATTAATTTGTTCCTAGATAAGATTTACTAAAATATTTTAGCTTCACTTTCATGCAAACTATTGGAACTTCATCATAGGTTTGCTTAGCTGGTGCCTTAGGCAGCTATACCAAGTGTTTGAGTTTCTTGTGATAATGAACAATTAAAGCTAACTGAAAGTGCCTATATTTTTATAATTGATTTAGCAGTTGATTGTCTCTCAAGATTAATGATTTTCCTGTGCTCAGAAAGTAATGTTGTTAGTTGATGCCTGAAGCCATATTATTTTTATTGCAAACAGCATGGATGAAACATCTTTTTTGTCAATTATGATTTAAAGGGATGAAACAGATTGTTCATAAAAGTAGAGAATATAAAATACAATCTTTAAGACGGCCATATAGACTATAGCTGATGACCATTTAGTTATAAATGAGCTACCAATAAGTACATTTGATATATTAATTCTTCTCCATATAATAACATAAAGCAAGGAACTCACAGTAAGTCCCTTTTTCAGAGTACAGTTGTAAGATGCTTCCACCCTCATTTCATTTTCATAGCTTCATTCACTACATGCCTATTAAAAACATTATTATATTTCTTCCAACCTATTAGAAAGACTTATAAAAAAATTTCTGGATGTCTTGAAAGCTATGTAAAAGAAACAATTAAATGTAAAATTGTCCAGAACAGTATCCCAAGAAACTATTCTTGAATGCATTGGGCCTATTTCTATTCATCATTGTGCTCTCAAAGAGTAGGAATAATACCACTGATGCCAGTCTTGCTAACAGCAGATTGCCGTATTTTGCATATTCTACCAAAAATGGTCTTTAGTATTGCAAAACTGAGCATTCAAAAGTTAGAAACTGGCAATATTATGAAAAGAAGCATTAGGATATTGCTTTAAGGAGGTAGAGTAGGGATAATTTGCATCTTAATATGTGGATACAAAATCTGGAAATCTACCAAAGGTGGATAGCTGAATGTCTTTGAGGAAAAATTCTTTATGAAAATATTAGATATTAAGTATAGATCTAAGATTCATCAGAGGGGTTGACAGCACCTTTATATTACAGTCACCCAGTAAGATGATGAAAATATCTAAGATATGTTAAGAATTAAGGAAGAACAGCCATAGACAAGAGAATCATAAAAGAAAACCATGAACGCTCTCCATACTGACTTAGAAAGATTTAATAATGCAGAGGATCTACAAAGACCAACACAGAATAGGCCAGCATGGCAAAGATTAGTTCATCCCCTTGCTGTGAGAAGGATTCAGATGGGACAAGGAGATTTATTTTCTTCTCAGTACCTTGATTATCAGCACAAAAGCCTCTGAGAAGGGGATCCCCCACAATCACTGCTTTCAGTCCCTATTTTCTCCATAGGCATCTGACATCAGTAGGAAGCCAGCTGTATTGGTCTACACAGTGAAGGTTAGAACTAACTGTGAAAAAAGACCTATTCTATTCTATTCTATTCTATTCTATTCTATTCTATTCTATTCTATTCTATTCTATTCATTTTCTTACGCTGCACTTACTGTCTTACTATTTTAATTCCTTCCAGTAATGAGGTGAGATGACTATCCTCATTTAACCTCTGCCCTAAGAATACTAGGGAAACATATAGTCATCTTTTGGTTTTGCTTTGTTGAGGAGGGGTCTGTTTTATGGTTTAGTTGGTCTTGCACATGAAACAGAAGGTGGTGAATTTGTGTGATAGTCTTTTCTTTCTGCAAGAATTGATTCTATATTTTCTTCTTCCCCCTACCCTCAGTCCCTCCAGAATTTTGCCTGTCATACGGGTAGATGTTATCCTGATAGAGGCTGACAAAGAAGCAGCTCTGTCAAGCCATAACCTCACATTCTTCATCCTCTAGCTTTCAGTTATCTTGGCTTGAGGCTGCAGAATACTGAGATCTCAGACCTTCAGACTTCAAATCTATGAAGAAGCTATATAGAGAGTGGAGAATGAGTTTTATGTGTCCTGAATTGATGCTGATTCTCAGAAGATGAGTAACAGGTTAAAGCTTCTGGAGAGCTGCAGGTTTCATACTGCTTTGCTGTAATCTTGGTGACTGAAGTATGAATAACAAAGCAAGATCGTCATCTAGTGCAGTTCAACAGACAACTGCCTTCAAGCAAGTATTAGTCCCAGATGCAAAGATGTAAGAATCCAGTCTCTAGTAAGAAACAGTCTCTAATTATGGACTGAGTTGGCCACTTATGGTTTGTATTTTCAGTCAGAATAGACTTAGTGCCTCTCTGAACTCTTCAAGTAGCATCACTTATTTCTTTGATTCAACTTCAGCCAAATGTTTATTTGTGAGCTGCTGTTGTCAGAAGAATAAGCCATCTTGATGCTAATGATTATGGTGTTGTGGTTTAACCCCAGCTGGCAACTAAGCACCACGTAGCTGCTCACTCACTCCCCTGCAGAGGGATGGGGGAGAGAATCGGAAGAGTAGGAGTAAGAAAACTCGTGGGTTGAGATAAAGACAATTTAATAGGTAAAGCAAAAGTCACACATGCAAGCAAAGCAAGACAAGGAATTCATTCACCACTTCCCATGGGCAGTCAGTTGTTCGGCCGTCTCCAGGAAAGCAGGGCTCCATCATGCGTAACAGTGACTTGAGAAGACAAATGCCATCACTCTGAACGTCCTCCTCTTCCCTCTTCTTCCCCTAATTTACAAGCTGAGCATGACGCCACATGGTATGAAATGTCCCTTTGGTCAGTTGGGGTCAGCTGTCCTGGCTGTGTCCCCTCCCAACTTCTTGTGTGCCTGCAGCCTAGTCACTGGTGGGGTGGGGTGAGCAGCACAAAATGCCTTGGCTCTGTGTAAGCACTGCTCAGCAGTAACAAAAAAATCCCGGTATTACGGACACTGTTTTCAGCACAAACCCAAAACACAGCCCCATACCGGGTACTAGGAAGAAAATAAACTCTATCCCAGCCAAAACCAGCACATGTGGTGAAGTGTAGCTTGTTAATCTTGTGCAACTGTTTCTCCTAAAGGTTGCATTTGGAAACTGAAAAGGCAGGGGGGGACACTAAACCTCCACGGGACTGATGTAAATCGAGGATTTGGTAGCAACAGCACTGCTTCCACTCACTGTTCTTGAGTGTGCACCTTTGCGGGGAGGGGGGAACTCACACTGCAACGCTCAAAGTGCAAGGAGAGCACAGCAGTGATGAATTTAGCATATACTGCACTAGTTAGAGAGCATAGCAATGAAGAGCATCACTTAGTGCTCAATATGTGCACTTTTGAAATACTGTGCACTAAATCTCTCTTTATTCCCAGAAGTATCACAGCAGTCTTCCAGCAAGTACTGTTGTCTGCCTGTATACCTCCCCCTGATTTTCTGAGAATAACTGGAAGATAAGAGAAAAACTCACTTTGCAATTCTGTCAGTCACTAATGTGTCTGCTGGCATAATTACCAGTTCACTGCACAAAGACAGCCAAACAAGTCAACTGATGGAAAGAACTGTTAATCTTTGTCTTCCTGGGACAGATTCAAACTAATACTCTAGTTTTTGATTCTTTTCACACTCCTTTGTACTATGAGACTGGATTTAGCATTCTCCACCTTCTGCATATATTTTTTGTCATTTCTAGCTGCTGCCAGATATCGAATGGCTAATTGTATTTATGCTGTATTTTAAATTCTTACCAAATGGTTTGAACATAATTTGATATAATCATTTATCTAATTACCTGATGTTTTAAACTTTGTATCGAACACTGCCAGGTCTTTGACATGCTCAGTGCAGCCTATAATTTAGGGCATAATCTGTTGCTTAACTGCCTTATGCTTATTTTTATATATTTTAACTTTTCTCTTCTGTGGCATATACATATCCTCTTCTTTTTCTAATCAGCTTGAACTGTATTTTCCTCCTTTCTGTTCATGACCAGCTGTTACGTGTATTCCTGAGACATCAAATTGGACACCTTGAAGCTCTGTCAGTTTTCCAGTTCATTAGCATAACAAAGATGAGGATCTAAAGCTAAGCTCTGTGGCACTGCATTTGTCATCTTCCTTTTACATTTAGGGTCATTCCCTGGCTTTGTAGGCAAGCCAGTTTGTTATCCAGTTGAGTATTACTTCCTTACCTTCTTACTCTATTCATTAATAACATATTTGGTACTGGATTAAAAGCTTCCATGGAATCCAAGTGAATAATGCATACTTCTTTACTGTTGTCTGCTTTTATTGTCATTTCCTCAAAGAAATTAAGTTAGCTTGTTGTGCATTATTTCCATTTTGGCAATCTTCACATCAAAATTTAAAAAATTCTATTTGCATGGACGATCTGGGCAGTTTACCAAAATAGAAATGTTCCTTTTGTATTGTTAGATATCTGTCATAATGCCATAAGCAATATTTAACATTTTACTGGCAGTACATAAAGCAATGTAGTTGGTATTGTACCCAGTGCAAAAATACATTTTCACATAACAGAAAGGAACTACAGCCTAATAGAGAACACAGTAGATTTCATCAAGACTTTAAAATGCCATGAAACATATACTTTACACACAAAAATCTGCCAATCAAGTTTTTACATCAGTTACAGTCTCATAAAGTACCCTGGGGTGCGACTCTGTAGCAATGTGAAGACAACAAAGGAAATATGAGTCTGCAAAAATGTCACAAACACATTAAATCTAATAAGTACCCATTAAATTTGATGGAAGAAGAATTACTGTTCCAACCTTTTAGTCTGTTATATATTTAGAACTGGAATTCCTTTAAAATTCCTTGCCACTGAAACTACTATGAATTCAACAGGGATTCATGGTGGAAAAAAAAAGGCTGATTTGAGACTTTTGCCATATGCTGTTCTTTTGACTTCACTGACAATTTTGTGGGCACACTAAGGGCAATATAGACTTTTGTTAACACTTCTTTTCCCTTACATACTTCATACTTCATTTTTTTGGTGCTTTATTAATTGATATGGATTTTAAATAATGACAAGAAAGAAACAGAGAAATGTGAGCATCTTTTCTTTGGCTGCATGAAATCAGAATACCAAAGCCTGAGTTTGGGACTCTCCATGCAGAGAGAACATAGCTGTGTTCCATATGCAAAGCATGGTCCCATAACCTTGACCACTGCAGCCAACTTCACAAATTGGTAGTCAGCCTCAGACTCTAGCAGAGAGGACTGGTTCTCTAGCCATTCACATGGCTTAATGCTTTTACCACACTGTGTTCTACCATTGCTTCTTGAGCTTTCCTGGCCCCTGGTGATTGTCCATCATGACAATTGATCTCTTGGACCATGCAAGCCCAAAGGCTCCTGAACCACACTAGATAGAGTTGCAACAGTGGGGGCCAAATAGTGAAGTGACAGACTTGACATCTCCCTCTACATAATCTTGGACCAATGGGTATCCTTCCTGGCATATTCTCTTTCACACCCTTCAAAGATGAGACATAGTTTGTATTGTATGTTAGGGACTTTACCAGTCTCTGGAACTTCAGCAGTTCTTCACAACAAACCTTTGTCCCTCTAACCATTAATTTTATGCTATCAGCAGCCCACACTGCCATCTTATTATTGGCTTCCATTTCAAGGCAATATATGAATATGCTGAAGAATGTTTCTCAGGCAGACCACTGTGAATCTCCACTTGTGACCTCCTCCCCTATGAAAACTGACCTTTTTCTACCATAAGTCTCATCACCCCCTGTAAGCCTCCTGGTTTTTCAAACCTTAACCCTAGCCCTTAGGACTAGCCCTAACCCGAGGCTTCGAATCCTGTGATGGGCTAAAGGGATCATGCCTTAAAGGAGGAGGTAAGAATGTACTGTTAGTCCCATTAATGTTTTAACAACTAATGGTACAAATTACCCTATTAATGCAGAAAGAATACATTAACAATACTGTTAAAATTGTTGTGTATAAACTTCTTTGTTACTACTCAGTTTCTCTGGTGCTGTGCTCACATTCTGGATGTCCCACTGAGTCCTAAGGTTGACAACTTCCATCTTCCTTAAAAAGATTACATCAGAAATGAAGGTGTTATGAGTCATTGGCCTCCTGTGTCCTTTGCTGGGAAGAGTTTGATGTTCACAGTAGGAGTTTCTTTCCCCTCTGTTTTGGGCTCTGCTTGTGTTTTCTTACTACAGTCTACATTCTTCTCATTGCTAAAGTCTGAGAAATTTGCCCCATAGCCTCCCACAGCCCCTTTCAATGTAAAGGGCCACTGTTACAATGGGGTAGTTAGGCTTTTACCATGTAAAGTATCCACAGGCCAAACTCAACCTAGTTAGGCAATACCCACTTGTCATACACTGAAAAAAACCCCAAATTAAACTCAGCTCACATCAGAGCAAGCCCAGACAACTCCTGAGACCCTGCACTGTCAGGTCATTACAGAGTCTCTGGCCTTCTTAATAGTTTTTGGCAAAATCGTATTTACTGAGCTATATCTGAATGCACTGAAAAGAATAACATAATGCATAGTGTCTCATTTTGCCAGTAAGAGATCTGGGCTTTTCTGGGCCTTTTCATCCATCTGGGAACAAAAGCCATGCTCTTTCCAACTACTTTTCCTCAATCTAGCCCCAAGGCTAATGCCAGGCCAGGCTGAACACACTTAGGATGCCCTCCCATAATGTTCTTCCTCTAAACCCTGTCTGAGTCCTGCCTTGCGCTTCCTCAGTGGTCTTTCTTCTACCTCCAGTCTCACCATCCCTGTAGACATACCAGTTTAGCAAACCCTAATTCCAACCTGAACTCAAGTCTTCTGGAAATCAAAGTAGACAGTATCAACATCATCACCCCCTTATTATCCATATTCTTTTTAGCTCCTTCGGAAAACTTTTATCAGAATTGTAAAGCAGTATTTTCCTCAACAGAATGCTAACTCTTCCCAAATACACCAGATCTATCCAGGTGTACCCTAATTCTGTGTCCTTATCATGGTTTCTAGTAATTTGCCCAGTATGCATCAGACTTACGTTCCTACCATTACCCAGATTTTCTCTGAAACCTTTTTAAAGAATTGATGTTGCATCTGCTGCCTTCCAGAAGCAAGGCAATTTTAAGCAATAGGTTACACCCTGCTGTGAGTAATTCAGCTCTTTCGTCCTTGAGTTCCTTTAGAAATTTGGAGTGAATACTATACAGTCCTGGTGATTTTCACTTCATCTATTTATTCCATAATCTCTTCTACAGTAATTTCAATTTCAGACTGATCTTCAGATGAGTCCCCTGCCAAGAAGGGTTCTGGTTTTGGAATCCCAGTCCCTTCCACAGCGAACACCAATGCAGAGAGTTCACTTAGCTTCTCTGCAACGACCTTGTCTTCTCCGAGTACTCTTTTATGCCCTGAAAACCAACTGGCCTTACAGATTCTGGCAAACTTCCTGCTCCTGATGTGTTTTGTAGAGAAAAGGATTATTAGTTTTGATTCCTTTGTTAGTTATTCTTCAGATGCTTTTTTGGTCTGCCTTATTATGTTCACATTTAACCTGCCAGAGTTTGTAACTCTTTCTTCTTGTGTCATTTGAACATGACTTCAGCATTTTCAAAGATGTATTTTTGCTTCTAACAACCTCACTTACCCTGCTGGTTAGTTACACCAGCTTCCTTCTGCCCTCTCTGAAGTCTTTCTTAAGAGAAAGTATGTATTTCTACTACAATATCCTTAAATAGGTTCCTTGGTGCCTGTACAGAGTTGAGACTCTGAGCTGCCCTTCACTTCCTTTTAACAAACTTCCTCTTTCTTAACTTCATTACTCTTTTTCGAATTAAACCAAAACTGTAGGGAAGAAGTGCCTGGGTGTAAGCCCCAGCTGTTCCTTCACCATGATCTAGTCTAGATGTTGTTGGAGATTCCTGGCAGGGTTCCCTTCCTCAGAGCTGGGTCTGTAAAGAACAAAGAAATAAAAACGTGAGGGGATATGGGGTGACATGTGCATGTGCTGTTCTAAGACCTTCTCTATTCTTACCTGCCCTTGCTTTTTCCCCTACTCTTATGCATAATTAATTCATGCAGCTGCCATGTGCTTCTGTCCCTCGTACCACTATCAGTTTCAGTAAACAGTTGTCCCTCTTTGTATTTTTGTGGCACTCTTACTGACATTTTGGGACCATGGCAGTGGGGAGTGACTGGACTTCTCCAACATCGTCTCTGGAATGACAATGGTAATCAGAGTGATGCTCTGCACAGTAAGGCTACAGATAGTAGCGTGTGCCTTGAGCTTTCCTTCTAAAGCAGGAGGGACAACTCTTCACGCTATCTGTTCAGTGACCTAGCTGTTTCGTGAGTCTTGTGCACATTGGGTCAGCAGAACCAAAGGGAATGGCTCAGTATTGAAGCCTCTTTGCAGAAGTCAGTTGTGACAATTGCAGTGAATGATTACGAGATTGTGCAGAAGGAAAGTGTAGGGCTTTCCTCTCATCAGCTTCACACAAGGGACCTTGCACATCTCCGGAAACTCAGCTACTGGTCAGGCTAGTGGGAAGGTCCATTGCTCAGGCTGATAGTCCACTTGTATAGGGTACTATACCTTTGAGTATAGGGGAACTCGCCGTCTGCTCTGGGAAATCTGTATCATGGCTAAGAGACTTCAATTATGGCATTCAAAATCAATGACTTTTAAAAATAATGAGGTGTAAAAATAACAACAGACTGGGATTCTTCTCACTTCCTTTCTAAGGTACTTTTTCAGACTTCTAAGGTTCCTTGCTTCTCATGTTTCTCTGCAACCCAGTTCAGAAACCTTTTGAAGAAGAGCTGAGGAAAAGCTGAAAAGATTTCAGCTGAAATCCAAAAGTTAGAACTTTCCTTCCTGGCATGGCACTTTCCAAGTGATAGAAACCAGTGAGAAAATTGAAAGCTTGGGTCCTGCCTACCACTTCAATTTAAAAAATATTGTCAAATATGAAAATAAACATGTAGGATTAACCCATTCTGACATATTCTAAATTTGAGATCAGAGATAAGCTTGTCACCGTGGGCTCCCACAGAAGTTGGGAGATAAGATTCCTGAGGCTTTGATCAGCTTTGGCTGATCCTGAGCTGTCATTCAGTGATTTATATCCATGTAATACATAGTCATGGTTACAGTATGTTCCTCCTTTAGTGTGCGCAGATCTTTGCTCTGCAGAAAGTAAAGGATTTTAAGCTCTTTTGTAAGATCACAAATCAAGATTAAGATCATGCATAGCATAAATACTGTTTTTTATTTATTTGTCCTCTAGCAGTGAGGCACCGCTATTATGGGTGGGAGTTCTCCTTCACCAGAACACTTGCTATATCCCATTTCCAGCACTATCCATTTTGAGCTGTAGCCATCTTATTTTTGTTCTGTGCATTAGTACTTGCCAGCAGGTGGTCATGAGTAAAACAGAAATTCTTTGCAAGCACTTGGTACTCTGACAGGGGCTTCTTGGTCCTACTGCTGTTGAATTATCAGGAGAGTAGAGCAGGAAAACATTTTTAGAAAGCTGTGTTTGATGCCAGGTGGAAACAGAAGACCACCTCCATCAAGAAACCTTGCTTTACTGGGTACCTGATATACTACAACTAGCTAAATATAAATAGCTTTATTAATATTTCTTACAGCTTCAGGCTTTGAGAATAAAATCATTAGCTCTTATGGACCATAGTAGTTTTCATATAATCTGCAGCTCATTTCTGCAGCCATCATCTTTCATTTGTCAGCTCAGAAAAATTGACAAACTCAATCCAGTGTCTGTTATTGGCTGCAAAAGCTGCTATTTTCCTGGTAATTATCTTAGTTCATGCCACAAGTCTGAATTTAAATGCATAATTCAAATTCTTTTGAAGTTATATGAGTCTTAGCTGTTTCATTCCTCTGCATTATGCTTGACAAATTTAGGTCCTATTTAACATTTCTAATTATTTTTTTTTTTATCTTCAATGAAATTATACTTGTCAAGCTATTCCATAAATACATAATTTTGGAGTAAGAATTTACTCATCGAAGCGTATTGTCATCTTCACATAAGCAGAAATTATGAGTCAGCTCCCTTCTCCAGTAAATTAAGATTGGACTTCACTTGCCTTGTGATTTTAGAGGTTTTCAGATTCACTTAGTTCACTTTAAAAAGTAGTTAAAATTAACTTTTTATCTACAAAGTCTAGGAAAAATGTTTTTCTGTAAATGATAACTCACATTTTCACACTAGCATGTATTGGCTCAACCTTTAAGTAAACCATCCACTATCAGAAGATGGGAAATAAAATAATCAGAAGTCCTAATTATGAAAGCACCATAGAAAGAAGAGCTTTGATAAACTAATAGTACAATTAGTAGTTGAGAGAGCAATGGAAATTAATGTTTGATAAATTGCACTTTAAAGTCTATATGGAGTTGCATTTCTTTGCAAAAGTGAGGGGAAAACTATTTTCTTACAAAAAATGATGAATCTCTAAATTTGGAATCAGAATGTCAGGCTGCTCTGTCATTAAGAGACTGAAAAAGAGACTGTATTATTATTATTATTATTATTATTATTATTATTATTATTATTATTGTTAGCATTGTTAGCATTGTTAGCATTATCACTATGTAAAATCTAGAAATACAGCATTCTAAATATGGTAAGCTGTAGCCACTCTATAAGATGAACTTTATTTGGATAAGAATTGAATTTTAAATTTATCTTGAACTTGAAATGTAGGCTTGTAAAATGCAGAAATGTTCAAACATTTCTGCAAATAAGTGAGGTAGTTGACATGATGAAAAATAATGGAATGGTCAGCTTAGACTAGGATAAAGCACAAGACTGTAAAAACCTGTGTTAATCTAATGTGTATATATATTAATATTTTTTATATATAGATATATATAATATGTAATGGTCAATTATAAACTAGTGATAACTAACATCATTTTTTTATATTTTAAAAAAGTTTTGAAGAAACTTTAACTCAATAAAATGTTTACTTGGCCTCTGTAGTTGGCATATTATTGTAATTGTAAATGCTTGGATATCAATGAGTATTGTTCTCCTGACTCATCAAAGGTTAAACAATGTAAAGGATAATAACCTGAAATGGGGTCAAGAGTTCCAGACAATTTTTTGCAGCTGATTTCTGCAAATGAGTCACTAAGGAACTTATCTTGGAAGCCTAGGAAATCCCACAGACTACACAAATCGAAGACTCCAGCATTCTACTGCCTGCCTGCTGAAATTAATATAACCATTGTACAGGATACACTAATGAAATGAAACATCTGTGGGTGTAGTTTCTTCCCATGCTCCAGGCGATTTATGTTTGTTTTATATCTTGAATCATGAGAGTTTATATCCCTCATACATTTTAATACTATCTAACATAAATCTTGCTATTCTTATTATTCATATAATAGCATAATCTTTTTTAAGTCCTATTTAGCTCTTGTCTCTAAGATGTCTTCAGATGAGTTTACAGGTTAATTATGTATCAAGAAAATATTTCTGTGTATCATTAGTATGTTTTTGTTTCTCAGTGTCTTGTGTTATGAAAAAGGGTAAATAAAGACAAGTATTTTACCTAGCCATAAACATTATAAATGTCTGTTATAGCAGCGTGTCATCTTATCTTCATTTTCCCCTAACATGGAAGCATCTAATTGCCTTTGCTGCCTTCCATTATATACTATTTCCCCTTCTGTTGTATCCTTTCAAATCCTGGTAACAAGAATACTGAATACAGTATTTAAGAGATGCTGATGGAAATGTCTCATCTTACAGTGTGTCAGAATAGCACAGAAAGCACAGCTATCCAGTTTAATTTTATTTTTAATAGTGTTGTTCAGAGAATATTCATTTCACCATATGTCTTGGCCAACAAATCTAATTCTTGGGATTCTTCTCAGGGCTAGGTTTATGTGCAGTTGTCCACTAGAGAGCAGGCTGTGACCAACAAACCCATTTTGTTCTTGTCATAAACTGACTTTGAACCCAGGTGTCTTAATGTAAATCGTTAGTACATTAAAGCACTGCACCTTCCAGCTTCAGCTGTGAGTGTATATACTGCTATCAAACTTGATGGATATAGCTTGTGAAGCTTAGTGACCTAAGGTGGTGATAATAAAGTATTCTGGCACCTGGATAACATTTTATTCTGTCACTATGGTTTTCTTGCTCTGGTGACATCAACTAATTTGTACTGCTTTACAGGGAATTTCTGTATCCAGCTTTTTAGTCAGATTCTCGGTTTCCTTACACTGCTCTTACTCTTCTCTGTCAGACTGAATTTCTTTCAGAGACAAAATATTGCTCGATATTGATTGCACTGAGCTAGTTAATTTGAGATTCTCGTACTGCAGATCAGCTGAAGCACTGTTTAAAACCTCGAAGAATTTTCTCACACAAAATGCACAAACAAAATGACCCACGTAATATCTCCCAACAAGAGTCCTCTGTTTTCTAATCCTTTTAAAAAAAACATTAAAGTCAATTTAACAGACTCTTTGCATGGAAACATTTTTATCATAAAAAGTTGTACTAACAAGAATAACCAGTTCTCTTTGTTACTGTCGCTATAGAACCCATTGATTTTTGTAGGAGTAATAGGGAGGTTTTTAGTTTATTTTCCTCTAAATGAAGAATATCGCATTTCAGTTCCCTTTTGCTTCCTCAGTTTGGAAAAAAAAAACAGAGTGCATCTGTTATTTAATTTCTTTATCTCTCTAGGCTGCCGTGAAGGCTGGCCTCAAAAGACAATTTTCTTCAGTACTTTGAATCCTAATAATATTCTGTTGTATTTTGATAAGTAAGAATTGGAAATATCTAACTAATGTCTGTCTTCCCTTTCCATACTCTATAGCCCATCCACCTTTGAATTCCTTAATGATTCCTGCTTCAAAGATCACATCCCGCTCTTTGCCTTCTTTACCTAATCGTCTATGGCTCCATGCTAGAATTCCTCTTTTACCATATACTGTCTTTGCCATCTGAGTCGATACCTTCCCAGTGTGAATATGCTTTTATTTATAATGGTTTTAAAGTTACAATAGCATAAAAAATATGGATACAACCTGAAAGATAAAAAATAATCTTAGAAAAAGCAAATGCTCAGCTTGGGTTATTTCAGCCTGAACAAATCATGTTTGTCTGATGTAGACAACTAAAAGCAGAATCTCATAATAGAAAAGTGCCAGCAAATCTTGAAAAGGAATCACACTGCCAACTCTGCTTATGAAATAAATTAGGTTTACTAATGATTATATTTCCCCTCATATCTACAGAGAGAGCACAGAGTTCCTGTTCTTAGACGCTGGGATGTCAAAAGTATTTCCTGACAGCTCCAGCTCACTTTTCATTATTGATAAGTTAAAGCAGCGTGCCTGTTAGCTGCTCTTCTGTAATTAGTTCAATGAGTGTCGGAAACAGCCAGAACTTAGTCGGAGGAGATGAAAAGAAGTCACATATTATCTGATAGCGGCACCTCAGCTCCCTCTGCCCTGCTGCCAAGCTAACACTCCGGATGTTACAAAACGAAGGCTTTGTGCCGCCTGTTTCGCGGTTGTCTTGGTGCTATGTCCTAGGCATGGAGCAGTTACTACTGAGGAAGGAAAATGCCTTCGGTGCCAATGGGTATTTGGGGAAACGGAGTATTGGCAAACTTCAAAGGCAAGTAGGTCAAAGGGATCTCCTCATGCTGAGGTGTGAGATACAGGACAAAAGCAGGGTGATTGCAGCAGTTCTTTTTGTTTCTTTAACTTAGTTTAATTTTGCTGGCTAAAGTGGTATATCTAAGAATCCTGAAGTATTTGTCTTTTTTTTTTTACCCCAGTCCACAGGTTAGCTGAAAGGGTAATTCATCTCTTATCGCAGAATGGATTTTGCGTGTTTACTTAAAACCTTCCATGCTAAATCCCATATAAAGATGTAAGAAAATGATTCTGTATAGCAGCTCTTATATGAAGATTTAAGTATTACCACACCATAATAACAAATTCTAAAGATACAGCTAAGATAAATGACAGGAAATTATACACAAAAATAGGAAAACTCTCTATAGAAGAAATCTAAAGCTTATTATACACAAAAATTTGAAAGCAAGAAGAAACTTGGAGGGAAACTCCACTGAGGTTAAAGGAGACAAGCATAAAATAAATTTGTATCAGCAGCAGAAGACAAAAAAAAAAAAAAAAAAAAAAAAAGATTTCAAAGTGTTTTGNAAAAAAAAGACTACAAAGAACAAACTAGTTGCCCAGATATGAAAGGCTACATCTATTCAAGATTATTTGTATGTAATGAAAGAGTAAAGGTTTCTTTCTTCAGAATGTGTCTGATGTAGCGATTATAGGTAATGCTATTGTCCAGTTGGAGTTTCTGCAAATTGATACACTGCAACAGATTTTGGGAGTTAGGGAAAGTTTATGGAAGTAATGTGAAAAGCTACTGCATCATGACAGGAGAATCATGCTGAATCAGAGGGGATGGAAATAGAAAATTATCTTCTTAGATATTAAAAATAGCCTTGAAAAATCAGGGGAAGGTAACAGGAGAAAGAGAAAGCTGTGAAGTATGTAGGCAGGTGCTGAGTACAGAAGCTGCATGCCAAGAGTGAAATTTTATACTGAAAGCAGAAAATGAATTTCTCACTTCTCATTAGGGAATAGCTGTGATCATGACTACTATGGGTGGGCAAAGAAGGTAATTCATATTTTGGAAAAAAACACTTGGACTTCCAGAAGACTTGCAGACTGAGACTTTATGTCTCAGTTTACTTTCCAAAGGACAACTTAGCAAGGTTATCTGGGATTTCCAGTCCTGGGTGGAGAAAAGATCATGTGCAATATCTTCTGTTTTTCTAGCACTTGTCTTTGTCCTGTCAATTGTACCAGCTTGCATAAAACAGGGAATTTGGATGCAAGGGCAGGTATGAATGGAAGAAGGAGTTTCAAAAGTAGAGGACTGGTGAGAGACATAGATACAAATATTAAAAAACCAGAGAAAGCATCAGCAAATAACGTAGAGAAAGAACAAATCTAGGAGGAGAATATACTGGTGTCAAAGAAATGGTGAGGTGATCAGGGTACTGGGAAGATAATATTTGCCTATAATTAGAACCGTCAGTATAAATAAAAGAAGAAAACAGTCAAAATTAGGAAAACAAATATGTTCATAAAAACTTTAGCAGAGATGATAAATAGCTGTAATGTTAAAAATGGAACAGAAGACTGATTAAAGAGTATTATTTATATATTCATTTGTGACCCCAGTCAGAATAAAGTGCAAATAAAAGACAGCTGATCAGACAAAACGTTAACTGCTATTCACCAAGGTGAGAAGTGGGATTTAGGGAGTCTTGGATTTAGGGAGCTAGTAAACTGTAGGAAATTTTGAGTCTGGAAGACAGAATGTGATACTCAAAATAGTGTCTAACCTGGACAGGAAGAAAAATGCAGCACTTGATTCTGTTTTTCAAGGAACAGTTGCTATAGAAAGGTAAGGTAATGCATAAGCCGTTGAAAGGAGAGGGGAGGGCATGGGTTCCATCAATAGGCCTTTGTTCACAGAACAAAGCCTGACATTGCAACAAATGTCATTTGATCAGTGAGGAAGCCACAAATTCACATTCTTGATTAAATTAACTCTACAAATTGAGAACTGTGGCATATACCAGCAGCTGCATTTGTACTTAATATGTTCTCAGTGTGTAAGCAAGTATAGGAGGAAAAGTTTAATTCAAGTAGAAATTCCTATTTGGAAAAGTATTTGGAAGATGAGACTTGCTTTCTCTAACTATGAAAATTATCCTGTCAGTGAGCAATACTTCTCTGAAAGACAGATAAGAACCAGATGTTAAGATATAAAGACGCTGTCATATTTATTTATTTGTATTTCTCTTCAAATCCAGTAATTAGTTCCTAAAAAATTCATTCTATTAGAGAAAAAGACATCAGCTCATTGGCAATTGCTTTTTACTTTCCCTTAAGTTTTGAGAGTGATTTCATGGTGGTCTACCAAATCGCATACTCCATATCCTGGCAAATAGCAAACATTACTCTCTGAGTGACAACTTACACATTTGGGGAGAGATCTTGCTTGCCAACAAAGTTAAAAGAGTTTGTTGGCAAGCAGCAAGAAAGTGAGGAGGGGGTCTGAAAACTGGGGGTTGCCCAAACTCAACTTAGTTTGCTTTTATCAATGTTGACAAAAGGTAGATGATGTGAAAATTTCGTAAGCAATAAGCTAAAAATATAAGCATCTTGACAGATGGTTATATATTTAAGATGTCTTTCAAACTTGTATCACTTCTCATTAATAAAAGCATCTAAAATATTTGTAATCATCTCAGATTGTTTATTGACATCTATACAACAAGGTCATGGTAATCCATGCCTGGGACTTTCAGCTAGGAAATGAGGGACAAACAAAAATAACCTATAAAAGACTATTTGAGGCATTCCATGCTTCTTCACCTACATCCTCCTCTTGGGGAATAAAAGAGGAATGTGGAAGGACGGGGCTAGAGTGTCAGATACAAAATTAAAAGAAATTCAGCCTATTTGAGTGCATGCCTGTCTTAACAGGGGCTTTGAGTCAGAGCACTCCAGTTCTGTCACAGAGATCTGAATGGTCCTGAAACAGATGAAGGGCGCAAATTATCTTTTAGATCACAGTGTAAGATAGAGTTAATGGAGAGGAGGATTCAAACAGCAGATCCAGAGGAGCTGCTGCTTTTACAAAGCAGACAGCTGCCAGAGGAGTCTTACGGAACTTGTCAGGCAGCGGGACTTTGCCCCACACCTCTAGCAAGTCAAGCTACCTGCCCTCAGCACAACCCTATGTTTAGACCACAGGATCCTGGTCTAAATCTCACCTAATCCAGGTGTAACTTTCTCTAGATATCTGTAACCATATAACCTACTTCTGATGTGTGCATGTCCTGCCAGGTACCGCTTCCACAGCACGTTGCCAGAAGAGCAGTCACAACTTGGCCATAAGAGTTTTCAGTATAATTCTGAAAAAACCCAGGAGAAACCCAAAATGTAGCTATGTTTCCAGAAAATGTGTCGTTTAGCAACACTATAGGAGTCTAGTAACTCAAATTCCACCAAAAGTTTTCCTTCCCAGGCTGTATATCACTGCCATATTATTAGAAATGCTGAATGTTGTTGGTCTGTTTTTTGAGGAAGAACAAGATAGAAGAGTCAGTAACATTTGAAAAATTAAAAAAATTATACATTTGTGGACTTAACAGATGGAGCTATAAGTAGTTTCAAATTATTATGGAAACTTATTTGCTAAGCATGACAAAAGCATTTAAGTTTTGCATTTCAAAAATAATATAGATCTTAAGTAATTTTATAGAAAGTTAAAAACCACACTCCAAAATTTAAAACCTTGTGGCTTAATAATATAAGCACTTATATTGCAGTGTATATTTTTTTCTTCTATGATAGGAGAGAAAGAGAAGGGAGCAAGAATCTGTTTGGTTTCTTCTTGAGAAATGGGGATTGTATTATTTTGAATTTTGTTCTGGCTGACTTATAGATATTAGCTGGAAAACATGATAAATTCAGAGGAAGGGAATAGTTTGTGAGAACTCCTAATTGGTGTTCACAGAACAGAAAATCCATCATTCACCGTGTATGAGCATATAAGCTCTGCTTTTTAAAGGTTAGTAGTTGTTATGGTTTGTCCTCACAATCTTAATTATGAAAAATAACAAATTTGGCATCAGTAATTGTAGCACTATTAATTTTAATTCACATTTCAAGAGTGCAGAAACACATACACAGATAGTAGAAAAGTTTTTGAACTGAATTATGCTAATTTTTTTCTCCAGATTAATTAAATGAGTGCTCTTTAACTCTCTTCGTGATCAGCCATAATCAGGCCTTTCATTTCACCTTCAGGCTTATGCTTTCCTGAGTGATGCTACTTTCACTAAATTTCTTTTCTTTTTCTTGCATTTAAATCGTTCCTTTTCATTCATTAACAAACCGTACATGAACATTTGTTGTCCATATGAAATTGTGATAATAGAAGACTTGCAAACTGAAATAGCTATATGTTTTCCCACTCTGAGGGCTAGAAAACTTGTCAGTTGAAATATAACAGGCTGCTTTTGCCAAGTTTTCTGGTTACAACTGAATAGGAATATCTGTGAAATTAAGTAACATTTTCATACTAGATGGTTTGTCAGTTTCAAAAAAAAAAGATAGCTAGCTGATACAGCAATCTAAATACGAAAACATTAGCAGTGCGTTCCTCTGTTTTAATCACTGCAAGCTCTCTTGCTTTTGGCATAGCTTCAAGAATAACTATGAGCAGGGCCGGTTCCTTGACTTAGCCGTCTTTTTGCACACATGTTGATGTACTACCTTACCTGGTGTACTCACTTGTGCACCAGGTCAGTAAGGGGGAACTATAAAGACAGCTTCTGTGAGAGGACTACTGTGTGCCCAGTTTCCCAAAAATGTCCTTTTTCCCAACCTGAAGCATCCTCCTAGAGGAAGATTTTTGACCAGGCTGCAGGAGACCATTATCTCAGCCATGTCTGGTGACCACGTTCAGATCAATGGTGCAGCACACGTGCAAGTGCGAGCTGCACGGCTTGTGCGCACAAATCCCTCTCGGGGATGCTCTCAAGAGCAAAGTGTTTTCCTTTTGTCCATTGTTGCTCACATCGAGTTTGTTGCACCTGTCACTGCCTCCAGTGGGAACCGAATCGGACACGTACGGCTGGGTTTGGGCAGTCTTCACCTGATGTCTTGCAGTCCCGTGGAGCGAACATCTGTACCTTCGTCCCATTTGAGTGCTTCCGTAAAGGCAGGCCCCTGTGGCAACCAGCCAGCCAGGGTAGGCAGCTCCTCACAGAAGGAAGACAAACACAACATGCCACAAACACACCACGACATTTAGTATTTATTATTATACCACTAATTTTGCACTGTAGTGGGCCGTATATATGTATCTATACATGTTCAGCTACCTGAGCATCCAGGGAGACTTCGAAAACCTGGCAGCAGCTGGAGGTATTAATAAACCATTACTCACTTTCCACATCAATTTCATATCCAGAGAAAAAAGATTTTTTCGACATTTTAATATGTTAATGCCAAACTTTAATAAATAGCATTTACTTCAAGAGCGTGAGCTGGGCGAAAACCTGCATGCTTGCGTCAACGCATAACGTTTGAAGTGGCACCTGTCAGAAAACTGAAAACACCGTGAACACGTATTAAAGTAACTTCATTTAAAGTACCGCGGAGGCTCGCCGAAGCCCAGGGGTGGAAGCGGCCCGCCCTGGGTCAGCGGCATCAGTTCCCGTGCACTGCAGGTGCATTAACACGGGCCCACCGGCCTCCCCGCCGCCTGCCCGGGCCCGCGGGCCGCCGGGGTCACCCCGCCCGCTCTCACCCCGGGGCCACGGCGCGACATGGCGGCGGGGCACACCCCCCCCCGCACCCCCGCTGCGCTCCTCCCCGCCGCCCGCCCCTTTCCCCGCCTGCTCCCGCTTTGTCGCCAAGCGGCGAAAGAGATCGGGGCCGCCACGGGATGAGCGGCCACCAGCCCAGCCGTCACCTTAACGGGTACGCTGCCCGGGCCCGGCCCGCGCGTGGGCTCGCCGCCTTGCCGCCGAGGGCTGCGCTGAGGGGGCAGCGGCATGGCGGGGCCGCGAGTGCGTGGGGGGGGCCGCGTGATGCCGTTTCCGAGCTCTTCCCGCCCGTCAGCCGGCGGTTCCCGCTTCCACTGGCACCGTGCTCCCTCTCGCACTCCTGACTGACTAAACTTTCTCCCTCCTCCGCCGAGCCGCTCTCGCCTGGGGGGGCTTCACCCCTGGTGGCGGGGGGGCCGCCAGCCACGCCGGCGGGCTCACGGTCCTGCCGGCTGCGGCCTGCGCCACGCGGCCGGCCCCGGCGTGTTGGGCGGGCAGGGGGGAAGCGGCGGCATCCGCCGCGGGCACTGTCCGGCTGCTTTCGAGGAAGCTGGTTTCCTCCGGCAGGCCGCGGAGCGGGTTCGGTCGTGGCTGGGGGGCTGTTAGCGGGGCAAGGTGGAACAGGAGAGGCAGCCAGGCGCTGGCCCCGCGTCTGGCGGCTGTGGGAAGGCTCCCCGTGGAGGTCGGGCCCGCGGTGCAAAGGGGCTCCCCGGGCCGTGGCCGTGCGGGGAGACACACCGCGGGGAGACGTTTCTTGAAGCCTCTGAAGGCCCTGTCGTGAGGGTATGGCCTGTTCTAGTTATTTTTTGTAATCATTGGGATAGGAAAAAGAGCAGGTAGGATGTCTTGTATTCATTATTTCCTGAAATGGAGACCGGCATGAGCAATATCGGGTTTATTAAAGTCAAAGAAGTGATGCTGTAAAGGCAAAATACATTCAATAAAAGTAAATATTCTTGTACTGCTCAATTTGGCCTCCATATTTCCACAAAGTGTTTCTATTTACAGGCTTGGTGGGTTATCTCTTAGGTTGATTTTTCTCTCTGTCCCTCTCAAAATCTTACCTCCCAGTAAGGAATGGATAATGACAGTATCTCAGTACCTATACGAGGGGAAAGATGACAAGACTCAAGTAAACAAAATGCCACATTCATTTGACATACTAGCAATCATAAACAAAATTATGAGACTTAAAGAAGAAGCTAGTATTGAAAGTCATCAAGGACGCATATCCTGTTTGGCTTTTGGGGAACAAGAGCATTGCTGAAAATGTTTAATATTTATTTTTAATAGGTGCTTTACCTCTTTTTGTTACCTTAAATTCTTTGAGTTGAGTGACAAAATACTGATCTTCAGTAGCATACTTGATACTGCGGAAAAAACTGCTACAATACAGTTGGGACATAATGCGCATGACACCAGAGATTAGAAAACAGGAGAAACTTAAAAAAGAGGAAGAAGGGAAAAAAGTCTGATACCCACCAGTTCTGCAGTTGTACTGTTTTGTTGTGTAGCTGACCATCATAATTGTCCTGTGAAAAGATTTGAGCTGATGTGTTCTGATTTGGGATTCTCAACTAAATTTTTCATTAAGATAGACTTTTTTTTTTTTAGTAGCTGAATGAAATTTCTTGTTTTTTTCAGATGATGTTACAGCTTATTGGAAACCTAGACAGATGAAAAAGAACTGAAAGGGGAGGCATTGTCCTCTAATTGCAGAATCTTTTTCTCTATTTTCCTTTGAAATATTGTTTATGCAGACTTTTCTACAGACTTGCTAGAATTTAAGGATATTTTTTCCCTTTCTTCTTGAGCAGTGTTATCTTCATGGGTTTCAGTTCCCATTATTTTTACTCATAAATTCTTATGAGTTATCACAAGGATAAGCCTTATTTGCTTATTTTATAGCTAGCTATAATATTTTTTGGAGTAGCCTTCATTCATGCAGTTCTGGAACTTACAAATGAACGTAAGGAAGATGATCAACTGCCCAAAATCCATAAACTTAATTTTCCTGTGTGTGCTTGACTGCTAGCCAAGGCCTTGGCTTCTGCTCAATCAGAAATTAAGTGTTTTATACCCATTTCACACTCTTGCGTTCCTGTGCACTGACTTGAGGGAATTATCTCGCCAAACACAGTGATGTTAAGTAGAAGTAATTAAATAAGGGGGTTTTTTATGTTCTTTTTGATCTAAGCCTTCTGCTCATTTTTCAGATATGCTCTTCTCCCTGTGAAGTTGGTACTCTGAGGGACCTCCAGTTACATACAGTTCTGTATTTATGAGAGAAGAAAATAGTAGCTTTTGTTGTGTTTTGAATAAATAGGGTTGCTAGGGAATAATTTAACAAAAGGAGATCTTATGATCTCTAGTTCAGAGTACTATTGTCTTTCTGGAGCCCTTTCCCCAGAATGTTTTATGCAGTGTAGTTCTGCATTGTGTGTTGCGTGCCTCTCCAAAGACATCACTGTGAATGTCACATGGTCAGGAATGTATTAAACAGATCATTTAAAGTCCAATGGTGTTTTGGATTTTGTAAATCTGCTTTTGTGAGATATTTTAAATAATCACTTGAATTAGCTGAAGCACATTCTTGGCATTTCAGTCAACCTGTCAAAGTGCAATTTGGCACGGAGAGGTGTGAGGGCCTTATCTTTAATTTCATCTTCCTGTTCTCTGAACACTCTTCTTTCTTAGTATGATATAGCCCCAACCCTTTAGTTACAATGATTCAAGCCAGTTTGGGCACTCCAAAAATCACATACTGGATTTGTGTGTTTGCTTTGTCAATTGACAGTTCTGGGCACTATTTACAATGTTGTCACAGTGTGAGTGAGGTGTGCTGGTTACACCAAGAGTGTATGTTTCTCCCTCCCATGTGTTGAAACGATGGCCGTAAAGATCCTCATTCATTCCAAGAACAAGCCAAAATGCTAACTTGTAAGGTGCCATATATGAGCTGTTCAAAACCAGCAATTTGCCTTTGGTAAATAGCACCCTGTAGGTTTCTAAAGTACACTTTTAGCATGTGCTGGTGCTGTCTTCACTCAAATAGCGTAACATCTTTATGACAAGTTAACTGCAAGCTTCTAATATGTGGGTTTGGTTATAAAAATAATAATTAACAAAATTCTTGTCTTCTAATATTTATTTGTCCTCTGAAAGTGCTGGTACTAGTGTTGCTAGGAGATGTCTTGCTGCTTGCAGCTACCTATAATGTATTTTCTTGCATGGCTGTACATCGCTAGAAGGGCATCTCAGTCTTAACCTGTAGTCCTTAGTAAGAGGAGCCCAAGAAGAAAAGTACTGTGCCCCTTGTATTTTGATAGGCTAATTATTGTATTTGAGATGTTCCATCATTTTGGTTTTCAAGTGTAGCAATGATAGATGAGAGTTTGGGGAAATTTATTTGAATTTTAGATTTTCCTTGAAATTTGCAAAGCTTAAATATGGGAGAGAGAGGGTGATGTCTGTCTTTCCTCTCTTTGAGCTGAAAAGCACAGAAATTCCCCTGTTGCATCTTACACTGTCTGAGCAGTCTTTCAACCATAAGCAGGCAAGAGAAAATGATGCATCACTTCCCTCTACCTCCCTCCTTCCTTCAAATAAATCCCCCAGTGCGGGGAAAGAAGCAACCTTTTGTGACACTTTTTTAGATTATATCTAAGGGAGAAGTTCTTGAACCCATCTCCTCTCAGTTTTTAGAAGGCTTTCATAGGACATAATCTCAAGAGAATTTTAGCAGGGGACTATCAGAATGGCCTCAGATTTTTGCTGGTAAGTGTTGCAATGAGAGGCAAACTCATGGCAACAACTGTACAGGCAGAAGCAAATGACTGCACAGGAAGCTACCAAATAGAAATCTAGTGAGCACTTGTAGTAGGCAGAAGTACAAAATAGCTTAGATTAGAGGCTTGCAGTTAGTGCAGTCATCATAAAAAGATTATGTTGTTTTGGTGAAAAGAATGCCAGTACATGATATACTTGAATCTTAAGAAATATACAAGGTGTTATCTATAAAGGATAAATTGCTCTGTCTTTGAATAGCTCAGTGCTCTGAATAGCTCAGCCACCTTATCTAAAACTGAAATTTGCAACCTTGCTTTGATGCCTTTCCCCTGAAAGGAAATGTTGCATATATAAGTTCCTGGAAAGCACATAACACTGATGGGTTTACTGTTAAAATATTAGTGAATGTGCTGTTGTCTTAGCCAGATTCTGATCCTGGTTACTTTAAACTTGTGCACCTTAAAAGAATACAATCTGTAATAACTCTAGCTATGTGTTGTTTGCTGATGGCTGTTTTTTTCCATAAACTATAGTTTCGGCAATGAAGCATCCTGCAAAAAACGAGAGGATTATTTGGAATGGCCTGAATATTTTATGGCAGTAGCTTTTTTGTCAGCACAAAGAAGCAAAGATCCAAGTTCTCAGGTAAGAAGGCAACATGTAAGGATAACATGACCTAATCTGTATTGCATATCACATCAGATGCACATGTAGCACTTTCAGGGATTTCTTATTAAAAACTATTTCAGGATATAGCTATTCAATTTTTAATATGGTCAGCACCTTTTGGTACAGGAATTCTCTTCTTGGGCCTGACCTGATGTGTATAATTCTGTGTGTACATTTGCGGCTTGGAGTTTTGTAAATCTTCTTTTCATCTGGAGGTTAAAATAACACACGCATTTTCTCTCTTTTTTCCAGTAAATATAGTTACTGTTAGAGGAGGGTAAAACTATTGAAAGTTGTAATATTGTAATATTTTAAGACACAGCATTTTGTAAGTTCCTTTTCCTCACCTCTAAGAGTGTAAAAATTCCCTTTGTTTGTTCTTGGGTTGACTGAAGTTTTCTTCTAGTTTGGTTCCTCCCACAGATTCCCCTTCCCCCTCTTCACTGTCTGTCCCCATTCTTTGCTTCTTTTGTATACTTCTGTTGAATATTGGTTTGAGGCAATTAATACATCTTCAGAAACATGCTGTTCTGCAGGACCCAGTCGTTCTGTTAGTCTTCCTTTGTGTGAAAAAGTTCAGGAAGCAAATCCCAGCAAAGCCACAGAGTAAAATGCATGTTAACAGTCTGCTCAATTACTCGCTGGCTTCTCTACGTTATGGCTCTTGTTCTCTGAAGGTTATTCACTTAGGGCTAAATTTTTGTTACCCAAGAGCTGGTTGATAAATTCACCCTTTGTGTGAATTAAAATCAGTATTCTTGTCATTTTAATAAATCTAAAATATGGGCAGAAACATAAAAATGGGATACTTCATCATTCTATAAGAAGGGTCCCTGTGCAGACTTGACTTGAAGTAATAAAGAGTGGGAGTTAAAAGGTCTGGTATTTTGGTGCACATTTGCATCAACAAGCCGCAAAGGTTTGTGAGCCTGTCTCTGCCTTGGTCAACATTACTGCATTTCTGTTCCATCGTCCATACCTTTTCTTTTGCTGCTGCCGCTCATACTGCTACTGGAAAAGCTAGTTTGGGGAGTTGAACTGACAGAAAACTTACATTTAGTAGGGTTAGTTCAGTGCCGGTTCTGCTCTCTGAACTAGGTTCACTTCATAGTCGGACAAGGAACGGTGCTGGCAGGCTGGGATGGGGACTGCATGACCAGAGGAGTAGCAGGGTTGCATCTGCCCTGATTTATTTTAAAACTCCACCAGTTAGGTACAATTGTAGCCTTGCTTACTAGGTGGTGTGGCTTAATATGAAGTGAAGCTTGTATCTCTTAAATGAAATAAAATTAATAAATCATAGGACTGACTTTTCAGGTCTCATCTTTCTTGTTGATACATCGCTTTGCATGCTATTGGTACTGTATAAATCTGATTTTATTTAGGTTGGTGCCTGCATTGTAAATTCAGAAAACAAGATTGTTGGAATTGGATACAATGGGATGCCTAATGGCTGCAGTGATGATGCGCTACCCTGGACAAGAACAGCAGCACATAGACTAGACACGAAATATCCTTATGGTAAGGCTTCTTGTGGTTGACGAGTCAGACTTGTGATGTCTGTATATGTGAAAGTTCAGCTGGTAAAATATTGATCAGTTTTTTTCTTCCACTCACCTGATTTTGTTAATTTGCCCATATGTGGCACATCAGGTTAAAAGCCACAGCTCTGAAATGAAAATAGTCTTTGTGAAGGACTGACTTCCTGGTGAAGTATGTTCATAAATGATTGACCATTTTGGATTGTGAGTGAAAACTTTTAAATGTAATGCAGCTCATTAGCACACAGTTGCTGTGTATGCAGATGATTGCTGCTTCTGTGTGTTCATCTCCACAGAAATTACAGAGAGCATGTATATGCAAAACAAATAATTGGGTCTAAAATACAGGTATTCAAATTGTAAACTCCAGTGGTTGTGGGAAATTCCAATGTTCAGGTGTTGATGGCATAAGCAATACGTATTATGAAGGAGCTGAATTTTGTTTGTCTTGAAGTATGTGATTGCATTCTGTCATTCCATGTCATTTTTGCCTCATCTGGTGTGCAGTGGATCTACCCTGCTATAGGTGAGGTGATTGTTTATTTCAGCCTCTGATTTGATTCACATTTACTAAATGGGCAAAAAGAATGAAAAGCAGGGACAGTTTAATGGTAAATGTGGCTGAATGCTGCGTTGGATCCTGTCTTTATCTTTGCAGCAGCCTTCTCCAAGCCTGCTTTGAAGGGTCCTTTCTGAATCTTGGTGCACCTATCAAAAGGGCTGTACAGTTACTCCTCTGGGCCAGGCATGGTTTGCAGGAATCAAGGAGACAACTTGCTGGGCTGCCTCAGGCTTCATGCCACGAATGCTGTCTGCTGGATGTGGAAATGAAATTGAGAGATGCCTTATGGCCTGCAATAGCTGATGTTCGGGGGGAATGGTGGTTAGGACTGATAAGGAGGCAGGGAGTGCATGCTCTGTTAAACCCCCTTTCATCTTTCTGCTTCCACACCTGCTCCTGCTGCTCCTCTGTGGGGTGAGACCAATGCAGCAGGAGTCATGGGCACAGGAAAAATGGGTATTAGGAGCTCCTTCATCCTGTGCTGCATCTCAGGCCTGTCCTGGGCTCAGGAATGGCGGGGGGAAGAATTACAAAACTGAACAAGTGCCCTGCAAAAATTTCCATTCCCCCTGCATGGGTGGGGGGAAATTAGCACCAAAATTCAGCTTTTGCAAAGAGATACTGAGTCTTTTCCAGTGTACAGTATTTATCTCTGCTTACTAATTCTATTTTTTACTTGTAACTTCTAACAATTGGTCTGATACAGAAATTAGACTTCCATGAGTTCCTGTGTTCACCTAGAGCTCTCTAAAAACCAGCATTACATTTTCTGGTTTCCCATAGCTTTGAAGTGAAAGATGATATGTAGTGGCTCAGCACATAATTCATCAGTTTCATATTTGAGTTGTTAAAACCCTGGTACTTCGTCCTTGTTCACTTTACCAATTTATAATAAAACCTCTAACATTAACTCTTAAGCTTGAGACAGTTTCATATTCTTTTTCATAAGAGATGTATTCCCAATACTAGGGCCAGCTCCTGCCAAATTTTAAGTCTGCTGCAATGCACAGTAGCACTGGTTTTACATATAATGATGGTAGCATAATGGTACAACTTGGTATGACTGCTTGTTATTTATAGGGTTCGGAACAAGTATTACCCCATTGATTAAATATAAAGTACTGAAAACAGAATATTGATTTTGATTGTATCTTTATGCTGCTGTAATGTCTCAGTTCTGAGCTAAGATCAGTGTGGGTGTTCTCTGGCACCTGAGCATGTTCCAGGCACTCAAATCTAAGCTGGCCAATTTAAACTAAAAATGCTGTGTGTCTTTGTACAAGATGACCTGAGAATTTTATTTTTTTTTTGTTAACTCTGACTCCAGAAGATGTGGAGTAAAGTAAAAATCTCTAATACATGATGTTTAAAAGTGCACTAACCAATCTAACAGCTTGGAGAGAGGAGTTCATTTCTAAGAGTTGGTTTAACTACTGCCCTTCCCCCCAAGAATCTTCACCTCATTAAAAAAATCACAACTTTGTAACATAAAGTGTCTGCTGTGATGAATAAACGACCTATTTTGTAATTCACAGATCATTTAAACTCTAGCAGTTTCTTATTAATCTTGATAGCACAGTTGACAGACCAGACAAGTATATATAGAAAAAAATCTTCTGCTTTAAAAAATTCTGGTAGATGCAGAGACACATAGAATTGCTGCTAAAATCTCATTAAACTGTCATGTTTTCCTTTCCGCTTTTGCTAATCATCACAGCATTTGTGTAAATTGAACTTTTTATCCTTGTTTTTTCCTGACTAGCTTGTTCAGAGATGGTACAATCTTACTGTGCTCCATTAGCTTATCACAGGAATGCTGGCACCTTCATCACTATAGCTGCGATGTAGTTTATTAGGTAAAGCTGCTGGTACTTGTGCATGAACACTAACTTGGAAGATGGCTTTGTGCATCTGCAGAGCTACAGAAAAGGGCAGGGGGTGAATCTGAATGCTGACCTCCTGGCTTTATGTACTATTGTAGGTTAGGTATAAACATCAGCTCACTTCCCATCTGTTTTGGACCTCTCTGACTAGCTTTCCCCAGAACAAAGCCTGAGTATTGCACTTCGAATGGCTCACTCAAAGACTGCTCTGGAGGGCAGCGTGGAAAAAAGGCTGCAAGAAAGCTGTCATCCTGTATGGTCCTATAATGCAAAGCCTGCTGAGATGGTATGCTTAACCCTCCTCCCTCCCTCAGGCCATACAGGGGGATATGCAACACATACTCTGTTTCATGCTGTGAAAATACCACTCTGGTGGGCTGCAAAGAAGTCATCTCACTTCTTTATGCACTTTGAACTGAGACATACAAAATAAGTATGTGGTGCTGTGAGACTCTTGAGACGTGGAGCCTTGAGGAAACCCAGGGCCAAGTGCAATGTAATGCTTATGGAGCCCTGAGTAAGATGAACATGTGCCAGTCTACGCCAGCTGGCCTCAGGACCAAGGGTCAATCCCTGGCCCTGTCTGTGTTTAGCAGCATAGACATAGCGGGGGATTGGACCCAGAGGCTATCTTTGCAGAAGTGTGTTAGATGATCCTATAATAAATTTATTGAGCTCCAGCAGAACAGACGGATGCGTTTACCCCACATCTCTCATCAGATTCACTGTTTCATGGCCAGAAAACTTCCAATTTCCACCCTAAATTTATTTATGGTCAGTTTATACATTCTTGTGTGTGCTGGCATTGTTCTTTTAGCTTTTCTTATTCAGTGTGGTTGACCCTTTGTCCCTTCCCCCCTTCCTCTGTGCACTGACTGATAACAATAACCTTTTGAACTTTTGTTGTAAGGCTAAACAAGTCCTGTCACTCTTAAATTTTACTGTATCTTGAAACTTGTTGGCTTGGAATTCACCAGTGCTTCAGTTATCTGTCTTCTGCAAAATGCTGTACATATCTAACCTGCACCCTCAAGTGTGGGTTCTGCTCAACTCAATGTTAGGGAAAGGGTCATGCTTGGTTAAAATATTTGTATTTACCCATATCTAAGTTTAACCTGAGCTGCTACTGAAAGAAAGCATCAAAATGTGATAGATAATGTTCAATTTACCTTAGCGGATGCAAGTGTTTGCAAGGCATCTGGATATTACAGGAATAGTGATGTGGATCACCTGTATTGATACTATGCGTTCCTTATGAGACTCTTGAAGCAGCTTAAAACTTTTTTCCTTCTAGCTGTAGTGTATATTTGAACAATTTAGTAGTACAGCCTTGTTATGTCAGAAAGCACTGGGTGTTTTGCAGAATGCCATTTTTCACCGCACAAAACTGGGCTTTTGTGGTTATGTTGGAACCGGCCCTTTCCAGGCTGCCGCTCAGTGACAGGATGTTTCTGCGCATGAGAGAAATGGAAGGCCAGTTTTGGATACCTACTTTGCTAAGATGTTATTAAAAGCTCTTCCTGAAGCATTGTGTTCAGTACCTTATGCAGAAGCTTCTTAATAATTAGACAAAATTCTGGCTTTCAGAGTCAAAAGCGAGTGCCCTCTGTTTCTGTTAGATGCATCCAAGGATTTGATGATGCTCAGTTTCCTCTCACCCATCATTTAAAATACTGCATTTTTCTCCTATTAACGCAAATCTTCCCACTAATGCTAGTTGCTGTGCTCTTGTTATGCCCTCTGTCTCCACTGTAATCTAAGAACATCCATTTGACAGCCAGTCTCTAATTAAGAGAGTTTTAAATTAAAATGACCGGCAAATTTAGAAACCTTTGAGCAATAGAGAAAATATTGAGTAAATATGCTTACAAATATTTATACAGGTTCAGATACGATAAAATATGTGCTGTGGCAAAAAGTGTGCTCTAATTGAACAGTACCTGCTGTGTAAAATGAAACAAACTGTTATCAACATTTCCTCGTGTTAGGATTCTGAGCTTTTTGTCAATTTTTTAGAGAGATGAACACTCAAAGATATTCAGGCAAATGTTACTTTTGTAGAAGCTGTTATTTTGACAGCACAAAACTTGATAAGGCACTATGAAGATGTGTGATGCTTTCTCTCCAATTGGCAGTGCAAAGCTTAGGCTTCAGCTGGAAAGGGGAACTATAGGAGAGAGTCTCCACTTACAGCCATTCATTCACTCTCGTCCGCATAGATTTCTGTCCAATTCTGGTGTCATACATCAAATCTCTAGAAAGTTTGCAGATTTGGAAACACCAAGAATAATTTCTCTCATTCTGCTTGCCCACTAAGAAACGCCTCTGTGTTCTGCTGAGAGTAGAACAAACTTGGAGCAGGATGGGAGGAACTGGGAAATGGCATGGATTAGCTAATGCTTCTCAGGTTTTGAGAAGGGCTCCTCTGGTCTGCCCTCAGCAGATTTTGTGATGTTCATAAATGGGCTGAGTGCTTCCCATCTTCACTTCCTGGTTCTTTTTCACAGAAGAAAGCAGTGAGGCTGGGGCTGTTCCCTTTTTCTGACTGCAGTCTGAAGAGGCTAGGACTCCAGTGATTTTTTTACTATCTTCCTTTTCTGTCCTACAGAACTGTCTGTACCTCAACCCACGAGTTTTGCCTTTTTCTTTTCAATTCTCTTCCCCCATCCCACTGGGGAGGGGGAGTGAGCAAATGGCTGTGTGGTTGTTCTAGCTGCCAGCCAGGTTAAACCATGACATGGTGTTATCCTTGCCTCCCTGCCCTGACCGCAGCAACTGCTCTTCCTCCAGCACGCAGAGCGAGAAAGAGAGCAGCAGGAATGGCTGAGGGAAGTGTCACCCCAACATCAGTGTCCTGCCTTCCCCTAAATGCAGTGACCAGCAACCATCCTCACACTTTCACAAAGGTTGGAGAAAGATTGATGTCATTCTACAGATTCCAGATTCGTCAGCCACTGTCCCCAGTGGTTGTCACTCCGGACCCCCATTCCTTTCAATATTTTGGTCCCTTCTGTGATCCTTGCTATGTCCAGTGTCAGGGGTCCAGTCAGTAAAGGAAAACTGGTAGGTGGAGCTTGGACAAAGATGGGATGAACAAAGGATGAACAAGGTAAAGGTGAAGATTTTACCAAGACTGAGAAGAAGTGGGCCAAATTACAGAACTGCCCGTATCCATTTCTGAGCAGGTTTATATATAATAGCAGTGTTATTTCCATATATCTGTATTGGGAACCCATAATGTTTGCCAAGGTGGTTAACTTGGCAGTATAAAACTTACGTTAATAAATAAGTCAAAACTTGCTGCATGACAGTCTGTATGCATTGAAATGTATTCTTTTGAATGTAACACCATATGTAGTGCATAATTTCTCAAAATTCTTAGTCTGGCTCAGTTAGTTAGTAATTAATCACATAGAAAGGTCACTCCTCCCAGCCGCTCCTTTGGTTGCTTCTTAAAAGGTGACATGTTACGGTGGTCCCTACTCCAAGCTCTTCATCAAGCATCTAAGCCTTTAAACAGTATTAAGAAACACTTTGACTAGTCCTGTGGTTCTTATAAAATCACTAGTCAGAACACTTTTAGTAGGTGGGAAGAGTACTTCTGACTCTGCAACCCACTAAGAGCACGTTCATGTTAAGTGGTTAATCCTGAAAAATGACCATTAATAGGGTAAGTAGGGGGTTCTTATTTACAGGTCGACTTAAGGATGAGTCCTTCCTCATATATGCAACAGAAAGCAGCATGCAGTGAGAAAAGATAGAAACACTAGCAATTAATACTACCGGTAATGAAGCAGTCATTCCTCTGTTTTGGGTTTTTTTTTCCCCTCTCGTGAATATAGTGGCAGCTGGTGGGAATGTCAGAGCACACACTAACTTCTCATTGCACGGTTATTTCTTCAGCTAATGAAGTCTTTCGAGAATACTTTTCAAGCCACTTTTCCAGAATGGAAACCAGAGTTGCAGACTTAATATTATGTTGGCTATATGTGAATATTATTTTTTTTAAAACCAAAACACCACGGGCCCCCATAGGGTATTGTAAAAATTCTTAGTTTTACTAGTCTATTTAAATACACGGTTTTCAGAATTCTGAATACTGTGCACCTGTGAAAGGTTATTTTAAATTAGCTTCTTATTGTCTGAGAGAGAACAATATGTAACTATTAGTAGGAGCTCTTAACAGGTTAGAAAACTTCATAACAGCCCAGATGTGAACTACTTAGTTATTAACAAGAAGGATTTTGGACTCCTGGATTTGTTTTCTGTCTCTCATTAATACTCTGTACAAAACTGAGCAGATTTGTAAGAAAAATCTGGGGATAATAGACTTATCTTGTTTGTAAATCGGTTGAGAGTCAATGCTTATCTGCCAGGGAGAGGGGAATATGAGGAAGAGGGAATGAAGAGTGATGGGACAAAGCCTAAAAATACCTTCTTAAGGACCGTCTAGCATAATATCCCTTACAGGGGCCAGTAGCAGATGTCTAGGGAAATGTATAAAACAAAGACACATATAATGATAGTTCCCCAGAATATTCTTCCAAGTTCCAACAAAAGAGCCAAAATGGTTTTGTATTTAATAACCCAGTAGACTAAAAAAAAAAGAAATATTGGAAGGAAAAAGATGACTTCTGGAATCAATGCAAGCTTCCAGTCCCTTACTACTTTCTGCAGTAAGTGCAGTAAGAAATACTTTGTCAGGCTACAGTGTGCATGAAAAACCTACCTCCTTTTGTTTTTGAAATGAAAGCCTGCTGGGTTTGTTGGAGAGATCCCACTACTTTTTGTAGTGGAATGATTAGTCTCAGTTTCTTCCTTATTACTGTCTCTGTGTCTTCTTTCTACACTGGAAAGTCGTAATTGTTCTTAACTTTAGATTGTGTTAAGATGATCAGGGGGCAAAATTTCTCCCTTCCCTCGCTCCAGCTGATTATCTTCTAAAAGTTATTTTTGGCCTGAACTTATTTTTGCTTGGGAAGAGGTTTGTTGTTGAAGTTTGTAGAAATCTGCAGAAAGAGGCTTTCTCATCAGTGCAGGAAGGAAACTTGTTGCAGTACGAATAATGAAAGTTGTCTGGTTTTATGACTGAAGATTTCCGAGTTTTAGTGAAGGAAAAATATTTACTGAAGGCATTAGGGTTGGGTTGTTGGTTTTTTTTTTAGTTCAGTGAGCCTTTGAAAACATTCCTTCATCCTTCTTTCTGGAGGTCTTCCATATTTTAGCCTGCCGCCTAGAACATAAGGATATTGTTCAAAGAAACTTAAAAGTGATGTTTCTGTCCTGTTGACATAACCTAGTTCCAGTTGTGGAAATAATGACACTCTTTTTCACTCAATCCTCTGTAACCCCAGAAAAATAATTCTCTGACTATTTATTGCGAAGGCTACATAAGATTAGTGCAACTCAGTAATGTACTTGGAGCTAAATGTATTTTCTGGATTTTCTAAATGTATAGGTTCATATAATTGTGTATCTTGTATGCTTAATGGCATATGTTTAAAATACAGTGTGACCCAATTACAGTTGCAATAGAAACAATAATAGTAGTAATAGAAACCTTAATGTGATAGTGCTTGAGGTGGGGGTTTTTTTGTTAATTTCCTATTTTTTATGTTAGTTTCTGGCTTTACTGTTTATGAGAAGGTATTTGGACAGCATGGTCATGGTGATGCTGGGGACTGCTTATAGAAGTTGACAGTGAGCTTTCTTTAGCAAGTGTTTGGTCCTTTGTGACTTGTCTACATGGGAAAGCTTGTGTGCCGTAAGTTAGGTTGTAAATTTATAGTGCATTAGCCACTATATAGAAAATTCCATGTAGATATTTAGGGCATACGGAAAACATTTCCGTTCAGCAAGGATTCCTGCGTGTTGAATGTACTGCCCTGAGTTATTCTTTGTGTGGTGAGATCATTCACACAGAGGTCAGTACATAGTAGCTAGTATACTATGAACTTGTGCTCATAACTTTGCCTATTTTAATTTTCCTGTGTATGCAGGGGAGAGGAAAACTTTTTTTTTTTTCAAATCCATTCTTCAAAAAAAGCAATGGAAAAACTCTTAATGTTGTCTGCACATGCAGGTCTCCAGGTGAGCTCAAACCCACACCACACTTCAGCACCTGTTTATGAAGTAAGTCAGGGCAGCAGGCAGTTTCTTAGTAGGTAGGTATATAAATTATGCAACTCGCTGTCATTCCTAGGAGTAAACAGGAAGTTCTCTCTGAGATCCTGATGTTTTTTTCAGAGGTTCATGGTGGATGACAGAAACTGTGCTCTTCTCACCTGTATTGGTAACACATTAGATAATCTGATGTGTAGAGCATAAAACTTAAACCCTAAAGGGTGATCTGTCCAGAAAGAGCTGTTGTGTTACTGTGGAATAAGGCAGGGCAGTCTGTTGCTACCTGGCCTGTCTCAAATCCATGGAGAAATAGAGGACTTTGTTTTCCTGCTTGGGAAGTCTGGCACCTTTTAATGAGCAGTAAACTCACTTTAATATTAAAGCCAGGACATTTTTATGGTTGAGTGTGTCTTGTGTATTTTTGGGGTGAGAGAATCATGCAGCAGTGCTGAGCCGTTCTGAGACTCAGAGGATGGAGCGGCTCAGTTTTACTTCGCGATTCTCCTGCCTTTAAGAGCGCACAGTGCGCTCTTATAACCATAAGACTGTTCCTATCTGTGCATGTAAACACATAAATGAGCTGTTTTATACTGGCAATTAGATACTCTAGAGAGTTGTGAAGCTGTGAGATATTGCTTCACTTAGGGTGGTTGCAACTACTTGGCCCACAGCCTACGGCTTTGTTGCCTGCAATAGGTGTTAGCAAATGGCAATGCTAATGCGCTTAATGATATCATTACTAATCGGCAGCCTGGTCAGAACAATTGACCTTCATTGATCTTGGTATTTCTGCTTTTATTTCTTCCTCTGCCCTTTATGACAAGCTGTGCAAGCTATTTGCCTTTGAAAGGATGTAAGCAGTTATATTGTAACACTTTAATTTTAGTTTGACTGATTTATTTTAATGAATGGTATTATTAATTATTTTTTTTTTTTTTTTTTTTTGAATCAGTGTGCCATGCCGAATTGAATGCCATCATGAACAAAAACTCCGCTGATGTGAAAGGCTGCAGCATGTATGTTGCCTTATTTCCATGTAATGAATGTGCAAAGCTCATCATCCAGGCAGGTAAGGAGTAGTGCCAGCTTGGTTTGTCAGGGTTGCAGTGCTGCCTGCTCGTTGGTATCTTATCACGGATGTATTTGATGTTAAATTGCTGCTGTTAGATCTAAATTAATTGCACTGTCAACTTCATAAGATGCTACTTGTGGGGTTTTTTTTGCATCTGAATGGTGCCAATTTTTTCCAGTGCTAATTGCATCTTCTGTGATTCTAAGCGTGCTTCTAATTTAGGTTTGTAACTTCTTAGACCAGGAGCTGCCAAAGAACAACACAGGCTTTGCATATAATTACTGTCAATTTTACTGTGCTCTGACACATTGAATAGAGTAGGGCAGAAAGAAATAAACTTCTGCATGACAAAAGGTCCGTTGGGAGTATATACATGAAATTTTAATTTGAATGTGATGCATGGTAGATATTTGAAGATTTTAAAATATCTTTGCTCATAAATGTCATAAGACTTCTATGATCCTACTTTAATTATGTCTTTCATTACAATTGTTATAAATCTGTGCCATTGCAGCAAGTGTGCTGGCCTAAATGTGTCGTCTTTTTTCAGATTAGGCATATCTGCAGTAGGCTTCAGTTCCATAAAAACGTCTGCTTAAGGTAGCATGTACTTTGCTCATTGAGTAAAGTCTTGTGATCCTAGTATGGATTGCTGTTCTGGGGAGTTTCTTTCACCACTAGTGGCTATGGGAATCCAGGAAAAGGGAGCAAACAGAATGCTGCTTCATTTTGGTCAGTAAGGTTTGAAATGGAGAGGTGAAGGGGGAAAGATGATGGCATTCTATATTTGTGCTACATTTCTCTTCTTTACAGAGTCAAAATCCAACAGTCTTCAAGGTAGATTGTCTGCTAGTTCTCAATGTAGTCACTCATCCGTATGCACTAAATTGCAATGTATTGATATTTATGTTGTCTGGTAAATACAGTAAGATGGTGATAGGCTCTGAAACACTTGTGAATTCTCTTGAGTCAGCCTTTACACTTCTCTCCTGCTTAAGTAGTAGTTTAGATCATTCAACAATTTGAGACAGCATGCATTTATGAGGATTTGAACCTAGGATTGGGAGTTATTTATAAAACAGAGGACAAAAGGCAAAAGCATCCTTTTATAGCTGTGCATTGGGAAGGGGAATAGTATTTGGGGTTTAAATTCTTTGTGGAGAAGTTTATCTATATTAGAGAGGTAGAAAGGTAAGTTTTCAATTACTTTTGCAAAAATGCTTGATTTCTAGTCTGTCTATCTTGTGGTTTTGAGTGTGAGTTTTTTGTTCTGGTTTTCTGAGTCAAACTTAGGTGAAACTAGAGAAAACCATCTTAAAACGTTTTTGAAAGAACTGTCTTCCAAAACAGCTCTACCTTACATAGCCTTATTCTCAAGTACAATCTATAGTATTTTGGGAAGTAGGGGTGTACAAAGGAGTTCTAGAGTATGTGGATGAATGCTGCCTTTTCTGGTTTTGTGCACTAGTTCTTATATGACATTACCTTTTTTTTTTTCAGTGTAATTCTAACATTTTTTTCTATATGAGTTTTTTAGGCATAAAAGAAGTTATTTTTATGTCTGACAAGTATCATGACACTACAGAAATGACAGCTGCACGGCGGATGTTTGATTTAGCAGGTATTATATACAGGTAAGAGAACTTTGGATTAACTTTATTTTTATTTTGGAAAGAAAGAAAATGGTGTGTGAAAGAGACCAACTTCAGGGCAAAATTTTTTCTTCTTTGCATTTTATTCTTTGGTAGTGTTTGTAGATGGCTTGCTCTGTATGCCTGCAAAAGATACTGGATTGACAGATTGTTGCACCATTCTTTTTGCCATGTGTATGATTAAATTTCAATTTCATAATGTTTGTATGAGAAAATGGTCCATTTGGAATATTAATTTCATTCCTGAACTGCAGGTGAAATTGTTAACGTGATGGTTATTTGTTACATTGTACTCGGGAGAGTCATTGATGACCCTGCTATGAGCAGGAGGTTAGACTAGATGACCTCCTGATGCCCCTGACAACATGAATTATCCTATGAGTTGGACTGAAATGATGAATTGATTTTTATTTTTTTTAATTACCTGATCCTTATTGAAAGTTTAGTATCTTTTTGTTACAGTCAACTTGGGAAGGTGTCAAACCAGCCTCCCATAATTAATTCTTGGTGCCTATAGCTGTCCAGTCTTCTTCGGTCAGCTTTTCTTGTGAGAAAAGGATAAAACTTGGAATATTTGCCTAAAGTAATGAGAATCTGAAAAATGTTTGAAGAGTGGGGTTTTTACAGACACTGACAGAGATACCTAAAGACAATCTGTTCAACAGCTAGTTTGATAGCAATAACATGCTGTGGGTGAGGCTAATTATGCAGTCAGGGAGGCTTTGCAACTCAAAAAAGTTTTACAATATTAATACACAGACTTTGAAAAATTTGCAAACATAACAATTCTGACAGATAGAATTTTAGGATGAAAGCTACCTACTGGGCTAAGAAACATCCATGGAAAAACACAGCAGTACTTGAAACTTAGTTTTAGTCCTTCAGTGTATTTCCTGTCTACTAAGACTATTTGACCAAGAGGCATAAATCATTCTCTTGCAAGTCAAATCTTGTAACTTCTGCAGAGTGAGAAATGTTTCTTGCATTTCAGATTGCTATTCTGGACAAAGTATTCAGAGCTTCTGTGGTCAGCAGCATGTGCTTTTCCGTGTTGACTGTTATTCATTCTTGTATTGATTATTAAGGATGTAGGTGGTACTTAATGAATCTCTTGAACTGAACTGCAGAGCTTAATTAGGCACTAAATCCACACTATTTGCATAATCCTTTGTTTACTGGAAGACTGGAAAATATATGCTTGGTCCCCAAATACCTTCTTTGCTAATTGCTGTAGCAGATGCTCTAATGATAATAAAAGGAAACATTTTGTGGCAGTATTAATTTTACAGTTCTAAAGTTAAAAATTTTAAATTATTTCCTCTTAACTAGTTTGGTTTTTCCCCAGTATGATGCATAATGTGATCCATTCCCCTAGCACAAAAATTATTTTAATATACTGAGGCAAAGTTTGAAAGTGTTCTTTGAAAACTTGGCAGGAAAAAAGTGATCAAAATATTTATCAAAATATATTCCAACTATCATCTATATATACACACATATACATATATGTGTATATATAATACATATCCAGTATATACAAATATTTTTATAGATACATATATGTTTACCTATATCTGTAAATATATAGAAAAATATTTGAAATACAAATATATATGAACAAAAATCCCAGCCCTGGTAACATGATGCCACCACCTGCAGCTGAGTTGTTAAAAGTCCTTTGACTCCTGGGTAATTTATGAACTCCAATAGCTGAAGAATGTGCAGGCTAACCCACCCCATGTGTCTTTTTTGTCTTAGTCTTTCTTGTCCAGGTTTCTCTCAGTGTGGTGCACTATAATTGGCTCCCATAGAGATAAAAACTATGTGAATCCAAGGAGGGTTTTTTTGGGTTTTTTTATTCCTTCAAAAATTTAGCTGGAGCTAAAGCAAGCAAAATGTTTTAACTACTCACTAACTAACATCTGGGTTTTTTCTTTATTTTAGGGAATTCAAGCCAAAGTGTAACAAGATCATCATCGACTTTGATTCAATTAACAGCAGACCAAGTCAAAAGCTTCTGTGATTTAAGTCTCATTAAGTCTCTAGAAGACTGTGATTATCCTTTTCTAAAAAGCTGCTAATGCCTTTCATCTTGAAGTTACTAGCAACTTTTTAATGGCTTCTGTAGCTAAAGTAGACTTCTAAGAAATCCAAAGCATAAAATGTCCCCCTTACTTCATCTTGTCATGTGGAATCTAAATCTACTTACATTTTTTTAATGCCTTTATCAAAACTGCTTAAAAAGTCTAGAGACGTGCAGATGAGACAATATAATATATGTAAAGAAAACTGTTCTGATTCTTGCTGTATTCATCGCCACATGCTCTGATAGGCTGTCAGCATTGATTTAGACTTGGTTTAACAGTGGTACTTATTGTAACCAGTAGTACATTGGAATACGCTAATATATGTTGATCTCTCTATTGGATACATGGATCTAAATAGTTGATCCTAATAAAGGACAAAAAATGTTATCCATGCAAATACTAATCTTCCAACTGGCATAACACTAATATTTTATAAGGTTATATAGCTTAAAGAACGTGTGATATTCTGCATGCGTTATCCAACAAATGAAATACTGATTTTTCTTTTAATTGCTGGGGAGCAGAGAAAGGAAGTTGTTCTGAGAATGTTCTGTGCCGGACTGAGCTTTACAGGTGCTTTCAAGTCCTTGTTTTCCCAAAGGCTCCAGAATTGTAGAGGGTTGAAGGAGGAAATCATTTGGCTCTTTACCTTTGGGACTCTTACTTGCAGTTGGTTTTCATGTTACAGAAGGAAATTATTTTATTTGTCTAAGCTGTTGCAAGACAATCCAATATGGCTCAGTCAACCTGTAAGGTAACTGAATCATTTTTTGTCCTTTGAGAGAAATTGGAGATAGTCAACCCATATCCATATCTGTGCCAAAAGAGGTAATTATGATGTTAGCTTGTTTCCCGGTGCTGGCGTAGTACCTTCATTTTCATAAATGTTGCCTAAAATAATATCCTTTTTAATTTTATCTTGAGATCTGGGAATACATTTGAGTTCCTTTTCTCTAATTTGATTTTTTTAAATTAAATATGCCTAATGGCTTTGTTTAGATAACATTGGTGGTGGTTGCTTGTTTGTTTTCTTTTTTTAAATGTCGTTGTACTTCAATGAGCTTTTATTTTCTCTATAAAAGCTTTGTTTCATATTTTGGGACATTATGTAATTTGGCTTCATACCAGTATTATTAAAGTCTTATTAAAATCCACTACATTGAAGTAGACTCATTATTATAATATTAAGCCATGTGCTTGGCTCCAGAGTGCTGCTGTTTTTGCAATCATATGCAAAGCATATTTTGTGCATTTGTGATATTACATAAAATGTAATGTTCATGAACCATTTGGCTACTAAAGGGAGCATTGTAATGTACTATAAGATGTGTCCATTTATAAAGTAATTTCTGACTTTCTCTTTTTTTCCTGCAACTGTTTTCCATCTCGAAATTGGTCTGTGGCTTACTGCCAGAAGAAGAAATTTGCACATATGTGGAGAGGGAGGGTGAAACCTGAAAAATTACTTTAATAAAATGTCACTAAAACAGCTTATGCACATCTTTTTCTTTGGCCTGAATTAATAAGTAGAACGATTTTGAGTTATACTGGTCTGACAACGGGACAGAGGGGAGAGAAGAAGCAGAATTTTTGGTTTTGGCAGAAAAATTGCTGTTTTCTTCATAGATAATTGCTGATCTAAGTTCAGACTTAAAAGATGTATGCATTGTGATTCTGGTTACTTTAAGTATTTTTATGTCAGGCCTTGGATAATAGGAATGTATAATGTGCATAAAAACTCAGGAGTTTTTTGAACCAATGTCCAGGTGTTTTTAGGAATGTACTGGTTTTTATAATGACTTTTTTTTTCCCCAGGACTTTCCTGTTTCTGTAACAAAAGAGCAGTACTGGAGCATATGATAGGATTTGAGATTTTTTCTGATCAGTTTTTGATGTGACCGAGCCACATATACAAGCTTTCAGAGTAATTGTCAGTTGACTCAGGCTAGTAAGCAGGTTCTCTGATTTCCAGGGCAACTTTATAGAAAGGGAGAAAGCACATGCATAACTCTTGAGACAGCGTGTGCTTAGTTTGAAGTTAACATTTTAGAACAAATCTTAAGGTTTGACCCTTACTTTGTGTGCATGCGTAGAAATCTGTATACTTCTGGCTTTTTTTGTTTTAATAGCTCAGGAGATGATAGTGCTTTGACTTCCAAATAGAGAATAATTACTAGAGGAAGCAAAGAAAACAGGTAAATGTAATAAACTGTGTTTCTGCTCCTGAAGCTCAAATTCAAATGAATAGAACCATTTGGGCGGGAAGGACCTCGGAGGACATTAAGTCTTACCCCTTGCTGAGAGCGCTGTTCAGGTTAGATCAGTTGCTCAGGCCTTGTCCAGGTGAGTGTCTCCAAGAACAGAGATTCTGCAGCCTTCCTGGTCATCCATTCCAATACTTGGCCCTCACTGACACCCTCACTGTGTCTTTTTCTTCAGTCAGCATTTCCATTGCTATAGCTTATGCCTGTTGCCTCTCCTTTTGTTGTCCATGTCCGCAAGCGGAGTCTCTCTTCTCTATAACCACCCATTAGGTAGCTGAAGTCAGGGGTCAGGTTCACCCCACCTTTAACCTTCTCCAGGCTGAACAAATGCCACACTGTCATCCTCTCTCATGCATCGTGCGCTCCATCCTCTCACCATCTTAGTGTCCTCTCACCATCTTAGTGTCCCCTCACCGTCTGTCTCATATGGGGGAGCCCGAAGATGACACCACTCCAGCTGTGGTCTGACACAAGCTGAACATAGGAGCACAAATAATCTCTTCTGTTGACCTGCTGGCTACACGCTGTCTAGCAGAGCCTGGTATGTGGATAACCTTCTCTGTTACAAGGGCACTTCATCCTCTTGTCCATCTGGATTCCTGGGTTCTTTTCTTCCAAGGTGCCTTTGTCTAGTGGGCACCCAGCCAGCATGGAGTTGTTCTGTTCCTGGTGCAGGACTTCATTGTGTTTCCATCAACCCGTTCCTCCAGCCATTAATAATCAGCCATTGCTATAGCTGGACTTCGAACTACTGACCACTCCTCTTTGAGCCTGATGGCTCACCAACAGGAAGCTTTGCAGATCCCATCGTGGCCACCAGCACCACTCCCATGGTAAACCACCTTCCCAGCCTGCCAGGGGAAGGGGAGGTGACTGCAGGCTGAGGCTTCATTAAGGATTGCTTGAAAAACCCCATACAGGAAGCCGAAAGGGGACTCTAGGGACCACTTCGGTAGTTACTTGAGCAGCATTAATTGGAGCAAGAAATCACAAATAAAATGCTGAGATCCTATCCAGTTCAATATAACTCTGTCTTAGAGATTAAATCAAAATCCTGCCATCATCTAGATTTTTCCTTCTAAATATTACTCCATTCCCCTGCCAGAGAAGCTAAGGAACTGGCAATCTTATTTACATAAATTTAATTTAAGAAGGGGTAGTTTCGCAGGCTGGCATACCGAATGAGAGCATAATCTCCATCTTTGAGGCTGTGATCACAGACTGAACATCTTACTGCTTTGTATATTGGGAACATTTTCACAAAGATAACAAAAAGTATGCTGTGACCAGTACAATTGTTCTGATTTCCAAAATATCCTATGATAACATTGGCAATAAAAGCTCTTCTGGTGCATCGCTCAGGCTGAAAGCTCTATGTGCATAACTGCAGAAGCTGCAGTAGCTCATCAGCTACCGAAATGAATCTTGCAGGGATTTTAAGCTGTGGCAAATCAGCAAAACAAAAATTCTGGCCGCTTTCGGGTTTTCTCTTTGAGGCGGGGCGATAGGAGTCCTTATGCAAGCGAGGTGGGACGAAGCGCAGAGGCCTCACCTGGTTGCCCTGGAGCAGCAGTTCCAGGGTGCTAGGTCTCACCTGAGGGCCTGGGAGAAGTTTACAAGGTGCAAGCTGGGGCTGCAGGGAGCCTGGAAGCTGCTGTCAAGCAGCGTGAGACTCGTGAAGGAGCAGTGAGTGGTGCTCTTTAGTAACCCAACGGAGTTGGCTTGGGCTTCTGCTAGGCTGGGAGCACTTAAGGATGAAGTACAGAAGTGACCACAGCTGAAAGACCATTTATTTGCAGCTGTTTCTTCTCAGTTGTAGGTAAGAAAAGGATTTCTATAATACAGGGCTGAAAGTGTGAGGTACCAACTCTTTCTCTTTTCAGTGGTGATGGCTCAAAGAGTTTGTACCACTAAAGCCTCTTTCAACAGATTTCTCTCTCCCTTCCCTTTAAAATCTAGGTTTATCTAATGTAAAACTCTCTGATTTGAGAACAGAGGGGTAAAACTTGTTTCAAGTGCAGAGTCTGCATCTGCTCCGTGTTCTCAGCCTTAGGAACTACTGAAAGGCACACAGTGGAAAAGCATTAAACAGAGCTGACTGTCTAAGAAACCTTATATGAAGCTTTTAAATCCGTGTTCCCTTCCTTTTACACCTAACTCGCCTGTTTACTTTCTCTGGCTTGAAGGAAATGAGGGGAAAAAAAGGAGGGAAAAAAGGAAAAAGGATTTGCGAACTGTCTCTGCCTCCTTCAAAAAACCCCCGTCTTCCCAGCATGTACAGCTCAGTTAAACGGCAGCAAAAGCTTTAACGAAGTGTGTGGTTAATCAAGCTACGCAAGAGTGCAGCATTTGATTTTATTTTGCTGGAATAAGAGCTTAATCGCAGCAGCTTCCTTCCTAACACTGCTCATCTTCAGGAGCAGGGGATTTACGTTGTCCGAATGCTTCAAAGGCACTGATGCGGCGGGGCTTTGAACCCCTTCCCTGCTGAGGAGGTGTCCCGGAGGAAGGTGCCTTGGGCAGCTCCGTGCCTGTAAAGCACCACCAGCTAAGGGTGGTGGGAGGGCTGCTGCCTGTCACTCCGAATAACGAACAAGAAGGGCACCGTCTTTCTGTGAACGGTGCAGCAGAAGGGCAACGCTTAAAACGGAGATGTATGTGGCGGGGTATATGAATTACAGTGATTTGTTTTGTGTCTCTACCTGATTTTTTATTTTTTTTTTTTTTTAAAAGGAGGAATTAAGGAATAGGGGTTGGAATGGAAAACTGCTACTTCTCTCTTGTATGTTTTAGGGTTTGTGCTGGAAAATCTGGCCTCTGTCAGGGCACTCTCTCTCATCCAAATATGTGGGGGGGGAAGTCAAGCTCAATGTGCTGGATTTTTAGTTGTTGACATTATTTACTGTGCTCTTAAAAAATGGTGCCCTAAGGAGAATGAAAATAATGTGCTCCAGCAGCAAAATATGCATAATAAAGAAGCAATTGCCTATGGTTTCTTGGGATTTCTTCCTCCGTGCTCTCTACCTCCCTATTCCTTCATTGTTTCAAGCTAATGTGTTTTTCAATTCTGCCATGCAAATATTCAGAAGGGCTCCCTGCACCAAGGGAGAGGAAACAAAATATATTCAAATCACCGCTTCAGTGACATAAGTTGTGTCGTGGTTTGCCTGAGACTTGGGTACATCCTTTAGTTGGCTGTATAACTGCTGTTGCTGCTTGTTGACTCGTGCTGAAATCTTTTATGTGGCATATCTTGTTGTGAACGGGCTTTTTTCCTCCACTGTTCAATCAACTCTGACTGCTAATCAGAATGTTGCTGGGTAAACAGGACTGATTAAAATTAAAATTTTAATTTCGTGTTGTAAACAATGTGGCACTTTAATATTTGTACTGTTATTAAAGATACTAATAATGATGCATCTAGTGTTTTGTGGTACGGTTTTCATATTTAGTTTTTGAAGCACTGACAAGTTTTGCTAAAGAGCTACACATTCAGATGCCAGGATTTTGTATTCCATGTATTCCCTTTTTGCAAGGGTGATTGTACTTAATTATGTGGGATATGGGTATCCTACTTGTTCCTTCTGGTTTTACATCGCATGGGGAAGAAATGTTTCTGTGACAACTCGGATATTACACTGTAAGAAGCAGCCATATCAGCAATGCCTTAGTCTATATGAATCTACTCGTTGCTGTTACATTGCTTATCTGTCTTCCAGAGGAGAAAAAACAGAAGCTAGTTAGGTGTGGAAACACCTTTAAAGAGTGTTGGCTGGTTGGTGGAGACTTGCCCTGAGGAAAGGAACAGGGGAGACTGGAAGGTCCTTGACAGCAAAACAAATTTGTGATGGGATGTTGAAGTCAGAGGATGAAAGGAAGAGAGAAAAGGAAGCGTGTGTTTGCAGAAGAGGTCTGTTACCTATCAGGCCCTTCAAGGCCAAAGGAAGTTGGCTGGAAATGGAGGGAAAGAACCTCCCTGTGGTTTGGAGAAAAAACTGGAGTTAAGAAGGAGGGCGCAGAGCCTGAGCATGTCAGATGACCCTGTTCTGAACTGAAGGAGCTTTTCCAAGTGGCTAGGGAACACGTATGCTGAAAATCCACGTTTCTCTTGTGCTAACTAGGGTCGTTGTCTTTCGAAACTGATAGGCTTTGTAAGTGCCTCGCTGTGCCTGGCCACTGAGAGGTCACTGCAGAGCGCCGGCGTGGTTAGTTCATGGGAGTACAGCGCAAGGTCTGTGCAGGCTGGATGCAGCTGGACTACAGCCTCTGCTCGCGGAGCCCCTTGGACAGCCGGTAACCTGGGGGACTGTATCCCACCGACAGTCAGCATCTCTACTCTGAAAATAAAGCTTTCACTGCTTTCACAGCACAGTGGCTCCTGGTGATTTCCAGGTGTATGTTTTGACTGCTGCCTCTTACTCCCTTCCCTGCTCTCTTGCATCCTCTCACTGTCTCTTCCTGCAGCCCCTCGTCATCTCTTCCACAGCCCCTTTCCTTCCAGGGATTTGCAGAGATGTGAGCAAGAGGGCCGCATGGCAGAAATGGCCTGAACATGGCAGAAGCAGCGTGGGTCATCGTTCACCTGGCAGGGCTGTGGGTTTCTGCTCCTTCCACTCCCCCTCCCTGAAATACAGGGTCTTGCAGCACTACAGCTGCCTCCCCAGCGTTATGTTGTGCGGAGAAGTGAGAGCATCTCCAGCACGGTGAGCATCTCCATCTGAGGGAAACTCGTCCTCTCCTGGGGTGACACCATGGCTTGGTTCAGGTAGGAAACAGAGTGTTCCTGCTGCTCTTCCCCTCATTGCTCATGCTGGCTCATCTCCCTGGCTGGAAGTGCTGCTGGGTGAGCCAGGGCAGTGCCCGGCAGGATGCGCGTCCCTGCAGTTGGGCCTTTGGGATCCTGGAGCCCCTAGGACTGACTTAAGCCTGCAGAAAGGTCACTGATGTCTGGGATGGTTCCTGCTGTGAGGCATAATAAAATGGTCTGAGTAAAAACCTTAATAGACGGATCCCGTTGTTCACTTCTGGCCAGTTCCTTTCCTTTTCTGTTGATCATAGCTTAGAGTGCCAGAAAAGCCATAACCATCCTTTGCAGTGAGCTAGGTAGCCTGTATAAGTAAGTCTGTGTATTCCCCTTGCAGCTAAGGTGACTGCAGTACTACATATTTCCTGTTCATGACAGAATGTAAAATATGTGCTTAACTATCCTTTAAGTCAGTGGGGCTAAAGCTGACGATGTGCTCACATCCTTTCCTGACCCGAGGTCTATAAAGAGATGGAGCCTGACGTCCCTATTGGCATTCAAACAACGCCTTCCTGACAAAGTCTGCAAAAACACAGCTTTACAGCTCAGTAATAAATATTCCGATTTGAGATTCTGCCCTCAAGTGGGGGCTAAGAATTACCTGGATTGATTTTAAATGCATTTTTAGTTCAGACTGATGGAACAAAGGTGTTCTTTTACATATCCCATGGGGGGGCAGGAATGGACTGGGGAAGAGCAAAGGAGAGCTGTTTCAGGTCACAGTCTTCTCTAATGGGTAACTCCCTGTAAAAGTCAAAATAACTGTGTGGTATTGGAGCTTCACCATATTTGTTTTATTTCGAGCACCTTTTAAGGTTAAGGCATAACTACCAGCATCGGGCATGCAGAACTGACTGACTTCACCTCAGGCAGAGAAGGAATAGCTACTAAGATGAATGATGTTTCTCAGAATTTGGCATTCAAGAGAGAGCAGGTCATGCGATCACACACCCAAATGTGTTTTCTTTCTAAGGAAAAAATCTCCAAAAGAGAGTGCAGATTCTGATAACATCTGAGGGATTTATTGCCTGTTCTTAGTTTCCTTTTATTTTTTCTCCCATAGAAATCTTCTGGTCTTGGTGCTTAAAACTATCTGGCAGTAATGTTTATGAGTTTCCTCACCCATGTCATTTTTAGTGACTACAGAAAAAGAGTACTTTCCAAGGTGCATGCCTGTACACATGTAGCAGACACCTCTCACCCCCACTCTCCTCCGCCATGCCACCCAGGAATGAGGCAGATTGGTTAGTAACATTCAGATGTGAGCAGCGAGCACTGCAAAAAGCATGTCAGCCTATATGGGTTGTCTGTTCTGATTTGAAAAAATCTGTTGAAGGATGCAGCAGGGGAGACAGGCTGTGGACAGGAGCTTAGGAGACCAACAACTAAAAAGGGAAGGCTCTAGAAAGCCAGGAGTTGTGTTTAAGGAAGGCACATTGATCTCCTTGATGCCAGGCAATGAGACTTGACAGATGAGCAAAATTTAAAAAAAAAAAAAAAAAAAAGAGTCTATCTACCCCAGAGATAATGTTAAGGCTACTGAGAAGTAGCGAACAAACAGAAAACACATGCTTTGAGCTTTGCCCCCGTGTGTTGCAGGGTATGCACACCTTGGATTTCAGTTTCTGGAAGGATACTACAAAATTGTGGGACACTCTGCCTGCCCTGGGAGCTGAGCAGCCGCCAGCCTGCATCACCCCAGCCTGATGTTTGCATTGAACCTTCTGTACCAGAAGGGAGGATGTGAGAACATTAAATTGCTCTCCCTCTGGCTGTGCTGAGGGTTAACATCCGTATCTTCTCAGGTAGTGAATGGGCTTGCTAGGCAGGAGCCTGCGAGCTACAGGGAGGCTTTTTGTGATTGCCCCTCAGTGTGCTGCCTGAGCCTGGGATAAATAAAAGCAAAAGTAGCAGGGACTCTGAGGGGCTCAGTGACTTTTAGCTGGCAGAGAAGTTTGATTCTGCTTGTAAAGTGTATCTAAGGAGTGACTTGAGAGATGCTGGGGGAGATGCTATTAGGGCTTGGAGAAATACAGTGAGCAAGATGTTCCCGGTGCTCCTGGCTGCCGTGCTCTGACCACCTTTGGACCAGGACTGTGCCTTGGTGGCTACTGCTCTCCTGTGGGACCTCTCTCTGTAGCTCTGCTCCCAACCCTGCCTTTGACTCTGGCCAAGTTTCTTGATCTCACTCTGTGTGTGTTTCCTTCCCCTCCTTGCCTTTGAGATAGTGAAAAGAGGGATCATAGATAATGGTGAAGGCTTTATAGTCATGACTGCCTTCCTGCATCTCTGTAGGTCACCATGTTACCATTACACCAAAATATTGCAAGGACTTGCCTGCGAGTCACACCAGGGCTCCCTGGAGACTGCAGCGTGCTCTGCCTACTCTGCTGTTTGCTGCTGGACACTTCTCCTCTGAGCTAAATTGAAATCCCTGGGTCATAGTCTGATCAAGCTTGTCTGAAAAATATTTTTTGTATAGTCGAAAAATGAGAAAACTTGTTCATCCAAAACCTATTATTAGAAACGGCTTTAAACCAAAGATAACGTAGTCTTCAAATGATTTTTAACAAGACACAGGTATCAAAATCCACATCAGACTGTGAAGTAACTCAGTCTTGTGTAGTTGTGCAGACACATTGCATTAAATTGCTGTACCTAATGATGAAACAAATACATTTTGAAACTTGGTGCTTTCTTTGTTATTTCTTCCCTCTTTACTGGATAGATTTTTATTGTATCTAGAATTCTTTGTTGCTAGTCATTTTACTGAAAACAATACCTTACCAAGATTTTTTTGAAATGGAGAAATCTACCACTTAAATTTCTGAATTAGCAAGTTTTAAAGTTTTGCTTAAAAAATTGCAAATCAAAAGGGCTTTTTTCTCTGTCACCTTCTAAAGTCCTGTGTCTTGTTCTCATTGAGTAGTAGATAATATCTGAAAGACTGAACGCATTTAAATGAGCGGAGGCATTTTTGCCAAGCGGGCTTGGAAGGGAGAGGGACTGAGTGGGTTATTTGTGTGGGTGATGAATCGATTAGATAAAGCTTTAGGTTTTGTTTATGGAGTTACTCAAAAGCATAGCCAAAGAATAGAGCAGTTGATTTCTCTCTCCCTTATTCCTTATCCTTTACTCATATGCTTGCAACATCACATACAATTGGTATCCATGGAAATTATATCATAGCAGGAGCAGCTGATGAACTCTTGGGAAATAAAGATCCCATTTTCATGCAAATATTCTAAATAGCAAAGAGGTGAGGAAGAAAAATGATTGATAAATAGAATTATTTCTGTCTTAGAATATATTTCAGTATTTTCCTTGAGGCAGCAGTAGCTTTTTGAAATTGTGTTCTTACCGAACACAAACTTTCATAGATCCGTGTGTGTGTATGCAAGTTATGAGGAAGAAAGCAAAATTTAAAATAATGCACATTGATTTTGTGATGAAATATTCTAGGTACTCCTTGCGTAATTTAACTTTATTGTCAGAATACAATGCAATAACTTCAGAAAGAGCAGGCACCTTTCATTTAAAAGCTAGATTGAGAGAGAGATGAATAGCTTGCTAGGGGCTGGACATTGGTGATTAGTGTAGTCTTCCATGTCACATGAAAGCTGCCTCTCTGTGCCCCCTCAATAATGCACTAAAATCCTGTCTTCCTCTCGGCTTTTAAATGAGAGCAGTATACTATTCAAAGGACTGCTCTTTCTGTAGTATTTTTATGCCAAATTTTAGAATTCACCTGCACTGATATGAACACTTGCTTTCTGTTCTGCTGCCAGCACACTTTAATGCAAGCTCCTGAAGCGGGATGGTGCTCCAGTCTGTGTTTCTGCACAGGGAAAGGTGTAGATTAATTTCCTAAATTGAGCTTCCTGACTCCTGTTTCTGTTGAAAACTACAGATGGAAGCTTCAGTGAAGTAGAAGTTGTTATAACACCTCAGATAGATAGCAATAGTGGGAAACTTGCCATAAAGAAATGCAGTTTCTTGACAAAGAATCCCTCTAATACTCTTTGGACACATGCATAGAGCACCCTTCCTTCATTTTTTTTTTGTTTATCTTGGTTATCAATATCCTCAAACCCCTTCCTCTGCCACTTTCTAAGAATGCTTATAGGATAGAAACACCTGTACCAGTTGTGTGATCTAGCTTTCCTCTTAGGGTCTCTCCTCTTGGATCTCTCCTCTTAGGTCTCTTAAAGCAAGACCTTAACAAAAGTGTTGAGATAGTCACATACATGGAGGATCTCTGAATTAAAAAAAAAAAAACAAAAACAAAAAACAAACAAACAAACAAACCCCCCACAAAATAATTTATAGAACAAAATCATTGCCTTGCACATAACTCTGTAATTACCTTTGTGTTGTGGTCATTAGATCCTCAGTTACTAATATGGAAAGCACTGTGACACTGCTGCTGCAAACAAAGGTGGGGAGGGATTGATGCCAGTCATTAGAGCTGATGGGGTTTTGATCCATTTGGTAGAAAAAACCTTCATTAGGGAAGTTGTCTGGAGCACTGGGACTCTCTGCAATCTAATCAAATACACATATGGTCCATTTAGCCAGATACTCTAATGGGGATCAGCATTGTTTGTTTCAAATCAGTGTTAAACCCACCTCTGATTTGATAAACGAATATACAACAGCATATAATGAAGATTGTCTTCCTATGAACTTGGGCAGTTACTGCTTGGTTTATATCCTGTATCACAGTTGGTTGTCTCTAGATTATGGTTTGGCATGGTTTGTTTAGGATGTACCTTAGCCACCTGAAGGTAAATACCGGGGAAAAGATATTCGCAGCTGATCCTTAGTAGGAAAAGGGGACAGGGAGAAAAAGAGGGTCATTAAGTCTCATTGACTTTTTTCTTTCCTGTCTTAGATTGTGGACAAATCAAGGTCAAACACTTACTAAGCAAGGTGGTACGTGAGACTAATGTGTCTAAAGTGTGATAGTTTCTCTCATCAGTCCTGTCTGAGGAAGGTATCACATTCAACAGTGTTAGACTTCCCAGCACGAATGAGGTGTTAGTTGGGCTGATTGGGTCTTGCTCCAGGCTCCCACAGGTAATTGCCCTCAAAAGTGGGTTCATTGCAAGACTCCTTAACCACTCTTCTGCTGTTCTCCACCTGGATACAAGAGAGAAAAGAAAATTGCTGCATCTGAGGAAAGAAATCATCCAAAAGACAGAAAGTCCCTGAGAGGGAAAAATTTTAGGAAAAGTTATTCAGTAGTGTAAGAGTTAGCCAGTAGTACACAATAGATGAGTTTGCAATGGGGTGGAATAGCTCAAAAAACAAGCATGACTTTTGGACTACGTCTGTCATGGAGAAGAGAGAAATTACTCTTCCTCACAGGATTGTTGTGCTAGGTGTTCTGCACACTGTTAGGTGCTACGGTGCTGTCTAGGGCAGCTTCTGCTCTGCGTAATACAGAGAGGGCATAACAACGGTCAGGAACCTGGGGATGAAGGGAAACCTTGAAATGGGTAGCCTTTTTAAACGATGCCTAAAATGGCAATGACATGTTTCCAAATATTTGAAGTTATAGGGAGGGACTACTGGGTTCAAAACACTGTAACTAGGGACAGTATGTTTAAATAAAGGAAGGAGGAAATTAAATATTTGGAGGAATTGTGTTCTGATCGCATCACTGCAACCGGCAACGGCAACAACACAGCTTTGGGGACCAAACTGTTGTTGAACAAAAATCTCTGCAGTTCAATTTCTGTTCAAAACTAACAGATACTTGAGGGTTTTCTCTTTTTCTCTCTTTTTTTCCTTTTCCTTTTTCTGCTGCTGTTCAGTGGAGTGATGTACATACCTATATGCTAGTATATATCAGACGTAGGCTGATATAACAGAAAATCTTGGCATGAGTATTTGCTTAGGAGGGATTTTGTTTCACACCATATTGACTTGTCCCTGCTACGGTGAACATGTTATCAGGGTTTCCACTGCAATCCACATCTTCGAGAGTCTGTAATTTGTTGCAATAAAAACTTCCAGTCTGAAATTTCCCTCCTGTCGTGTAAGCCCAGCACAGAGCAGTTGTACATTTAAAATACTTATTTTAAATGCTTTCTAAACTAGACTACCAGGACAACTGCTGATGTTTGCACCTGCAAGTATTTTTCCTGGAGAAGAGTTTGACAGCGTGGTGCTTGTGATTCGTGGTGGGAAGAGGCAGCATCATGACACAGGGATGCCAAATGTCACCTGTGTGATACAGGTCAGAACTATTGAGTATTTAATAAAACAGCTAAATTGCCCCAATTGCTTTGATAATAAAGTGACTGCTGAGCCTGCCAAGTAAATAATTAATTTCCAGTATATATTTGGCTCTTGTGGCTGGCAGCCACCTTTGTTTCACAGACCATAACTGGTTGGCACCATTAGGCTAAGGCAGAAGCCTTTAAACAGAGATTAACAGGCACATTAACTTTTAGCACGTAAATAATCTGCATTCTTTAAAAGGTTATGTGTGTACTTACAGAACAAAATGCCGTAGTATGCCCTTCTAGCCTGCCTCCTAGTCTTTTGTGTACTGAAATCACCAAGTCCTCTCTGCGACCAGTGTTTGTAGTCGTGCCAAATATCCCCATCGTTTTTAAGAGTTGGTATGATGGCTTTCCATGGCTTTCTGAGAACAACCACACTCCGTTGTTGGGCAATACTCAGTGCACCCCAAGAGGGAGATTTTTCTTCTCTTACAGAAGAGAGGTAGGAGTGAAAGGTTGGCATTAAGGTGCTTTAGGGGTGTCTCCCCCGCAGCCTCAGCTGCGAAGAGAGAAGGGCCACAGCAGCTGACAGAGGCAGGGAGGGAAATGTGTGCACGTGCTGTGTTTGAGTTTTAGTTCCTGACCTATAAATTGAAACGGTACCAATTCTACTCACTTGTGTAAAGAGCTATTTTCATCAGTCCTACTCTCCTTTTAATTTCCTAACTCTTAGAAACAGGCATGTATGTATCTAGGGTCCCTGCCACCATTGTCAAATATGGCACTGATTTAAAAAAAATACCAAACCCAACCAAAAGCAAAAACCACTTCCGCTTCCCAAACGCTGGGATCTGATGCTCTGTCTTTTCTTTGCTCCACCTCTCAGGTGCCCGCAGATTCACAGTGCAAAGTCAATGGGGAAGAAACAAAATGATACCGAGGACTCAATGATAGCCACCCTGCCTTTGACTCTTTTCACAGCCTTAACGTAATTTAAGACACCTACGAGGTATTCATGGATATGCTGGCTGGTGCTCAGAATCTTAGGGAGCCTTTTAAAAAATTTATGAATTTGTAATATAAAACAGGTAGTTGTGTGAGCCAGCTAAAGCCATGCTTACTTTATAATGGAGAAGTGGCAGTGAATGCAGTATAGTTTGCAATATCCAAGAGGGATATGTACTCACCTGTGATTAACCTTCCTTGGCCATTAAATGTCACAGTTGGTGCGTACACATGGAGCAGAAAGAATATATATTTGTCAGTAAAAAGGTGACTGAATGAAAGAAGTCATGAAATGACATTTTTCAGTAGGTTTGTCATAGCTGGAGCATGGAGGAAAATTGCTTTCTGTAAATCTTGGCCCAACAGAACAAAGCACACATTTCTTTCCAGTTGGGAAGCCATACTCATAGACATAATGAAAGCATTGTGCGCTCTGACTTTTGCAAACTCTGATAGAAACCAATCTGCGATCTTGACAGATATGATCTTTTGCAGGATGCACTGTTCATTTACAGCAGCTAGAGACCTCAATTAATTTATGAACGAGGACAGCAGGCTGTGAACTCCTCAGCTCAGCCTAGGTGGAGATGTCCCTGTCTGAATTTATGTTCTGGTAATTTAAAAAGATTTATACAAAGCTTTTCTTTCATTTTGAGAGTAGATTAAAATTCTAATAGAAACCATTTGTATGCATTTGTTGAATTGAATAATATTTATTGCTGTATGAAAAGGGGAGAGAAAAAAAGAAAGAGATGCTGAAAAACTTTGCTAGCAATAAAGTTAGTGAGGCAGGAATAAATAAGTACAGAGGCAGAAAGAGCCCAAACCAGAAAGTAACACTTAGTAGAGCCTGTAGAAAACCCACTGTTTTATAAAAGCATAATGAAAGCAATTTACACCTGTTTCTGAACAAATAGAAAATAGGATGCTACCCAGTGGGCATGGCCTCTCAGTTCTTTAATTCATCTGGGGAGATACTTCTTAGTGTCTGAAAAAAACCCATCTTCCTTGTGGACATGTTGTTTGCAGCTCAGAACATGCACTCACACTCTGGTAGGGTTGTGATTTCTTTTTTTTTTTTGGGGGGGGGGGGGCAGTGTGATGGTCACACAACAAATTCAGAGATTCACAGAATCTATTCATTTATTCCTGATAAGACTTTTTGAAAGCTTGTAGATGACCTTAGAGGAGAAATCCCATTGAAGGGGAAGATACTATTAGGACTTATGCTTCTGAACACAGTTAACTCATAACCTTTGTTCCAATATGACTATTTTGCACCACACCTCACACAGGGGCATGTACCAGTACAACATGACTGCATACGGAGAAGGAATAAACCAGAAGAATACCTGTCCAAGAATTACTATAATTTTACTTGGCAGTTGTCTCGTCTGAGCTGTGATCAATAGAGTCATCCTGTGAGAGTTTTGCATGAAAAGGAGTGTGTAAATATTTGCCCTGTTCCTGAACAGACTTCTTGGTGAAGAAATGTACTTTAATTAGCTGGCTTGGTAAAGAGAATGTATGTACTCCTAAAGGTATTGACGGTGCAAAAGTATTCTCCCTGAACACCTCGGAGCTGGGATCCCGTTTCTGTATCTGAATGTAGAAGTCCAGGCAAACTGTTGGCGTTGCATGGACAGAATAATGCAGATAAGCTGAAATAAATTTTGGTAAGGACTGCAACAAGTTCAGCTAATGTGCTGTACAGCCATGCGCACTAGCATAAAGGAAGGGGTGTAAGAAGGGAAGGTGATACCGCAGAAAGGGCCAGCTCTCAGTGGGACTGTGGGATGAGCTGCGGTGGGCAAGAACACACAAATAAACTAGTAAGATTTGAAAACATTAATTCTGCATGGTTTTAAGTTATTCTTTATGATGCACGTTCTCCTGAAATGCTCAAAAGTATCTGGGAAACCAATATCAACTAATACATCATTGTGTTTCTTTGGGCATTCCTCATGCCAAATCTGTGAATTTAATTCTATCAGTCTCAAGATAAAGTTACCCTTGATGACAAATATCAGCAATATAAATGAAGAACTAATGCAGGATATAGACATCCTAAAACCATCAGGGTTAGTTGTGATAATATTGATGTGTTTTAAAGGCTGGTCAAATTAAACTTAGGACCAATTTCTGACGTTTTTATTCGCATTAAGTAGTATCTTGTTTTATCCATAATTCCACTGATGATCTGCTGGTTTCCAGTGAGAATTGAATTCACAAAAAAAACAAGGGTTACAGAACATAAAAGAATAGGAATCTCATTAAAATCAATAATCTTTTAATTAATTTCTAAAAGGCATCAGCCAAAAAAGGATGAAATATCCTTTAAAGTGTATCCATGTTTTGATAAACTTTAAAAAAAAAAAAAAGGAAGAAAAAGGGAAAATCTGGGATTATTTATGCAAGTAGTTGAGCATCTAGGCCAGGTTTTTCAGACGAGCAAAGTGGCTCAGGCACAGACTCAGTTTGATTCCTGTGCCCTAACTCAGTACATCTTAATGGCGTTACCTGAGCAGCTGCTAATTTTGAACAGGATAGAAGAATTGAGTCCTTGATAAATTACCAGTCAGCCAAGCTATCTAAAGGCATTTCTGTTCTGGGCCATCCTGTGGCAAAAACATGCATAAATCACTATCCCTTTATTGTATGGCCCCTTGGAATATAAATCTCTTCCTTCTGCCTTTTACGTTTCATTGAACTATACAGTGAAAATTTTTTTGGGGGGTGGTGGTAAATTAATACGCTGCATTTTCCCTCCACACACATTCTTCATTGCCTTTAGGGATTTCATTTGACAAAGACCTCGCTAATGGAAATGCAAATTTTCTACCTGTCATAGAGTACTTTCGACTCTGCTGTTTGTCAGAGCAACACATTCCTCAAAAGCATGGTTACTTTGACTTCTCAAAAGCCTGGGGAATTGTGTCTGCACCTACCAGGGCTCTGTTTGACCTACCAGACAGTAAAGAACATATTTATGTAAATTTGAATGAGAAATATTAGCCTATTCGGTTCTCTGCTATAAATAAAACCCTGCATAGATTGAAAGCCTTATTAAGCTTTGATTTATTGTAGCCAGTCATCCATTTCCTGTTTAGTAGTTTTGTTGCACTTTAATAGACAGCAACTTCTTCTTTCATTTTCTAGTGATACATTACTGATTTTAGTTCTGATAATATTCCATCTAATCTAATCTTATCTTTTGAGGGCTGTAGAAAACCACATGCATAACAGCGGAGAAGATCCTTCGGCTATGTGATTTAGCAGATTAGAAAATGTCCTTTGTCTTTACTGTTCCACTCTGTTCCAGAGCAGGCCAAACTTTTAGTACTGGAATTGTCCAGTGCAAATATACAAACTTTTAAGGCAGGAAATAGAGAAATGAGCCTTTGTGTTGTCATATTCATATAAGAACTGAAAAAATTAAAAAGCCTTGTATCCTCAGCAAAGGAAAACCTTTTCATTCGATTTTCAGGAGTTTGAACTTTTGTTACTATCTAAATCTCAGTGGCCACAAAAGGCTGTGTTTAGGGTACAAAGTGAAATCCTCATGTCTTTTAAGTAGGCTGTAAAATTCCCAGGGTCTAGGGAGATCCAGGAATTTGTGTGCCATATGTTAGCCCAGCTGAACAACACTAACAGTATATTTTCACACGGCCGATATCCATGTTTGACAGCCTTCCCTAGTGCACTTTCAAGCCTAAGCAATACATTTTCTAACTCTTCTCCTCCTGAAGCCAATGCCCTTGAGTAATCACACTTCTTTTTTTAATCCTGCCCTTTATTTTATCTTTTAATTTTTTCTAGTTCTTTTCTTCCCTGGAGGGCTCTACTCATTCCTGCAAAATTGTAGCATTTCTTCACCTCCACTGTCCTTGAGTCTGTCTTCTCCTGATCCACTCATCCTTCACTAGTGCCCTTTACAAAGCCTCTTGCTTACCATCTGTGCTTCATCTCAAAGAGGAAGGATGGTCCTTTCCTTCTCAGCTGCAGTTTGGCTCTTGGATGTAAGAAGAATTTGGGAAACTCATGGCTAGTCCTAATGCCTCATCCCAGTAACTTCTGCAATTCACATTCTCTGTGTTAAAACCAGGTTCCTGTAGGGCCATTTAGAAAATGAAACACCAAGGAGTTTCAGGCAGGTGTTTCTTGTTGGCGTTGACTAGGTTCCAGTTCCAAACGTCAATGACTGAAGAATAAAGGAAAGGCGCTGAATGCCCAACACATACGAGCACAGGTCTTCTGGTACAACAGACAGCAGAAGATCGCTTAACTACAGTTTTCGCATGATGATGACCTTCACAAACACAGATTCTTCCCTCTGCACAGACCAGAGGAGAGTGGCAGCAGCCAGGGCTGCTCTCGGGGAAGGCAGGCAGTGTTTCCAAAAGGTTCCTTTCTGCAAGGAGACAAGGCTACTGAAACAGAGGATGATTTCCAAGGCTGGAGTTGCAACAAAGTATTTACTTAGCCATAGAGATCATAATGTTCCATGGTTTATTTGAATTATTAAAATGCAATACTGCACAATAATCATTACTGCAGAGCTTCAAAACACTTACTGACAATGCGGTCTTGGCAAAGTAAGTACTAGTCTTCTTAATGGATAGTTGTTGCAACAGAAAGGGAGAAACCTGTGCTTCAGACTAAGCTGTGCTTTCCAAAGGGGCAGAAGGTATCGATTGTAATATCGATTCCATACAGACTTTTTTTGTTGCTTTGTATTTTAAAAATATCCCCCCCCCAACAGACCAGATGTCACTTCACTTTTCTTTCCTTGAAATAACACTGGAAGCAGACTGTTGACAGCTACAGGCTTCTGCACAGTCAGCATTAAAAGAGAACAGTATAGACATGAGCAAAAGTCAAACGATCTCCTAGGAGCTCCAACCCATTAAAACAATTGCTAAGGGTGCAAGAGCACAATAAACATCTGCGGTTTGTCTCCCCAGCACACCGCATGCCTTTCAGCTTGCCTCTGCTTGGAAATGGGCTTGAGCTGTCTGATTGGACCCAGATGTGAACTTGCAGAGTTCAAGGCTTTTCAGAGCTTGGATTTTCGTTCCAGGCTGAGGCTAGGAGTCATTGCAAAGTTAGGTTCCAGATGAGCACTTCCTCAGATTTGACAGCACTTTAACAGTACTTTTTATTTTCAACTCTGCTCTGCTAGGAGTTGCCTCTTTGCAAGCATCCTGATCTACTGGACAGTCCTCATTGGAACAAAATTCTGCAATGAAGAAAGTAAGCACCTTCCTAAGATTCTCCATGCAGGCTGTCTTCCTCATGAGTCAGTCACTGGTTTTAGCTAAATCGGTATTAAAACATATGCCTTGCCACGTAATCATCAAGTTGCTGCTACAGAACATTTTATTACCTTGATTTTGTGACAAAATACATATTCATATTTTATTTTAAAAACAGACTTTAGCAATCTAAATGATACCAACCTTGACATACTAATTAGAAAACAACAATTTTATATGGAAATGTTTATCACAGCCCTATGCTTAAATGAGAAATGTCTTTCATTTACAGAACTATGATGTCTCATTTATGATAGTTGGCTGGCCATAATGAGGTTCAACAAAAAGAAAAGTGAACCAAAAGTCTGGAAAACTCAGTTTTGCTAACAAATGCCACTCATCGGTAATTCAGCCTCAAGGATGAAATATACTTTAGAGGGTTAAGCAGAAAGGCAACAATTGACTTGTTACTTTAAATTAACTAAAACCATTTGATCAGAAGAGATGAGAATTAAGATGTTGCAATAACTTAACAGTATGGTAAAGGTAAATCAGGCAGTGCTCAATTTATCTGTAAATGCGTGCCTATGCATTGCAATGCAGAATAAACACAATCTTGTTAGCAGTAACGATATTACTCTTAAGTATTTGCTTAAATACTTCACGGAGGAGGCAATGAGAGACAAATAACATCCTAAATAGGTTGGAATGGGAAGCAACAGTTGTAACTCCGAGTGCCTCACCCACTTCATTCAGAAAGCTCAAAGGAGAAATCACAGAAGTGAACACAAACCCATCCAAGTTGTAGTTCTGTTTGTTTATTAATTAAAAGATTGTTTCAATGCATCGCAATCACAAGCCTTCCTTCCATTGCAGCAGTGGCATAATTTGCTGGACAGTTGCTCTGGTGTGCAATGTAATGGTGACTGAGAACGCAAAGTGCTGAGAAATGCAATAGGAATAATGTAATACAGATGGCAGATCATTTGCATTTAATAAAAGAAGGCACAGTTCCTGTACTTGAGGAAAGCTTATGTAAATGCAACTATGCATATCGGTATGCCTGGGGGAATAGCGGAGGGGAGGAATTTCTTACAGGCAGAGTAGATAAGGCAAAGATATTAGGGACAGAGCTCTGTCCTGGAGATGCTGCAAAAGTGTGGTTGGAAGTTGGATGGCTGTTCTGGATGAACAATGTCACAAGAGGTATCACCCACTGGTGGCTTAAATAACTCGAATAGGGAAGATCGGTTTCTGCGTCTTTTGAAGTTGCACACTCAGTGCTGCAGTTCTGCCAGGCAGAGCCAGTGTATCTTTCTGGCTAGGGACCCGAGACTGGCTGGTACTGGAAATGAAATAGTGAATAATCCCAGAAGCAGGCAGAGTATGGGTAGAGGGAGCAAAGCAAATGAACGTTACCTTTTATTCTGCAAAGTTCTCCGTATGGGTATTGTTTAATCACAGAGCTGATTCCTGATAAACTGTCATCAGAAGAGTACTAGAAATAAAGAAAAGAGCTCGGGATGCCCAGTGCAGAAAGGAGATGGGGCCTGTTCCTGACTCTGCAATGGGGGGTGGGGGGAGGCTTGTCACCACTGCTGGGACAAGTTGAAGAGGATGTGAGCGGGGAGGATAATCACAGCACTCTGGCAGGTGGGAAGGCATTGCAATAGAAAGGATGACCTGCACAGAGCAAGTTACTGCCAGATGGCTCCCAGCTGGGGGACTTGAGGAGACTGTGATCTGGCCTAATCAAATGCCTGGCACCTTCTCTCCCTGCAGTGTCCAGAAAGACAACCCTCACTGCCAGCGATACAAAGGATCGGGAGTGATGAGACTGCCTTTTACAAATACAGTCTGGGCAGTGCATGTAATTCTTTTTGTTGGCTTTCTCTCAGTGGCATTACCTTGAATATGAGGAAATTAAGGAGAAAAATTGCTATGAGCTTTGTAGGCCCTTTATCGCTTTAATCTCCTCTCCTCTCTGCTTTCTATTTTCCTGTCTCTTGTCATCCATCTTTGGATGCAGAGACAGTGACCAAGTTAAGCTAAGCAACAATTTAGGTTTGTTTGCCACTAATTTGATTTCTGCTTTCAGAAACTGTTCGAAGTTGTCTAAATGTATTATTTTAACTAGGACTAAAATGCAAATGCTGTGATCGCCAGAGGAAGAATTCAACACAAATCGACTGGATTTAGGGAAGGGAAAAAAGTACCTGGCATGTCTAGGGGATGGAAAAGTAGACTATACGATTTCTGGGATTCCCTTTAGAAGGACGTGAGGGAAGGGCAAGAAAGACTGCATTCCGGAGCATGAGCCTTACAGAAACTTGGCATGACGGTTGTTAAGGTTCGGTGTTGCAAAAGCCTCTAAAGTTACTGGTTGAGCCTTCTGGATGGTTAGTGCAGAGCCTGCAATGGCTGTTTGTGTTAAGTTGTATTGATTGCCTTGTGTATAATTTAATAAAGTTGAAGGCTGCTTTCTTTCCTCACAGCTATACACTGCATCTGTCCTTGTTGGAGTGTTCCCATGGCAATCATGGGCTGGATTTTTATTAGTTTGATTTACTCGATAAATAAATAGAAAAATAAAATAAAACAAGATAATTACCCAACAATGAATAGCTACCATATGAACACAGTGAAAACTACACCAAAGGCCACTGGCAACAGGCAACACTTCTAGTATAAAAGTAGTGCAGAGAGTCCTAATGTAATTTTTTTGACCTTCATTGGCCCTTCCTCCATTAAGTGTCAGGTTCTGTTGCTTATATGAGTTTCACTGCATACAAAATGTCTCTCTTGGCTTCTCATGTTCATACCATTGTTATTCTTGTTTAAGCAGTGGCAGCACATTTTATGCTCGCTTACTACTTAGTCTGAATGGTTACATTTGCAGGGAAGAAACTTCATTCTTTTCCCCATGGAGAAGCGGTAGAAAAACCCGCTCTAACAAAACAAACATCCACGCTTCAGCTGAGGTTTGCTCTCCTAACAATCTCATGAACGTGCAGACAGGCTGCTAACAGGCCCCCAAACCACTCAGGAAGCCAGCACTGCCGGGAGATGTGGGCATCTGGCTCTACTCCTGATAACCTTGGGGCAGACGGAGGCATGACACTGGCACCCTTTGCAAGGGGCATTGCAGCGTAGCTTCTTCTGTGGAAGAGCAAGAGAGGCCCAGGCTGCAGGTTGCTTAGAGGACAGAAAAACTTTGGTAGTAGCTCGTAAGGAAATCACATCTGATGCTTAAAATATGAAAGCCTAGGTCACTTCTTTTACAATGTGGTTTGAGTCGATTTTCAGCTCACTGTTCGGAAACATTAGGAGCCTAGGCTCCTGCTACTGCAGCACAGCACTTGGTGCAGCACAGAATGGGAGACCTGTAAATGCAGCAGTGCATTCAACACTGACAATAAAATTTGACTTGGGCTTCCCCAAGTACTTGGTCTAAGGTCCAGGAGCTGCTGATAGCTAACCATTGCCTGGCCACTCCATCTACCAGTGCCAGTGGAAAACTAGAAGATCTTTGCTGTGACTACTTGTACCCTTGGGACAGGAGGTATAGAGCAGGAGCAACTGTTTCTGAACAGAGACAGTCCAGGGCTGTCTCTGCTGACTGCAGGGTACTTGTGTTTCAGTCTGGAACCATTTAAAATCCTAAACTTCATCTAAACAAACAGGACAAGAAAAATATTTCTTCTGAACGCACTGCTGATCAGAATGTTCTATGCAGTTGTGTTCAAGCAGCATACTAAGCTAGGCTTTTAATCAGAAGTAGATACTGTTATCCCTTTGAAGATCTCCTTTTTCTCTAGAGGATCTCACACAAGTGCAAAACTTCCTAAGAGCATCTGCTGAATGGCTTAAGACATGCCTGAGTATGAAAAGCTTCTAAACTGATGTTTGGAAACTGGCTTGAATGCTCATTGAAAGGCAGCTGTAATCCAAGCTAACATTTGAGAGTCTAACAGGGAACTGTGGATCCTGTTTCAAATCTCATTTCCATGAGAATTACATCAGCACTGAAGGCTTCCATTGCCGTTGGTGGAAATGTTTTTAAATCAGAGCTAAAATGTCTCTGCCTTTGCGGAGAAACTGTCATTAAGAGAAGATCCCCATGACAGCAGCCTGTTCCCACCATTAGACCTGTAGAAACTGGGAGGCCTGGGGTCTGTTTCTTGACTCTTCTCCTGGCCTGCTGTTGCCTGCAAATCTTATCATCTCGCTGTAAAATGGGGATCAAGCTTGGCTTCTTTTGTACAGTGTTATGAGCACTTCAAAGAGCGATGTTCCAAAAGAACAAAGTTTTATTAAGAACCTCTGTTGTTCTCACCTCCTCCTCTCCCCTGCGGTGTGAAGTATTACAAGACCTGTGGCCTTGGAAGGTGCGTAGGCTCTCTCATGAGCCTCTTGCTGCTGTTTCTGAGGACAGCTTGCCTAGCGGGAGCGCTGAGCAGTGGGACAATAATTATATAATTTCACCCTATGGAAACTTTCCACTTCTGCCTAGGGTAATACCCTAGACAGATATTGTTCTAGAGTGATTACAGCCTGAATCAGTAGATTGGGAGGGGGAAAAGTGAACAGTTTCACCTTGGCTTTCCCCAGCAGAGTAGTGAGAGAATATGTTCTAAAATAAATGAGAAGAAAGCTCTTAAATGATGCTTCTTAGTCCGAGGAAGTCGTAAGTGCTCTCTCTGGGCATGCAGATTATCAAGAAGCCATTAAAAAGATTTGTTTGCTGCTCCTGTGAGCATGTGGCACCTTGGTCTTCTCAGGCATTTGCAAAGCACTCAAGGGAAAAAGCTTGGTGGCTTGGAGAGGGGAAAAAGGACCTTGCCCCTCTGCCACTCCCATAGAGGCTTGGGGTGGCTTGGGAACGACAAACACAAGTTTGTAACCCTGGTTAGATGGCGGGACAGCCCTGTGCATCTCAGAGAACTCTCTTCTTCATCCTGTGCCTATTCTTCTGACTTGTGGAGACATATTAGGGAGAGAAGACAGTGTCTGAGGGGCAGATGGAGAGAAGGACCTGTATGGCACATGTCTGCGTGCAAGATCAGGGCCTTGAGCCTTCTCCCCTGCTCCAACCCCTGTGGCATGGCCTCCTCTGTGCTACACTGAGGTATAGAGGCTTTCTTCCTGCTCCTTTGCTTGCCACTGGTGGTTTATTTAATCAGTGTTCTCTTCTTTAGCTAGCATTTCATTTGTTTTCCACTTTGCTTCCCCTCTCCTATTCAGGACCCGATACTGCTCCACCCTGTTGAGGCTGTGTGCGTCACCAGCACTGGGACACTCTGCTTTTCCAGCCTGCAATGTGGTGCAGAGAAACTGCTCCCCCAGGTAGCTACGTCACTCTGGGCAGGGAGCAAAGCTGGGTGGCTTTCTGACTCCTCCAGCTCTCCTCACGTGCAAGAGTCTTCTGGTCTGGAAGACAGTACAACGCCAAGTTACACTGTTTGGGCCATCCTCTCTACAGCCTTTGCCTTTCCTCCCTATTAAAAAGATGCTCACACTACTGATTACTCAAGCACTTTCATGATGGGGGTATTGAGTTGGGATATACCTGGCCATTAACCACTGTATTGTTCATGTTAACTGATATGTCATGGGAGGTTTTTACTATAATATGCAGTTCTTTTGGTTTGGGTTTTGTTTGTTTGTTTTTTTTTAACTCCTAACCCTGCAACACAATCCAAGAATTTCAGTGGAAGGCTTGTCATATCCTAATTGATCTTACAAATTTTGTACAGCACAAATGTTTTGGCAATGGAACTGTTTTGATCAAAGGTTGTACAAATCTCATTAGTCACAGCAGCTGAACCTGTGTGAACCCTCTGATGGGGCTTGTATCACCTGAATTCCTACGGTACCATTACAGCTTGCACCTTGTATGTATAGATACGCTTTTATCTGAGCTCTGCTGCATGTTCTGATGGGCTAAAGCATGGTGTGATCTGATGAGATGTGTGGGCTGCAAGATCTGGGCTCACCAGCCTTTCCTAACTATGGGTTTTCAGTGCCACATTTCCCTTCATTTCTCAGCTAGTGTCACATCTGTAACGTTTTCGTTGAATGTTTGTCTGACCAAGAAAAGAAACAGGACTTGGGAAAACAAACGGTGCTTCTTTACTGAGTTGCAATGATTTACGCATGTGCCAAGATGAATGAGAAAATGCAAATCCCTTCTGCTTGCAGATATTTCAGGTTTTTGTTTAATAACACCCCAGGCCAGCTACTTTGAGGGCACAATTCTGTTTCTTGGGTTGTTGAACTCATTTGGCCTTGTGCCACACAGCACCGCATGGGGTATGTCTTAATAGACCCAAAAGGTATGGCATGCTGTGACTTGATTTTATTTACATTTATGTAAATATCACCATGTTTATTTTAAAATGACTGAACTTGGGTAGTTGCAGCTCTGAGGTGGTAAAGGTTGCTGAAAGGATAGTTAAGTTCCTATCATCTAAATCTGGAAGCTCTCACTTAAAATCATGCTCACTGTTTGCTGTTTCTTACTTTGCTGAGCTCATCCAGTAGAACTGTACTGGTCTGTTGTCTGGTCTGTACTGGTCTCCTGTTTTTTTTTTTTTTACTAGCCCAGTGACTCTCGTTGACTTTCCAATGACAGGAGTGATAGCTATCATTTCTCAATAATATGAAAAAATATAATTCTGACAAAAAAGTAAACTTTGAAGTATATTTTCTTCTATTTAACTGAAACTCCTCAAGCTCATAACTGACTGTCCTGGATCCCTGTGTCTCTAACATCAGAGCTCCATCTCAAAAGGACAACTTGACTAGTTGGAAAAGGGAGCTCTCAGGCACTACAGGTGTAATGAGATAAGTCAGTTTCTGGCTTATTGTGTAGTGCTGGTCAGGAATTTACTGTCAAAATGTTTTTATTTTCTCTAGTCAGAAGCCACTGGTTTGACAGCTGGTAGTGGAAATGTACCTATCAGTTTTGGCAGGCAAGTCTTCTCACGCAGGAGAAGGAATCTCTGGAGCAGGGCAGACACCTGTCTGCAGAGCATCCCACTCGCCCCGGTGCAGCCTGCAGCCCTCCCTGCTTCCAGTGCTCTGCCCACCTGGAGACTTAAAACCCGGAGACTTAAACTTCCACCTCTAACAGACCAGATGGGGAGGGCTCCAGGATGCTATTGCTAGTATGAGGTATAGTTTTCTCAATCTCAAGTTAGTTCTATTTTGTGTTTAACTAAGTAATTAAATATTTATTGGGCCAGAGAGGGAGCAGGTGACTGACACTGTTATGAGACAGCCACTTAAATTGACTCTGGTCAGTGAGGTCCTGCCCCCTTCTCCCCTTCACACCGAACCTGGTTGCACATTCCTGTCCTCTTACTTGGGTCCACAGACGTGCTCATCTCACGCTGCCTGAAGGCATACCAGCGCTAAGATGCATGGAGAATCACTCTCGGGGAGGAGGGCATTTAGGTCCTCAGAGTGGCTCACAACAGGATCAGATGTACCTAAGTGCTGGCACAAGTGATGGGAAGCTTTGGCTGGGAAGAGGTGGGAGAAAGGCATACAACTATCCCTTCGGAGAGCAGCAGCCATTAGACCGGTTTAGCTACAGCCTCACTCGGTACCCTGATTTCTGAGCCTTATCGGAGATGTTTTCATTCAGTCTCAGGGGGATGAATACATGCATGGCCTGGCTCTGGCTAGGATAGGGTTAATTTCACAAGGGGCCAGGCCAGGTGAGCCAGGCTGGCCGGGGGCTATTCCATACCATGTGACGCCATGCTCACCACAAAAGGGGGCTGGTCGGGGAGGGGCGGGTTCGGCGCGGCTCCAGGACGGGCTGAGGGTCTGGTCGGTGGTTCGGATCGGTAAACTGTTTTCCTGTTATCACCCGTTGTGTACATATGTTACCAGCACTGTTGTTGATTGTTTCCCTCTCCCTCGCTGTCCCAGTAAACTGTCCTTACCCCAAACCAGGAGGCTTTCGCCTTTGTTTGTCCGGTCTCCTCCCCACCCCGCCGGGGGAGGGCTGAGCGAGCGGCTCTGTGGTGCTCGGCTGGGCCTAAACCACGTCAAAGCCCCACTGCTGCCACTGCCCAGGTGGTTAGCACGTCAGCTGGAGATGTGACACTCAGGCTCAGATTCCTGGTGGTAAACTCATACATAGCAGCAACATGCCCTCATCAGTAAACAAGTGGCCAGTTGGGGATGCCTTGCTTTCTCCCCAGTGATTTCCTCCACTGGAAGAACATAGAGATCCCTAGGTTTTATCCCGATGTGAAATCGGGGGGGTCCATCTTCAACATGGCTCATGGCTACCTCTTTGCTCCCTTGTCTCCTGCAGCCCTTTGCCTCTCCCTCTCTGTTCTGCTGCTCTCTCAAACCAAGCTAGAAAGCCTTGCAAGACCAGGGAGAGTTGCAGACCTGGCAAATGGCTTTGCACGCCTGCTTCCCCAGAGGCTTCAGTCCCAGGAGCAGGGTGCAGCTGGCCTTGCCTGGAGCCAGTAGAGCACATTCAGCAGGACTGAGCCTAACACCTTATCTGCAGCATGTCCTCTCCCCCACCAGCTGAAAACCACTGTTAGGGACATCTGGTATGAGCTGAAGTCTGTGCCTCCCAGCTCACAATGAGTTCAGTAGGATTACTTACATGCGTAAGGCTGGCTGATGCTGCCATTTTAAATATTTCCTTTCTTAAAGTCAGTTAAGTGAGATTTTTATTAAGTACAGCCTACACGTGGAGCTGAGAGCCTCTCTGCTTCCAGGCATAGGGTGCAAGTGACCGCTGAGCTGCTGTGGAAGGTAGCAGGTATTTTGACCGGTTCATTGCTAATTATTGCTTCAGTAAACAACAGCTGTTCAGATGCAGCTCAGCTTCTTGCTTTGAAAAGATTACAGTGCCCAAACTGTAGTCTGGTATTATTGAAAAAAGAAAAAAAAAAAGTTATAATCATTTCACTCCCCTACTGCTACAGATTTTATGGGCCTTATAGTGTGCTGTTATGTCAGGCATATTAATTGCTAGTGAGTTGATGTTAAGCAAATGAAACAGCTTTGTGCAGTGTTTGGACACTTGGTTATAGACAGTTTAACAGCAGTCTTCTGGAGACACTGTGCATTAGTCTTAGATTATTTTTCAGCACTAGAGGAATGGCACTTTCAAAGTAACTATAAAATGAACCATTGCCGCCATGCAATAGCAGTAATAAGCTGTTAAGGTACATTGCAAAGCATGAGGTCAGAGGCAGCGTGTTCTTCCAGCCACCCAAGAAGTGTAATAGCAACTAATTAGTGCAGCTCCTTCAGAGGCTATTGCTATTGCAACAGGAGGAAAGAAAAGCGGAAAAGTGCAAGGGGCGCCCCACTGTTACTATAATCTGCCCTTTAGATGAAGGAGTTGTGGTATTAACTTAGCAGAGGGTGAAGGCCTGACCCAGCACTGCACTGAGTGTCACTGATGTGCTCCTGGCACTGAAAAGAAAAATAGCCCTGTTCTCTACTCCATGCAGTTCCTGGCCTTCTGCTTTCTTCCTGAGGAGCAGGATTTATAGGGGCATCTGCCTTGATTTATTGAGGAGCAAAAATTACAAATTAACTTTCAAGGCACGCGCACGCGCACGCTTTGCTGCGCAACACTAGACCAAGCCCTTCCCCTCTGCCCTCCCGGCGGAGGCGGCTGTTGCCCTGCGGGAGCTGGCTGAGCCGTTGGCCCAGCGCTGTGTTAGGCTGTGGCAGTGCCCGCAGCCACGGCCAGCCACCAGCCACCGCAGAGCTGCCTCCAGCCAGAGCACGTCCCCTCCAGCTAGGCTGAGAAACAGGCTGCTCTTTGTTTGAAGCGGTTGATCTCTCTGCTGTTGCATTTCACTGGCTGCAGATGAAAGCCAGCTGTAAATACCTTTTGTGCAGTTAAAAACAAAAAGCCCCACGTATTTTACTAAATGCGTGTACCAGCAGTCAAGCTGGCACCCTTTGATTGCATTTTAAAAGGAACAAGGTGGTATTAGCGCAGCTACTCATCGTCGGGTGCGACGAGTTGGGCTGAATTGCCAACGACAGGGCCCCGCTTTAGGATGGCGGACCAGGACTCGCCATTGCAGCTGGGTGATGCAGCAGTGCCCGGGGTGAGCACGGCGCAGTGCCGCTGGCCTGCAGGGCTGAGGGCAGCAGGCAGGGTCCTACAAGCACCTGCCCCCTCCTCCGCAGGGCTGCAGGCACGGCGCATTAGTGTGAGTGCGGGGAGAGCGCAGAAGGTGGCGTGGGGCCCAGCAACACGTGCCAGGCTGCCTGCCCCGCTTGGCTCTGCCAGGCGCCATGTTGCAGGTCGACGTAAGAGGCGGCTCCAGGGGATGCAGCACCTTAAGGCTGTGATTTTTATTTTTTTTTTTTCCCAATAACCGGGCCTCTGCGAGCTGCACCGTGCAGCAGCAGCAGCAACGGCAGTAACATTCCGCACTCCCGGAGCCGCGCTGGCCGCACGGAACCGCTAAAATGGCGGCCAAGACCCCCACGCGCCGCGGCGGTTGCGCGGGGCCGGCTGCTGCCGCCCCTCCCCTTCCCGCCAGGGGGCGCGCGAGGCACGGCCGAGCGGCGCTGAGGGGTCCGGGCGGGCGGTGTCGTGTCCCGGCGGTGAGGCAGCCTCAGCCGCCGCCTGCCCCGGGGCGCAGGAAGGAAGGAAGGAAAGGAAGGAAAGGAAGGGCAGGTGCCGAAAGGGGCAAGGCTGGGCTGCCGCGTTTAGGGGCTCGGGAGGGGGGGTGGAGAGGTTCGCGGTCTCGCTGTGGCCTTGTTCGCTGACGGCGCGGGGGGCAAGCAGTTGAGGGAGCCGGCGTTCGTCCCGGCCCGGACACCGTGTCAGGCTGCCGTGCCTGGGCAGGTAGCGGCACGCCTGCGGCTGCGAGCGGCCTTTAATCTCGTCCCTAAAGTCTAGAGCTTCGTTGTGAGGTGGGGCAGCACCCGGGGGGAAGGAATTTCCTTCCCCTGGGTAAGGAAGGGACGGAAGCTTGGCGGTCCTCGCGTTCCGGGTGCCAGCAAGGCCGTCCTGGCGACGCTGCAGGCGGCAGCTCCCCGTTTTGCTGCGAGTAATGACTAGGTACTGTCCCACCTTCACCGGAGCTGACAGAGCATGAAACACCTGGGAAGGGAGAGTCGGTAATTGAGGGCAATGTACGCTCAGGGCAAAGTGCAGTCACTGTTGGCGCAGACAAGGATCTATTATTTTTTTTAACCTAAACACTTGCCTCTGGATGCCTTGGAGACATAAACATGCAGGCATATTGGCTCCTACTATGCTCTGGAAAAGAATTTAATAGAGAGTGAGAAGGTTTATTTTAGTTAGTTTTAATAATCAGCTGCTATAAAAAGTAATAGAACAGCTCATCTCTGCTGTGGAAACCAATGGATGTTTTTAAAATGCCTCAGCCTTACACTGTCCGTTTAAAAACTCAGGACTTTGAGCATAATTTTTGTTGGCTTCAGTCTGTATCAATTAATTTGGATATTTCAGGGTTGGAAGAGAGGAGGGGATAAGGGAAAGACAAACCCAAACTCTCTGGCCTGGTATTTACCAGTGTTACTAAGATTTCACTTTGATGTCTCCTGTGTGGCTAAATGGACGTTCCCATCATCTGGTTTGAACTCCCATCACCACCATCCGTTATATGTAATTCCAATAGCTGCCTATTTTGCCAAAAGCTTCTGGAAACTACTTCTGTGATTTGTTCTAGTGGTAATGAAGGAGAGCTACCCCCTGCATTTTTTTTTTTGTTTCCAGTACCCAATTCCTAATGTGAATTTTACCAGAATTGCATTCCCACCCACTGTCTCTTCCCTTCTCTCCAATTAGAAGCACTTTACTACAATGTGCATTTTTTTTTTTCTGTCTAGGCACTTAGAGTTTATTGTCATGGCACTCTGGTGGTTTTTTTTGGTGTGTTCCCCCCCCCCCGAGCTGTTTAAATAGCCCCCTGCAAGATGTTTTTTTTCCCAAGCCTCAGATTTCTGTTTGATGTCTCCTTGTGCTTGTTCTCCAGGGTTTTCATAGCATCTTCATGATGCATGCACCAGGACTGTATGCAAGAGTAGTGTTGCTGGTGCCATATGCAGAGATAATACTGCCTTCCTATTTCCCTTGTTTAATAAGGCCGGTAATCTCATTAAGCTTCTCCACCCCTATGAGCTCTTCATTGCCACCACTATTGTACTGGAATCTTGCAATGAGTTATTTATCTATTATGCGCTCCTCATTATTTTCAGTCATTGCTTTTTTGTAGGCGGCTACATACCTTTCATAGCAAGATTTGCATATCTTATTCTGAGATATTTTACTTCTGGAGTTGCCTGTATTAAAATGCATTTTGTTTGAATGGGCTCACTTCAGCGAGTGATCCATATTGTTCTGTATGACTGCTCTGTCCTAGCCATTATTTGCCACTCCATCAATTTTTGTCTTCTGCAGATGTTGGTGTCACTAATTTTTTTTATATGTGCTTCCCCATCGTGGAAAATGGTGACTAGCACCTGGTCCTAGTATTATGGTCTGCCCCCTGCCCCCCCATCCCATTTTTTTCCCCAGTAGTTCTTGTCAGCAAACACTGGATAGACTTTTCTTTAGCATCGTATGCCTATAGTTACTCTCAGATTTGAATTCTTAACTGATTCCTCCATTAGTTTTCCCTATACTGTTGTTTTTTTTTTTTTTTTTCTTTTTTTAACTTGATGTAAGGTTAATTGGTTCATTAGATAGCCATTTCTGTAATTTCAGTTTAAAAATGATTCCTGGGCTTGGAATGCAGAAATACTTCATTGTGTTGGGATAACAATTTCCCGCATGCCTCTGTAATGCACAGCGCTCTCCCTGCTGCCTCAGACAGCTTAAGTGTGATTGAGTAACTAGAGCCAGTTGAAACATGTTGTCGCCTTCCAGCCCTGTTCTTAGTTTCTGAATTTCCTCCTTTTCCTCCTGAATCCCAAAAGGCTTTATTAAGACAGCTTTGTGGGAACCATTAACTCTAAGCTGCGTAATTATGTTACTATGAGCTTTGACTTAGTTTATGGTATGGAAAAAAACCGCATGTGTCTTTAGAAATTTATATTCCTCAATGACAGAATTTTAACTTAGTAAATTAAAAGGTTTACTCAATTTACCTAGGAAGTTATAGTAATTAACAGCAAGAGAGTTTACCGGCAGAACTACTAAATGCAATAAAATAGGTTCTGTGAAAACATGACACTCTAATGAGCTGCCATGTTACTGTGCTTGTTCTTCTCCTTCCAAACTGCACAAAGGACTCTTATGTATTTAAAGAAAGGGGTGGTGTTGCTGTTTAGCTTGCTTTGTTTAGAAGTCGGAAACAATATTCAGCATATTTATCTATTTAGGAATGCGTTTTATGCCATCCTTGCACAGCTTAGAATTGCATGCACTTGTGATGCTAGAAACCAGGCCAGGATTTTTTTTTTTAAGGCATGTGTACAAAGAATAGTGCGGTTAAGATAATCTTCATGCCAGTTTTTGTGCGATACTGTGCGAGTTCACTCTCACTGTTGCATTTAGGCCACCTAATGATAGGCCACCTCCCTTTTCCCCCTGTGCCTCCCCAGCACATCCCCTTACTAAAGCAGGGCAGACTCTGTGAGTGTCAGACAGCATGTTCTTGTTCCTCTGTCACCCTCACTCGCAGTGCCAGCTGCAATAGCCAGTCGTTTGTCCTGCAATTAGGAGGTGGCATGCGAAGCAAACCTTTTCACTGTCTTTTCACCCTGAAAGGCCTATGACATTTTTAGTGATCTGCAGCAAATACTCAGGTTTCTGGGATGGATGAACAGACAAGCTGCATTTTTTTTTCAGATTTTGGTGGTACTGGTTTAAAATTGGTTTAATTAAGTACTGGCATCCTTATTTACATTACTCCTGTTGAAAAATGGGCTAGGTGGGACGAGCGGGGCTTTATCTATCTATCTATCTATAACTTTTTTTTTATAGGTCTAGCCTAGGCACTCACACAGTTAAATTTACCTCATATGGTCACAAAGCTAAGAACTTCAGAGGAAAAATAAGTATTAAGCTCACTCCGTCAGCATGACAGCTATAGACCATGTGTTCTTTTTCTCCCGGGGGAAAAATTTGGCACCTACCCATCAATTAACTGGTTTTCATTTTGGCTTTTTTTTTTTTGGCTCACTGAGTCCCAGCAACTTGTGTGTGCAGTCAAAGATCAATTTAATTTTATAAGCATTGCATATTTAGTCCTTAGCACTAATTGGCTGTAGATGAGAAGCTGATCAGTCTGGTCGTTTTGGATGTGGCTTTGCAGTTAGGGGTATGATTTCACTGTGCCTGTGCTGTTCTGTTTATGCCTTGTGATGCTCTCTGCTTTGGCTTACTTTTAACCCTGGCAGCTTCTAGTAAGTGTCAAATAAGCAGCTTCTAATAAGCTGCTTAGAAGCTGTTTCTAGTAAGTGTCTTTGCTTTGCGTTTCCCGTCCCCAAAGAATTACACACTAGTCTCTTCCTCTTTTTCTTAAAGGTTCTCAAGCTTGCCATTCTGGAGTTAGCAGTAAACCAAGATTATCGCACTTTTAGAAGATTTTTCTTTTTTTTTCTGAAAACAGAATTCAAACATTTTGTCATCTCAGATTCTGTGCAACTGCAGCCTATTCTCTTGTAGACAATCATTTTAAACTGTTATTTTATGCAGTGTTTTTTTCTTTTACAGTCTTTCAACCATCACTTTAAAAGTGCCTCTGAAGAGTGGCAGTGGTAAGTGGCATTTTTTTTTTCCCTTGTGAAATGCAAATCTCTCACCTCCCAAGTGTGAACATGCAAAGCTCTCTTACTGGCTTTTTTTTTTTTTTTTTTTAATAACAAAATTAGGCCAGTTAGCTAAGCAGAGTGACCTGATTCGTGCTGGATCAACATGTTATCAACTTGAGGTTGTCACTACAAAGTACGTGTGGTGAAGTCTGCCTGTTCCAACTAAAATCAAAGCAGTCTCTTGACATATAGCGGTGCTGAAGTCAGCCGTTTCTGCAAAGTGGGTCTAAATGCAGATTGAAGGTTCTCTTCTGTGTATATATGTAACTACCAGTGCCAACCTAATTATTAATAATCAAATACTTGTTGTTGTATTTTTCCTCAGGAGGATGGGAGAGAAAACAGTTCTAAGTGATTTTTTTTGTTGTTGTTCTTTGGCTCTTCCTTATCTAGAAAAGATTGGGCTTTGTGAGGTATGTTTAATGTTTTCTCTAAAGTAGGCCACCTGAGAGGTCCCGTGGAGTAATTCACTTTGCTGAGCTAGCAGATGAGGCCATTGGACAGAGTCAAAAAAGATACTGCCAACTGTGAAGCAAATGAATCAATACCAGTGCAACTGGATCAGTTTGCTTCTTCCGATATGACGAGAAAAGCAATAGCACAGATGCAGTAGCTGACATACAGCTTTAAAAAACAAATATAAGCACACACGCAACACACATTGGGTTGGCTTTTATTGGAAAGCCTAGATGCAATCTATAGTTATCAATTTGTGGAAAATTCAGGACACATATAAAGTTAAGAAGGCAAATTAAAAGAACAATACAAATCAGACGAAATATACATCTCAAAATATCAGGATAGCATTTTGACTGGCATTGCCTAAAATACTTAGAATCTCCTTTCTTTTTTTTTTTTTTTTTTGTAATATGCTTTTTTTAATTATACATTTTTTTTTCTTTAAAAAGATCTTTTTTGTATATATTCCCCAAGGTCACTATTTCCTGCAGGAGCATGTCCAGATCACAAGTCTTTTTTAGCAAGAAATAGGCTCATTATACCTACTAACAAGGCCACTAATTGGCTTGATTTGACTTTATCTAAAATGATCACCAACAGATACGATAATTTGTTGTTTATTGGTGCCAGAACAAAGGAGAAGGAACTGGTACGCGTCAAGTAGAAGATATATTTCATTGTTGACATGTTATACAAGCTTTTCATATTCAAACAGAACAGAAACATTTGACATGATTTAGAATATGAGCCTATTTCAACAGAGAGCACTTACAGCATGCTAAATACAGTGCTGTGGAAGAGCCACCCAACAGAACTGCAAACACCTAGCATTTTACATCTTTAAAAAGAATACGTAGATCAATGACACGCCTCTGGGGTCTGACATATCATCCTCTCTAAATTTAGGGCCCTCAAGACTTCAAGGGTAGAAATACTAACAACTAATCTGTGCTTTCATTCTAATAGATGATTAGCATTCATTATATGTGTAATTAGTTCTGTATGCTCTACCAAATACACACATACAGTAATAGCACTGATACTGTAGATTCGGTAGCGACTTGGCTGGGAGAAATTCAAATCTGTTTATCAAACAATCCTAATGTGCAATTTAGAGTATGTAGTACCATAGACTCTCAGAATACAAAGCAGTTAGAAAACTATTTTTTATTACATCCACTTGAACCATTCATAGTTAAGACACGTTCACTTACTATGTTTTGTCATTATAATACATGGATAGAAATACTGTGTATATTTCAATGAACATCAAAAACCCCCAATTTTGTCTCATCTTAAAAATATTTATTTTTGTGGCTGAATTTAGTGCTCATGAGAGTAAAGCTCTAAGAATGGTTTCAGCCAAGATGTAGAACAGATGCCATAGATGCCACCACAGGCTTCCTATAAGGAACCAGCTGCACGCTTCAGTTCTGTCCTGCAGCAAATATACTGGGCCTTGGAGCAGAGCATGCCAAATCTATGCAGTGGTGTGGAGATGCAGACTAGGCACTAGAATCGGACCTTCCTCTCCATCCCCGGGTTCAGTGCTCACAGTAACGGGATGTGATCTGCCAGCTGAAGGCCAGGAGATGAACCTACGGAACAGCCTGCCTGCCTAAAGAGCAATTCTGTAGCATCAGGTCAGAGGTACGCTTCTTCTATCTGGAGTTATAACATCTAAAAGAGCTGTATTATACAGAAGACAAAGTTGACATAACTGGATGAAACTACATAATTTCTTCTTCTTCTTCTACATAACAATTTGCCAAGCACCTGAGACACTATTCTCTCCATTGTGAAACAAAGCTTCTAAAAAAACAACAGAAACCCCACCTGGTATGAATAAATGTCCATTTATTACGTTAGGGCTGGAAAAAGACAAGGAAAACCCAACCTATTAAAGTCTTCCATCATAATAAACGAGACTTATTTGGTTACTGTGCCTTCTAACAATGACTGATGAAGTGGCACTGGCCTGGGTGACAGGAGAGGTACGGGAGGAGAGGGAGCTGCGGTCTGATTCAGCCAGCCACTTTGGAGTGTCCCATCCTATCTCAGAGTGATAGATGCACAGCTTTAAACCTAATACAAAAATATTAACACTTTTGGACATTAGTCATCACTGTTATATCTCTACAATATAATCCTTTATACTGTACAGCTATAACATAAAAGGTGCAATTCCTTTTTCTTTAAAAAAATCACACACAGCACATGTTTTTATCATTTTATTTTTAAGTATAAACTTTTTTAAACACTTTACATAAATTAACTCCTCTGAGACTAATATTTGATGTACAGTAAATTGTAATTCATATAAAAATCCATAAACAACTTGTCTCACATAATTTACAAAAAAATCAGGGTTTCCTTTGCTTATCTGCAACAAGGATTCTACTTGCCATTTTCCCCCCAAGGCAAACCATGTTAGCATTGTAAAATTCATTATTAAATTCCCATGGTAGCATAAGTCACTTGTGCCAATGTCCTTTTAGAAAGCAGCACAGTTTAAAGCAGTTGGGTTGTCTATAAACAGTAATTTTTGCCCCACGTTTTAAAATTAACAGATAAATACCACATCCTATGCAGTGAGAAAAAGAGAGAAAGAGAGAGAAAGAGAGAGACTACTTCTCATAAGCAAAGGTCAACAATTCAGTAATATTTGGAAACACTGTATGGGTCTGTATCTTAATTAAATACAGTGTCTCAAAGGAACAGACAGCCTGTTGCAAAATCTGTAGGCCTTTTTCTTTTCTTCTTTTTTTTCCAATACTTTTCAGTCCAACTTGAGTGCAGCGATATGCATATGTAAACATATTCTTTAAAGCAGATCACCTTTAAGGTCATTGAGGAAAAAAAAAAAGTTTTGTCATTAGCAGTATCATTCTTCTGGAAGGCGCTCTTTTTGTTACAGAGTCTGTTCGGATTGTGCTACAGAAAAAATCTGAGCAAAGATGTAAGCTTAGGCTCAAGTAGTAATGCAGCAAAACAGTTTGGTCTCCTTTTTAGAAGACACTGGTACACAGTCTCTTTGGCAGCCTGAGCTAAGCCAGTGTGTTACCTCTTCCCTATCTCACTTTGTCTGAGGAACTGTATATTGTTAGCGCTGTCTGCTAATTCTGGATATTGCTCCACAGAGAGTACATAGTACCCATCGTATCCTTGTACCTTTCCAGCACTTAGCAACTGCCTCTTTTCTCCTTCTGTCCACAACCTGGCGCCTTCCTCTCCATCTCTTACTCTCTGTTGTTCTCTGGCCCAGGCACTCGAAAGAGCTCTTTGCCTGGCTTGCTCCAGTATTCGGGCCTTTTCCTCATCCAGCGTCATGCCATAACGGACGTGAAGCGCTAAAGCACCATATTGCATTTCAACATCAGCAAACCTACGAGTCCTGCCGTTTACCACAGTGGTGGACTGGGAAACAGTGACATTGATGCCGTTCTCCAGGGCCTTCCGCCCGCTCGTCAGCCTCAGTGTCCCAAGGTCACTCTCGGGGGATGTGGTCTTGATAAAATAGTGTGTGTCCTTTCCCTCAACAGTGAAATGCAAGTTCTCTAGGTAGTAGGCGTTGTTCAGAACAGCTGCCACTTTTATGCAGTCCTCATTTGCAATGTTGAGCACGTTTGTTTGCACTTTGCCTTGATTGACGGCAAGCATCACCCCTTTCCCAATCAGAGACTTCACTGTAGCAAACCACAGCCATGACACCTCTCCACTGGATCTCCGTCTGCTGACCTGCACTTCTGCCATCTTTCCCAGGGAAAGGAAAGCCTTTGCTTGTCTCGCCACTTGTTGTTGCACTCCAGAAATTGGCTGTAAACAAGAACAGACAGAAGTTTTACCAGCCATCTGTAGCCCTCTAGATGCCAAACAGCCAGGCTTTCTTGGTGTGCTGCCCATGGACGACAACAGGATATGCCACAACTGACAGTGCCAAGGAGTTAATTAAATCTACATACTGCTTGTTCTGCTGAGCTACAAGACTATTTGGTTTGATAATGCTCAGTGCTTTTTCTCTTTGTCTCCCTGAGAACCTACACAAAAATAAGATTTAACTTCGGAGGCTACTTACTGGGCCGCAAAGGACAGACCTTTGCAATACTAATACTTAATGTGGATAAGAACTATCTTACTACAGTGTCATCTCATCCTCTGAGCTTGTTCAGCTAGCACTCCTGTCTACCATGGGTCCATCCAAATTGAGGACATTTTTGCAGGTCAGGAAGCTGTGCTTTAGAATGGGAACAAGCCTTTCTTTAAGCTGAGTCAGGAGATCTAGAGTCTCTCAGGTAGCTGCAGTCTGAGACCAAACTGCAGGGAGGCTCTCATAACCCCTCAAGCTGCTAGAGTGGGGAAATCAAACTGTAATGACAGTCTTTACAGTAAAAGAGAAAGAAGCAAATGGTACAAAGCAGAGGGGTGGAATACTTGGGACTGATGCCCCTTTCTTGCAAATAACTGGAGAAACTGAAAAGGGAACGTGAAAAAGCTGCGGCCAATTCAGGTATGTGAGCTCCCATTTCATTCCAAGTATCAGCATGCTGCCTGAAAGAGACAATCAGCTTCTCTCCCCAGAACTTCAGAGGGGTGCAATCCTGAATACAGCAGAGTGCTGTACACAACTGTATACAGCTAGCCAAAAGAAGGGGCAATGAAAGAAAGGTACCAACAAGCAAGTCTAAAATATGCTTGCTTAGTATTTCATGTTTTACTGTATCTGGGGTGTTCTTGTTGAAAATGTAGGTGTGCTATAAAGGGGAGGAATAAGAGGTGCAATTGTGAGGTGCAAAAGCACAAGATGGAAAAGCTAGGATAGGAGAATCTGTTTAAAAAGTCTGGTTAAGAGCTATGTGTGGCCCAGTATGTGAGTTAGACTCTTGGTAAAGAGAGAGGATAGCTGAGGGATGGGACCTGACAGCATAACTGCTGTGGTTATGTAGCGCAGCTAGATAGTGGGGCAGCTCATGTTAAGGGGTCAACTGTGGTTAGGGTGAGACCTTACAACTGCGCAGAATAGGCACATCTTACCAGTCTAACCCTGGGTCTTAACAGCTACAAGCTGTGAATGAGCTAGTATTGATGGAGGTGGGGAGCAGACAGCTGCCCTAGCAGTTGTCTCAGCAGGAAACAGAAAGATTTAAACAGCTTTGGCTGCACTTTTGAAAATGAGTACTTAGTTTCTGTAGATGATCCAGTTGATCTTCCAATTGACCCCTTCTCCCTTCAGTGAAAATACTGTTTAAGTCACTTGATTCATTGCTGACAAATGAGGCAAAAGCCTGTTTAGTTTTCCCAAATTTCCAGGTGGGAGAGCAAGCAGGAGTCATTAACAGACTCCTACGAGCTTAATTCAGCCTTGCTACTAGTCAAAGCCTGGCAAAAGGTTTGCAAAGGCTTCTCTGCTCTGCCATGAGGGTGGCTTTTTGGAGGGGACAGTTCCTGAGGGAATTATGAATTGACTTGGACTTTCAACTCTTCTTGAATGTGGCAGATTCCTGTCTGCACTTGCTAACAAGTATGGATTTCAGCTGTTGTAAATCCTACATGAAAGCTATTGAGCACAAAAATATATTCGAGACAGCACACTCATCAGGGAGAGCAGTGAGATGCTATAGCAACTTCGTAATGACAAAGTTTGTTTATTTTTAACATGTATCCTCAGAGCTCTGAAGCAAAACCTCAGAGCTTGGTAAAGCTCACTACTCCAGAATGTTTCAAAATACTAAGTGGTTTGTGTGTTTACTTCTGGCTCCTGGTTGCATTTGCTTGTTCAACAGCGAATACCATAGTCACAGCTTCTTCCTACCTGAGAATTGTGAATCTTTGCGTTCCTCCCACTTCTCTCTTTCTCTCTGTCATGTCACATGCCCCTGGCACTCCTCGCATTGTTGAGCTCTTTCGTGAAGATTTTTGACAACTAGCTGTCCGCTCTCATCTCTTTGACCAGACTAGTTCTTCTCCTGATGCACCTTTGCTGGTGTTAGTGGATAATTGCATTCTTTAGCTTTTGGATCTAAATAAACAATCTCTGATAGTTCCTCACAGCCATGCCTGATGACAGGTCTCTTATCTCCTGATAGAACCACCTTGCCTGGAGTGCTTGCAATGCTCCTCCTTCACTGCTTCTGACACTGTTCTCATGCTAAGCTCTAAGGTCTTTCCCTGTTACTCAATCCCTGGATATTAAAAAATATACACGCTGGCTCATTTCATGCATGCAAAATTAGCTTCCATATGTTCCCTTTTGCTGGGCCACCCTTCTAATGATTTTTTTGTCTAAATTAAGTTGTAAGGTTTTTCAAGATCATACCCTCTTTTAATGTCCAAAAGTTCTCTATCATGATTCTTGTAAAAAAAGATCCATTTTTGACTGCTCACAATGGGATTACCCATTTTACTGTCTCTTAACACTTCCTTCTTAACTGAGAATTGTAGGATTTTCAAGGGCATAGGTCTTTGATTAAGTTTGATTTGTAAATACAATTTTCTTTAATAGCAGATTTAGATTTTAACTTCTACATTTATTTCTTCCATCATTTAAAACTGTAGCAGGTTTTCAGGACTGAAGTTCATTTTTTTCCTCCCAAAGAACTTCATAAGCACCTGGAGTTTCGGTTTTATGTAATGTAATGGGTTTCACCTCAGGTAATTTCATTTTCAATATTTTATCTTTACATATAAAACATGGTTAATATTAAAGAGAAGTAAAATTGTAGTGGTGCCTGGTATGCATAATTTATATCACCTGTTCTTCTGTTTATTTCACAGTCTATTTTTTACTACAGTGTTCAGTTTCTGCCTTCAGGCAGAGTGTTAGTACAAATCTAGTCTCTGTAGTTTCTGCTACAAAACTTAGGCATCTTTAAAGGCTCTTAAACTTCTTTTCCTTGATTATTGTCTTTCTGTATTTTTATTATTGCTGAAAGCAAACAAAAGCTTATTTAAAATAGCACCTAACTTAGCAAATCTGTAAGAAGAAACACCATCTGTAATTTCTTAAATTCTTTTGAAAGAAGATAAAAATTCGAGGTTTGAAAAGCACTGTTCAAATATAACTTAGCAAGTAACCCTGTCAGGATTACCCATGCCTAATAAGATCTGAATAGAAGGGAACATTTTGTCCTGTTCCATTTGTATGTTTAGTTTTGTTTCTTACTGGTATGTCTTCCCATTGCTGGCTCTTCACTAGTTCATAAGAAGGTTCTGTTAAATCAAATTTTGGAACAGGGAACCCAGGAATGGCATTGTGCAGATGGAAGCCAAATGTCACCAGCCAGCTGTTAACATCTGAAAGAGAAGTATTAAAAAAAAAAAAAAAGAGAGAGAGAAAAGTATTAGAATTGTTCTATATTTTGCAATCATACAAGTTTTTACATGGAATAGTCTTTGGCATAGTTGATTTCCTTCTGTAACATGAAAATTATTCAACAGTCTTTGTTTTGATACGGATGGATTTAGATTTGTACTATAGCTAGAATAGCAAGCCTATGCAGTAAACTTGAAGTTCTAAACTTACAAGAAAACTGCTGTTCTGTGTAAGAATTGCACTATGCTCATTTGAAAGGCGTTGCAGGTTTCAGCAATTCTGAAGGCCTCAGTGACTTCCAGAACAACTATAGGAGCACAATTAAAGTGAGATTTCCTTCTAATACAGCCTCAACTAATTGGGATTTCATGGTCAGGCTGAACATGCTCTGTGTCACACTGTTACCATCAATACTTTAAAACAATGCAAATACAAAGTACTGCAGAGCACAGCCTGTCCTTTTGTTAGGTATGTGTTACTGTAATGTCTTCAAACTACCCCGAAACAACACCCATATGGTCAATTACCTTTTAAATGATTTGGCAGATATTTTATGTGGATTCAAGAGAAATCTCCCTCTCTTCAAGATGAAGTTGGACTGATGAAATTAAAAGCTAATGAAATGTATTACAGTTGCATCAGTAAGCAGACAGGCTAGTAAATTAGCATTAGATAACATTATTTATGATACATTTTATGTTCTGTTAAAAATAAATAAATTAGGGGTCCCAACAATTAATTAGTTAACAATTGTTGGGCAAGAATGGGTGCTCTGCCTTGTTTGGGTCATTCTACCTTTTCACAAATACTAAGCTTAGCAGAAGTTGGCAGAGTGCTCCTTACCAAGTCTAGTAGTTTTCATTTAAGAAAATCACCAATAAGTGGAACAAGGGACCAAATTTTTCCAAATGTTAAAATCATAAAAAATATTTACCTTAAAATAATTTCTATCCTTTCCAGATAAATGATATGCCTCGTGAGGCTCTGCATCTAAAATTGTCAGTCAGCCAAATTACTCACTGGAATGATAACCTTATATGAATAGTATGTGTCTATGTGTTCCATACATCAAAGATGTTAAGAAAAGAGCTAAAACTGTATTTTGAAGGCAATTTTTGAACTAAGTGCATAATTTTCAATGCCACAAAGAATCTGATTGCAACTGCATCTCCTACAGCACATGCTGCTAAAAGAGGACAGATTCAAAGGTGTGTTATTATCCTTGCTCCCAGGCAGCCCGTTAGCAACCCTGTTAATAGCTGCTGTTTGTTAAATTAATGCAAACCCACTTGATTCCCAGGATGCTTTTCTGAGTGGTAGTCTTACAACTCGTAAGTGGGGCTGAGCCCCTCCTGTAGTCTAGCACTGACTGTGTAAAACATTTCAGATTATTTACATCTATTCAAATATGAAAATTCAAATGTATCTCAGCAATGCATTTTTCAGAAACTTCTGGTGATGTGTGAGCAGATTTTTTTGTATGTAGAATAATGGCAGATACTGCACATCACTAATGGTAGACCCACAAAAAGCACATAGGTTCCTGAAGAACTCAGTTATAGAAGAGGTGGCACGTTAGCAGCTTTTTGTTGCCAAAAGAGAAATTCACACGCCTTTTTCTATATCTTACTCCTTCCCTGCTCCTGGCTGTGTACTCATTACTTTGTGCTGCCCCTAGAGCTTATTGGACTTCTCTTTCTTAGCCAAATTACATCAGTAGCCTTGCAAAAACCTACCCTGGAAAATATTAACCAACTTCCAGTGAATATTTGCTGCCATGTTAATGAGCTAAATTCATCACAAAAAAGACCCCTCCTGCCCTTGCTGCCTTATAGTCATGCTCCTTCTTTTTGGTCCGTGAATATGCACTTTTACTGCTCAGTAGCCCAGAACTATGAAGAAGCCTGACTCTAATCCACATATAAGAAGATTCTCATGAATGGTCTTGAGGTGTTCTTACTCTTGTACTTGCTCAAGGAGTCTATTTTTTCCATTATAAGAGCACAGGGTCACGTGTAACAGTATTGGAAGGAGAACCTAGGACTCCTCTTTCCTCTCTGAATGCACCGAGATCTACACCTGATCACAGCAACCTTGTGCTGCAGTTCAGTCAGTGGGAGAGGAAGAGATGTATGCCACTGGTGCTCCAAACTGTGCTTTGGAGAACCCAACCCCTCTACATACTGAGATGCTCTGAATTATCTTTTAGTCCAATACTAAAACACCGTAAAGACTGTGTAGGGCACCATGTAGGTAACTAAACCTAAACCTGAAAACTAGTAATGGCCTGTGGACCTTAAGCTCTTACGCAGGTACCTAAATCAATCATCAAAGCTGGATGAGATATTTTGAAGATTTCCAATTTGCTAGTACACTGTTCCTGATAAGCATGTTTGCTGTAATTACTTGCATTGTTAAGTCCTTAATGCTTCCTCATAAATAACTTTTCCAAATAGGACATATTGAGGTACTTCACCAAAACCATGATTCCCAGTCTAAATTGAACATCTATAGGTCCAGCACCCCCAAGCTAAAATCACTTTGTTGATCTAGTTCTAAATGCCAAGTACTTTTCTGAACAATTATCTTCCCATAGAGTTTCTTTACTAACCTTCTTCAGACAATATCCTAATCAAATTCCAGATTATGAGAATACAGAAGGGTAAACTTTTGAGCAAGAGGGAGACAGTCTTGCAATTAAGTAACCTTCTTTTACCTGTGATATAATCCTTCACGTCGTGTATTTTACTGGCTGGGTTGTTATTTCTAAACATGTACAAATTAAAAGGAGCAGGATCCTTCCCAATTCTTTTCCAGATTTCAATATCAGGTGTTGTCCAGCGGCCTGCCAGTATGTCATAATCTCTCTCTCCGAAGTGGACTAGCTTGGTCAGTGGGTCGTATAAGCCTCCGTGGAATCCTATTACCAGCTGGAAGTCAAGGTTAGAGTCAAAATAGATCTCTCCATAAGCTGTGTATTGAATTTGTTTAAGCATGAGACCATTGCTACTGAAAACAGCCAGTGGTGTTCCTGTATTGTCTGATGCAATGTAAAACTCATCTCCACTGCTAATTTCCATGGCAAAAAGGTGTCCTTGCAGATCATAGTAAAGAGATGTGATTTCAGAACTTGAGTGGTTATATACATGAGTTATCCTGGTTGGGTAAGTAAGGTCTGCGTAAAAAAACTGGAGATGCTGTCCAAGGCTAGTTTTACTGGAAACTCGTCGTCCAAGTCCATCATAACGGTAAATCACCGTCCACCCACTGCCTTTGCTATAAACTCGAGTGAGGAGGCCCTTTGAACTGTATTCAAAGATTTCAGTACCCCTCTGACGCAGAAATCCATCTTCATCTAATCGGTACTGGACATCACCTAGTCGTGTTATTCTGTCTCTCAGGTCATAGCGAAGTGGCGTCAAACGGGCACTGCTACTGGGGTTGAGCAAGTGGAGGTTGCCATTCAGGTCATAGTTGTATCGCCACATTATTTTTTCATTCAGATACACAGTCTGGAGCTGACCATCTACATCATATTCATAAGCATATTTTGTGGTGTTGGCAAATGGCCCAATCTTAATTTCTCTTTTTGTCACTCGTCCCATGTTATCATACTGAATTGTAATCCAATACATTAATGACCGAAATATTTCATACTGAATTTCCTTGATGCGGCCGTGTGCATCAAAGTGTTTTGTGTAGGTCATTACAGCTGTCGAAATGATCTGGTTAATATCATAATATATAACTCCAAATTTTCCAAATTGTTCAACTTTGCCAGAGATATCATCAAACTGGTAGAGATCAATAGGCAATGGGGTTTCATTGATGACACCTTGCATGCTAGTCACTCGGAAGCTATTGTCATAGCTGTAGTCAAATCGGGCATTTACCATTCCGTCTTCGCTAAAGCGGAAAATCTGTCTGTCAATCAATGGGCCAATTTGCCTGTATCTAATGGTGCAGATAAAACCATCGCTTTGGAGGTTTACTGTTTTCAGGACTCCTGCTGTCTCATCATAAGTAAAACTAACTCTTGTGCTATCATATAAAATTTCTGAGAGCTTGGTCTGCCGTCTGTACTTGAATAATACTCTTCGGCTTGTCCCCAGGAAAGCAGTTTGAAGGAGCTGCCCTTCTTCATTGTAGTCCATTATAACAGAAGCATTACTTTCCGGGGGGTTGTATATATTCCGGTAATAGCCAATGGAGCGGATAGTCTGCATGGTATGACGAGCAACACTGGGCATGGTGACAGCAGAAAGCCGATCCAACAAATCATATTCGAAGATATACTGCCGTTGGCTATGAAGCAGAAGAACCATTGACTGAAAATTAAGAACAGATTTTTACCATGTGACAAATGGTGGAGTACCCTCCCCCCCCAAACATACTGATAGTATTTCTTCACAAAAAATGTGACATTCCCACTTGAGAAAATTATCCCCTCTTTAATTGAGTTATCCTTGACCTTACATGTTGTTAACATCTCCCTGCCTAATTTACTTGGATGCTTAATTGTAAGGGGTGCTGTAATTAGTAGTTCCACATTCATAATTTGCTACTTGTTATGACTGTATCACTCTTTTATCAAGCACTCACAGCTAAACAGCAGATTGTCAATGGATTCAGATAAGTCATGTTTAATATGGGAAGAAGTAAAACTGTCTTAGAGCCATTAACTCACGAGGAGAACAACATATGGGAGATACAATTTCTTCCCTACAATTAGAGATGATTTTGAAGAATTTGAATAGCCTGAGATGCCTGAGTACTGTGTTGTTGTTCTGTAAGCTTTTAAGACACAGGCAAAACAATTGTTTGATTATTTATATCAAAAGGAGCTACTTGGAATTATTCTGACATTTTTCTGATGTGTGGCTATTATGTATCATAGGTCTTGATTACATTATGTCTGCAACATAGTATTTGCTGAGCAGCAGCTTCAATAGTAATATATTTAAAGCCCAGAAAGAAATGCATTCTCTTTTTGCATAGCAGGCATGAGATCTCAGAAGGGGGATTTTCACAGGTATTTCTAGAGGGAGGAGCTATCATTCAGCAATCGTTGTATATAATGAAGATTCCTGATCTTTTGCCTGTCATTTATTTTGATGCTACAAAATACAGCAAGTACAAATTGACAGCTGTAACTAGTTAGAAATGAGCTTTTCTTGGTTGTGGGAAAAAAACCCCAACAAAGTGAAGAATTTACAAACAAATTATTTTCAACTGAATTACACTGCAGAGATCTAGTCCCTGTACCTTATTTTAAGTGTTAAGATAAAAGGTAAATACAGATGCTTCTTGTTAGTCATTGGCCTAAATAATTTAAAAAGACATCAATTCCTAGCAATTAGCTACAGTGTGATTACATATCTATTGTATAAAACATTGCCCTAGGAATCAAATGTTGATACTTGGAATAATTGTAATGTGCTTCTAGTGCCTGGTTCTGCTTTGTATGCAGCAGTCATATGCTGCAGAATTTCAGCACACTGAAAGCATTTTTTTAAAACCTGAGTGTTCTTTACCTTTTCCAAGTACGTGTAACTCCAAGTTTTCCCATCAGCAAACACTCTAGACACTATCCTTCCCTGTGCATCATACTCTATTTTTTCACTTGTCGTCCCTCGCTGTATGCTGCCTATTTGACCTGTGGATGAATAGGTAACATTGACAGCCATCAGCTTGCTGCTTGGTAGCCACAGGGTAGGGTGCCCTGAAGTGTCGTAGGCAATCCTCAGCAGAAATTTACGGTGGTCATCGTAGATCTTTTCTGTCTTTGTGGTTCGATCAAAGTCAACTGAAAGGAGGTTTCTGCCATTAACCTTTTTAAAGCAAAAAAATTACACAATCAGTCATGCTGCTCGAACCCTAGTCACTTATTTCCACAAAGCTAGCTATTCTTTAAATACCATTTACAGCGATTGATTTGGCATATGCGTAAATTGTTTTAGCAACTTCTTGATATAAACATAAGGCACTACATTAGCGTCTACTTCAGAAGGTCTCATTATATGAAGAGATGGCCCAGAATTTGTTGCAATGTGTTTTCTTGATGCTTAGTCAACTGTTAAGAAAATACTGAAAGATGTGCACCAAAAACTTCTGTAATAAATGGGGCCATTTCAGCAAACAAACTACTTCCTTTGTAGTCAGTCCAAAGTATATCTGCAAGTTACTGTCAAAACATATTCCCAGCAACCGTTTTTCCGGTTCATAATGATCACTCTAAGAAAGAACTGAATCCTAATCCTCCACAGAAAGTATTTCTCAAAACGGTAAATACAAAATTAAGATCTTCAAAAGCAGGTTAAATCTTCAAATTAAGATTAAAGAGTTTTTAGAACACAGGCTTTCCCCTTCTGGATCAAATGGAAGTTTAACTCAGTATACCATCCACAGCTGCAATACGTTTATGAGGCTGAAGTTCTTAGTAGAGGATTAAGGTTTTTGCCCAGTTAACTGACCACTTAAAGCCATAAATGACTGGAAGACTATCGAACCACTGGAAAACAGTTACAAATGCTTTGAAGTTTAGAACTGTTTTAATTTTAAAGCCTTAGCCAAGATACGTTTATGTTGAAAATGGTATTATTTATGTATGTAAACTCTAGTAGATAGTGATTTCTATGTAATACTTTTACATTGAAGTTCCCGTGCTTTAGTGTTGTAAATATCTTAACTTTCAGTTTCACTGAATCAGCTCTCATTTTTGTATTTATGAAAGGAAAATGTCTGGTTTTCTTTTCCCACATTGGTATCTTTGCAATTCTCTGTTCCTCCTCTGCACTGAACCGTTTTTTAATGTTCTTAAACAGGCCTGTAGGATTTCTTTGTTCATCTGTAAACCATTTCTGTATCTGCTGTGGCCTTTTAAAGTTAGTTATTCCAGGTGAGGGTGAAAATAATCAAGATTTTTCAGCACTGTATTTTGCTAATGTACAGGAAGCAGAGGCCAAATGGACATATAGCTATGTGTATTAAGATTGAAGATCCTTTTCAAGTATTTGATGCATACATTACAAAGAGGTGAAGAGAGATGGCTGAATGACATTCAGAAAAGAACAAGAAAATAGATATCCTGACCAAAGAAACGTCTGGAGGATCTTTGCATTTTTCAGAGCTGCATGTTCAAAAATCCATATATCATGGGTGTTGGTACTTATACCCTAAGGCTGATAAGCTTCTAAAAGATCAATATAAATTAGATCCTTTATTATTGGCATAAAAAGTATTAAAGTGCTGGTGATGGGCCATAGGCAAATATGAAAAAAAAAAAATAAATCTTACAAATGCTCAGTTTTTGGTCGGTCTGCCTATCTATCTACATTACCTTTCTCAATTATGAAATCACTGGCATGAGAACAATCTACATTGTCAATTTCAGAACAAAAATAATTTTTTCATGTAAATCTTCTAAACAAGGAACACAAACTCTAGCAGATGCAGAATAGCTACTTTATATATTTAATGAGCCATCAAATGTTATTTAAATATACTTTGAAAAATTAATGCTACAAGACTGATTCTAGAAGTAGGTTAAACTTAACTATGAAGCATTCTTGTTCACTTCCTTCTTGTTGTTCTTTTTGACGTTTTCATTTTCAGGTAGTTTTTGTTTAAATTTTACAACATTTAATAGTCAATCATTTGCGTAAATTCACTCTTAAATCTTGTTTATCTCTGGCTTTTATTTCCCAGCTTCTCCCACATATGCCTGCACTCATCTCTGCATCTCCCTGACTGTTTTGCTTCTCTGATTTTTTCCCCTGCCTTTATCTCCATCTTCCTTCCTTATTTTACATGTAATTATGATTTTTATTAATTTTCTTGTCTACCTCTCGGGCTTCAGACACTGACATGAGAATGGGCACTTCTGATTTCTGAATTGGCAAAGAGGGAAGAGTGGTTTTATGGTTAAGGCAGATGTCCAAGCAATCATGGTTAATTTCTTGGCTAAGCACATCCTTCCGGTGTAAATTGCAGCAAAGTACTTAATCTGGCTGTCTCACTGCCTTATCTGCTAAATGGGATAATAACATCCCTTGCCTTCTCACTTTCCATCTGTCTGGTCTGTGTAAGGGCAGGAGAGAGGAGAAAGAAAGGAAATGCCTCTTTCTCCAGCCAGATTCATGCTTCCAGATTCTGCTGACAGAGCTCTTGCTTTCAGAGACAGGAGTTTTTGGTGAAATTCTGGCTGTGCTTGTGTAATGTTGTAATATAGATAGCAATTATAATAACAAGTTTTGGTGATAGGGATTGTTTTATTGGACAGTATAGGCTGGAATAACACGTCAGCTAAAGTACTGCCTTCAACTGAAGCTTTTCTTAACAACAGCTCTGCTACCAAAATGCTTTTACAGCAAAACTTGAATGTTTTTATTGTACTTATGTCGGTCACACTCCAAATACCTCTTTCATGATGACAAAAACATGTGGTGGGCTGACCCTGGATGGAGACCAGGTGCCCACCAGGTGCCCCCCAAAGCTGCTCTGTTACCCCCCTCCTGAGCTGGACAAGGGGCAGAAAATATAATGAAAGGCTCATGGGTCAAGATAAGGACAGGGAAAGATCATTCACCAATTAACCATCACGGGAAAAGGACACTTGGGAAAATTAATTTAATTTATTACCAATCAAATCAGAGTAGGTAACCCAAACATACAGGTCCAGGGACGAAACTGGCTTATTGAACAAACATGAAACAAGTCTGAACAAAAGCAAGATTGACAGAGGATTGTTTAGTTAAGGGATGGTGACATAATTCCTAATTAATCTCTTTATAAAGGCTACTAGTAGTGGGTGGAACTAATACAAGATAGAAAACCAAGAGAGTATTTGAGAGTGTACTTTGTAATGTTAGATACTGCACATATATATATATAATGCAGTGAAAGTGTCATATATATGAGTACATTTACTGGCAATACATTTTGTCACTGGTTTTTGTCTACATTTGTCGTCTTTGCAGCAAAATGTTAGTGACATATCTGTAGAGGGAAATTATGAGCTCCCTAAGTTATTCCTGTTCTTCTTTCTGTTGTTTTCTTTCCCACTTTCCTACATCCCCCCACCCACCCTCGAGTGACATTTCTGCAATATCTTCCCATGTAAATCAACTTCAAAAATCTTCCTGTTTTTTTTCTTTGCTGACAAGTTTCTTTACTTTTTTTTTTGGGGGGGGGATTTTTCTCTTATTAGCCCATATTCTCCACCTGTCTTCCTTCTCTCGTTTGTATATATACTTTTAATTACTATTTTATCCTAATCTATAATCTTTCACTTCCTTCTATCTTGTTAAATCTTTCCCTCTTTGCTGTTCCTTTTTCCCTGTTAACTCTTCCTTGTTCAAGTTGCCTATAACATTTCTTTTACCTCCTCTGCACTTATATGCCAAAATTTTGCTTCACTTTTGAGAACTGGACTCACGGTGATTTGTTTCACTGCCAAAACCAAATGCCCTTGGTATGGTTATTTTATTTTCTCTTGGGCTTCTTTCACAAATGAATTGACAGGTGTATTATCCCACCGTGCTATGTAATGACATGCCTATGAACCAGAACCACAAGGATGAGCTCCAGAAGCATGGCTTCCTTTTCCTCTTCCTTATCCATACAAGACAGTTGTCATAGCTAGGTACAAGCGTGTTATTCTTAAGCAGCAGCTACTGTGCACAATTATTCTTCCTTCTTGGAAAAAAATCCATTTTTCTTGCCAAGCAAGTGGTAGAGAGGAATATAAGGTGCATGACAGCATTGCCTCCTTTCTTATCCCGAAGGAAGATATAAAATATTTTAAGATTTAAAATGGCATGTTACCTCTTAGAAGTCAAGTGGTCAGAAATTACTTACCTTCATTTGATATACTGCCTAGGCCTTATTTTAAAAAACTGAGTTTAGTTCTAATAGTAAGTCAGACCTCTGATGTGGTCTTGAAATGGTCTCCTGGCAACCCAATTTTAAATGCTTAATCTATGTTGTCTTTACCAAATGGCTGTCATAAATCATAGTTTGCTTCCTACTTATATTTCACTCACCATATAGGAAGAAGAAATGCCAACAAAATGGTAAAGACATATGTTAGAGGAATATGCCGTACACATGCACACACAGTTAAACCCTTTTTACCAGAAATAAGTATTAGTACAATTTTTATTTAAAATAAAAAAGAAAAAAAAATCCTAAGACTGTGCAAACTTATGGTAAAATAATTTAAAACAAGATTCAAAATCAGGTGTGTGAATTCAGTACCAGAAACAAAAACAATGAAGGAAAGCAGAAAATTATTCTTTTATCCTGATTCATTCCAATGCATTCCAGGGTAAAAACAACAGTTTAAAGTCCACAGAAAAGAGCAATTAATAAGGAAAAACAGCCAATAAATGAAGTAATAAAAACAAGTACTTCCAGCTCTACAGTAAGCTTGTCTGCAGTAAATATTCTGTGGTTGTTGGATGGCAATACCTACAGGAATGTATTTACATTTCCTCTTACTTAATGAGGATGTAGTAGATACCATGCATGCCTGCGTGCTTACCCGAAGCTTTCGGCCAAACACATTGACTTTTCCCTGGGCTTGCTCTTTCCGGAATCGCCACTCCACCAAGTTCTGCCCATTCTCCCCCGGAAGGGTCATGTTTCTCTTTGCCACTGTTGGGTTGGCAGTGCCAGCCAACACGTGCGGCTCTGTCTGATAGTGTGAGTCCAGGCCGCTGGCATACAGGATTCTCAGTGAGCCATCATAACCAATCTGGTAGCTATTTCTTAACTGATCTGAAAAGGCAGAAGAGAGAAGCACAGGTTATCTAGGTGGGTTAAGTCTGCCGTTGTCCTGCATGCCTTATGCAATATGTGCATGTAACATCTTGACTTCACGTACTTGACTCAATGGTAATAAGTACCCAGGGTGAGATTGGTAAAAATATCTGTATCATGTGAGAGGACAAGAAAGAAAATCCCACCCTCACAGAGTACCTTCTTTGGACTGGCACAGAACACATTTTCTGCTGTTTCATTGGGCATTTTTGGCCTAACCCTAAGCATACTGTTACTACTGACTTGCAAGGATGTGGTTTCTGGGATGTCATATGCCACTTTAAAGCTAAAATCTCACTTCACACTATTTCTGCCCCTATTTCCCTTTCAACCCATTTGTCTCTCCTTTCAAAGATTCTCTGTTAATGCAAAGCAGATATTCTGACTACCTTCCATAGCTGTTTACAAAAGCTATTTGGTTAGAAAACATATTTAATTCTACTTTTGTTGCAACTCCTTTCCCTGAACAGTTCTTTCTATGTATGTATAAAAACATGTGTGTATCACCCCTTCCTGCAAACACTATGCCTCTAAAGTTTTCCTCTAATGCATCTGGCTGGAGCTGCTTGTACCATAAGAAAACAGTTTTCTGGTCAGTACCTTGAACCATGGTATAGAAAGAATCGATTGATGATAAGTTGGAAGTGATGCTGACATCTTCCTCTCTGCTGGATGACTCAATGTCCACTGTAATGGCCCTTTCCATTTCCCCATGAAGGTTAGTGACAGCTCCGGTTGGGAAGGTAACATTTGTTAGACGGCCCTCGCTATCGTAGCTACAAAAAAAATAAAAAAGAGTCCAGCAACGATACATAGCAGGAACAAATTATTTTCATTTACATGTAAAATGACCAAAAATACCAGCTACTCATATTGTTAAAGCACATTTGCTTTTGTGTGCATGGGATAGGCACAGCAAAGACTTCAAACGTGCTTTGAAGTAGTCAAAAGACTGCTTAACATACAGGAGCCTCAATGGTGATAGCAAGAGCAAACAGATGGATCTTCAGCTCTGCGTATTATTCTTTGAAGTGTGACCAGATCTTGCTGCACATCTAATTCACCATTTCAAAGGGAGCATATTTATTGGTGCTAAATTCCATAGCATTCTGTACTCACTCCCTATTATTGGACTAGATTTTGCTGTTATTGTAGGAATCCTCAACATTTTTCATAAAAAGGCTATCTTAATAAGAGTGTCTCTTGGGCCTTTCCTATTCAATGATTATGCAGACCACCTGCACTCCTGTTCCTGAGTGCTTAACATCCCTTGTATTATTAAGAGAAAAAAATGTGGGGTAATATTTAATCTGCTTAAGCTGCTTGTAGCTGGAAATCAGAACAGCTAGCATATATAACTTGTTAGCTGCCTGTGGATCATAGTTTGAGAGCTGTGGCATAAGCCATGCGAGGAGATGCTTTTTTTCTGGCTCTACTGACATTTCTTTAAACCAACAGCTGTATATCCGTTTAATATGAATAGGTAGATATACAATTTCTGTAATTGAAGGGGACCTATGACGTCTAAACCATGTCTTTTCCTTTGCTGTGTTAGGTATACTCCATTGGTATAAGACCTGAGACCACGCTCACATCCAAACATGCTCTGGTAACAGTATAGAGAGGTAAAGCGCTATGTGAGCTTCAGGTCATAAAGCTGCCTTTAAGATTAGCCCTTCCAGGACTACAGCCTGGATTTGTCAGCCTAGGTGTTCAGCTGAGGCTCCTCATTTAGAAGTATAGCCTCCTTGTATCTGCAGTGGAGAGAAACAAGTATCCAAAGGGTGATTCAGCTGACATATGACCTGTTTGCTCTCAGGGGTTTTCCATCCCTCTCCTGTGACCATGTAGTGGGAAGCTGAAGGAAGCTTTAGTCTCTTAAAGTAACTAGAACACGACCCTGCAGATCCTCACAGTGCCCTAGACATTTCATGCTTACAATTATCATCAAAATTGCTCCTTCTGGGAAAGAAATGCAAAACCAAACCAAAAAAGCCCCGAGCATATCACTGAGGCTACAGAAACTCTTTTTCTTAAATTGAGAGAATTAATTCCAAACAGTTTTAACCCACAACATACTAACTTTCTCTGAACAGCATGAGTACTGCACAGCATTACTGTAACTGAAAGGATTAGGTTAAGAAATGTTTTTTTCCAGTTTGCTTACTCTGTAGATTTGACAGCTTTTTGCATACAGTCACTTCCATCCTTTTAACACAGTTGATTTCCTTTGTTTATATGAGACTTTCACTTAGCAACAGGAAAAAGAAAAGAATGTTTAAAAATCAGAAACCATACTGCAAGCCAGGGAAATCAAGTGGGGAAGCTTATTTTTTCAACTTAAGTACATTTCAAGATAATCGGGTTTCTTCCAGTGTGTTTCTAGCATTAATTTTGGCTCTTTTTCACACACTGGACTTGGCAAGCTGAGGTACTGCATTTATGCAGAGACCGAAACAAACATACCAATGTTCATTGTGCATGACTGTGACTGGCTAGCCTATTCATGACCTTCAGTCTCATTCCTCAGTTCCATAAACTTATTTTCTTTTCATGCACAACTTCCCTTGTCAACTCCCAGGGGATGTATATTGTCCAATTAGCATCCTTTTCTATTTTCCGCTTCATGTTTGAAAATGGTATCAAATTATTTTGTTGGGAATTACTTGCATCATTTGATTCCAGTAGCCACGTACTGGTCTTTATTTCAAACAATGCTTACTAAAGCCGTAGGAGGTAAGATTTCCCCATAGGAAGAACTCTTCACCCTTTGAATCACAGTATTTGTGAGAAATTAATTATGTATATCTCGGTATACCACTTGAGTTGGAAAATGCTACACATCAGTAGTATTCAGTGCAGTGTGTGGCTTCACTACAGTATGCAGTGCTGAACATCGCTATTCTTGTTTTAGGCATTCTTGCTTCCACATTATTATTTTTTGACTCCGTGGCTATAGTTCCTGAACTGGTCTCTTCTTTCACAAGTACATGAAAGCACATCATGAGCCTGAGATAAGCAGCTAATATTATTACAGTGGGGGAGAGTTCAAAGATCAGCAAAAAATCATGCTACACATTCCTGTTCTTAAAAACATGACTTTAAAGCAGAAAGAATCTTAAAAGCCATGATTGCTTGGTTCAGGCATCCTAGTGCAAGAAGAAAATGTGACTGAGATGTGAAAGGTAAGAATAGGATTTCTCATACTTTTCTAGCCAGGAAAAAAAAGAAAAAAGGGAAATAGGTCTTTCTACAATTTACTACATATTCCATTTTATGATGGATTGTAATGCGTGTCCTTCATTTTGTTCACAGCACATCAACTACTAAACTTACTTTACACTTTAAATTTTTTTGTCCACAATGAAAGCCTTATCAATGCTCAGCACAGCAACATCACTCATACCTTTGGGCATTCATCTGCCGTTTTTCTTATTACATCCAAATATCCTCGCATTCTGCTGCTAAGGTGAATTTATTCATCCAAGATTGTCAGTTTTAGACTGAGAGATTTCTTTTATCTGCCTATTGTTCTAATATTGAAATTGCCCTAAAAGGAGTGAGAGCTGAAGTGTAGAGGGTGAGTGCCTGTATTTGGTGTTTCACAGCCTCTTTGAGTTTTTCATCCAAACACAAGTTCAGGCATACATCTTACATGGAGCCCTGTGATCTTTCTCCTATGCCAGGCTCCACAGCAAAGCCAGTCAACCAATCTCTTCAATTCCTTGAGCAAGTCGCATGTAAACTTTTCAAGAATCTAAAATGGAAACTTGCTCACCGAGCGTGACCTCATGTGCATTAATCCCATCGACTCATTTCCATTCGCATTAACGTAACGATCTTCATATTTGGTCAATACATACAAGAAGACAGCAGCAGGGGCAGCTGCCACCACTGCTAGCTGAAGTTCCCTTTAGATCAAATTCTTTTTCTTCTTTAAGATGATCTGCCACTGCCAGATAGTTTTCCCCTTCTGCAGTGAGAATTTCTCAGAGATAATGATTATCAGCTTCCCAGATTCTTGACCTTTTGCTCTTTACCTGCTGGAAGTCTCTCTTCCATTGTTCATCTCCTTTAGTTTTAATTACATTCCTTCCCAGACCATTTTCTGTTCTAGTCTATGTAGGACACTTCACTTTGCAGTGATAACTTCCTGGTAAGCCTTGTCACAGATGGAAATGCCCTACTTTCTTTATTTCTAACTTATTTCTCATGTGCATTGTATCTTAGTTTGGAGCACATTTAGCTCAACCCCAACTTGCAGAGCATTATTAATGTTTTATATCAGAAGCTATTTCAACATAAAATAGGGAGCTGTAGAAATGAAGTGTATAGTAAAGGTTGCTGCTAAAGCCAATTGCTAAGTTATGACTGAATGTTTTTCCACAGACCTCTGCAGCACACTCCTGTAACAAAATAAATTCTGTAATTTTTTTTTTTTTTTGCTATTATAAACATGTCAGGTTGAAGAGCAAGACACACAGTGCAAATGTCTATTATGTATTTCTTTAAAGATTGGTTACAAATTATACTATTAGTTGAGATACTGTAATAGACAAATGAGGCATGAATGCATTTCATAATATAGACATGTATAATTTTGTCAGTGAAATGGAAAGTACTGTTCTCACTCAACACACATGAGGCATTTCCTTTATGCATCTCGAATTATCAAGAGTGGCTAAAAAATTTATGGCACATTACCCTACTTGTTTCAAAGTATTTGTCAGAAGCCTTATATATCAAGGTGCTGCTTCTTGGCAGGTGAGAACAGAAGGTTCAAAGTCGACTTTCAGAAGTGGTTGTTGGTTTAGGTGTACTCACCATGTTGACACATACTGAAAAATCCATCCTAACTTGGCAATGAAATGTCTCCTTCAGCTTGTTGAGGCCGTTAAGTTCACATTTACATAGCGGACCGTTGCCTTTAACATTAGAGTGTCATGGTACGCAAATATGTTCTTTCACTTGTATCCAGCCTCCTGTAGCATACCACGAGTTTAGTCCCTCCCAAATAGTGAATTCACAGTTGGACTACTATGGTACAGAGAAGCCACCTTGATAGGTTATCACTGCATTGCTAACCCAGTAACAAACCAGTTATCTTGCTGACCAAAAGGAAACAAATCCATAGTTTACATACCATCACTTTTATTATCATTCCATCACCTGTATGGAGCTCTCCTGTCCTCCACTGGTTTAAAAGGGCATGGCAACTTACTAGGAGCTCGAGTTCTGACCGTCTTTAACCATTATGTGGGTTGTTGAAAGAGAGGAAAAGAGTCTGAACTTCAACACAATGAAATTTGTTAATTTTTTCCTTTTACTCCATTTCTGAGTTGCTTTCCTCACTTTGGTATGCATTTTTGCTTTTTATTTGTTTGAAGAGTGACTGAATGAGCTTGCTAAGACTGAAAAAAGTGAAAGTAATCTACAGATGCATGGATAGACATGATTTCTCCTTTTTTTTGGCATTTCTTCTTTAGTTTCATTGAAATACACACTTCAGTGGATCCATAACTACTCATTTACAACTTGCCTTTTTAAAAATAATACTAATTGAAATACCATATGCAGATATTCCTTTATTTCTACACAGTGTATTTGACATCTTAAAAGGTTTAGCATCTCGCTAAACAGATAGATATATCAGTACAGATATATCGGGAAACCCAAAATATTAAACTATAACTTCCTTTTGAGATAGAACAGATTTTATTTTTTTTTAAAATGGAACTGTAAACAATAAGATAGCTGCACGTCTTGCTAATATTTTGTTTAACAAAAGGAAGCAAACATTTCAGAAATGACAATTTGATGTATGTTAGTAGGCTTGTAAATTACAAGTGGATTGATTTTTTTTTTTTTTAACTTGACTACTGTCTAAGAAGGGTAGCTTTTTTTTTTTTTTTATCTGGAATATTGTTAAGCATGAGAAAAAATACCGGTATTATTTCCATTCTTACAGAATATTAAATATATGGGGGGGGAAAGCTCTTCCTTCCCTTCTTTTCCCTTTCCTTCCTGTTCTACTCCTTTTCCCTCTCCCTCTTCTTTTCCCTTTTCCTTTCCCTTTCTGCTGTGCCTAGCTCAGAGAAAATAGTGGATGAATAGGAATTACAGAAAATAGGTCCAGAAATGATTCTAGGAAGGACCCAAAGTAAACTGGTGCCCAAAGCCCATTTCTGGACAGGAATTTATCTATCTACTTGGGTTTTTTTTAATGGAATTTGGGCAGAAAATGCAAACTTACAAAAACACAGAGGCTGGAAGGGCATTAAGAGTATCAGTATTGGCTAAATTTTCTGTCCTGCTCAACCAAGTGTCAGAGAATTCAAGCTTGAATTCAAGCAGCTGGTCTGCTTTTCCTGTCCTTTTATCTGATGGCTGCGCTCCATGGGGAAAGGGTCTTTATCCCATTTTCATCTGGGAAAGTATTATGCAACTGTTTGCACAACTGGTTAAATAATTCAGGTGATGGTCTTTTATCTTAGCAACGTGGTCAGGATGAATTTTTCAGCCCAGGTTTAATGAAGAAATTTCCTCAGCTAGAAAGTGATTGACAATTTCTCTTTTCACCTTCTCCTGTTATATCTGCAGCTTTTGAGGCTTTTTTTGTGCGTGTCTATTTTGTCATAACGTTAAAAGGATAGTTTTCAGTCTTTTTTTTGTAAACTGGCATTCAGCACACTAGACAAGTGAACAATTCACCTAAATAGGCCATTCTTGACAGCCATAACTCATCTACAAAACAACAGGCACACTCTAAATGAAAATCAGAGCAGAAAATGTGTCTCTTGGAAAGGGAGCTCAAAGAAATGAATCAACGCCTTCCCTCGCGATAGCTTGCTAACTTCTGTATGGAGAAGTTTTTATTTTCCACCTCATCGCACAACCAGGCAAACAAGCAGTTCAGTGCTTGTGCTGCAGTAAGACTGACCACCTTCACAGCCTAATCCAAAATGACTTCCAGAGACAGGTTTTTGGGGGGAGCAATGTTTTGCAGTGAAAGAAGCAATACGTGACTTTATCATGCTGCACCACTTCTTTACTTTTTTTGCCAGATGACTGCCAAACTTTTCAGTCATTGCTGTACAGTGTGGCAGTCCTCCCACACTGTGCTGTTTGCTGCGATAAGCACCTGCCATGTATATTCTCATAAGGATTCACAAGACCAAGAATGCTTTCATAACTCACATTTCTGACATCTGCCTTACATGCACAAGAACCTGCACAAAGAAATAGCATTAATGATGATGGTGCTTTCTGAAGAGCAGGAAGAACAACTCTGGTATATGTGCGTGCGGGAAGGGATGCACCGGGAGCAGAGGGATGGAGGCACTGTGGTGTAAATGAGAGGTGTTACCTGGGGATGGAGCAGCTTCCCAGGGTGGGGGTGCACCTCAGCAGCACGTACCATTTTGAACCAAGTGAAGCCAATTCAAGACCAATGGAATGGTCCCCTCCTTATGAAGATGAGCCTAAATTACAGTAGCCAGGCTTTTATCTACAAGACCTCAACACTCATTCCCTGCTTTTCAACTTCCCTCTAATGGGAATTCACTGCCCCCAAGCCCCATGGGGTCTGCAGGGGCCGGATTCTGGTTTTTGCCAGGGTGTGCAGACTGAGCTCCTGCCCTGCAGCAGCTTCTTGCTCATGGTGTCTTTAATCTCAAGGCTCCCTGAGGCTGCTGGTTTGTTTCTGTGTCACTCCATCCCCTCTCTTAGCTCATCTATTACTGTACAAATAAACTGTGTGCCTTGTTGATATAAATACCAGAGTATGGTCTTTCAAATAAGAGAAATGTTGGTGTATGTATACTTTGTATGACAGATTGTCCCTTGCTGTATGGTCTGCTTACACTCTCAGAGCTGACTGCATAGGCCTTTAGTGAAAAAAGGACGTAAGGCTGCTCTGTTTGGCCAGACATTTTGGTCACAGAATAAGCTGTAATGTTACTTTTTCTGCCCTTAATTCTTCTTTTTTTTTTTTTTTCTCTCTTCTTTCCATTTTGAAAGGTAAAATCTCTGTGTTTTTACAGAGTCACAAAAAGTGGACATAATAAACTTATTAAATTGCATTATGTTTGAAAAGCAAATTTAGCAAAAGGAAAGCAGGATTATATGGGTGTATTTTTTTTTGTTTCTTTTAGGACGGTGGAATACCAAGATGGTAAACAAATATTGCTAGATTCAGGTTGTATGGTTAATTTAGAATAACATCCTTATTCCTTCGGAGCACGAGTCACATCCAACCAATGCAGGCTTCAGGAGTGACAGACACTCCCCTCTCCGGAGGGAATCAGGTAGGACTTGGAACTGTGTGTGCCTTGTAGGCTCCCTAAAGAGCTGATCAGTCTGGCTTCACTGGGGACCTCACGGAAGACCAAACCTTTTGATGAGGCTTGAAAATGAGGATTGTGCATTCGAATACAGCATGAGTGAAAATAGAGAGCCACTTTTTCACATGCGGTCCAGAGCTGCCCTTCACCCTCACTACACCCCGTGAAGTGAGCATAAAGGAAAGGGAGCTAGCTTGGCTACAGCCTCCCTGGACTTCTGTTTGACAAAGAAAATTAACACAGGACAAGAATATTAACATGTCAGTAACTCAGCAAATGGTACTATTAAGTCTCCGATAAAGCCAGAAGTGAAACGGATACTTTCAGGAACCTGAGCAGAGCTGACTGGATTGACAACACAGGACAATTATGTCATTAATAGGAACAATACTATTTTTTTGCTGAACTATCCTTACTTCTAAGTGCTTTCTAAAACCACAGAGACATCACATGATGATTTTCTTGACAGAAATCAAAGCACTTCTTCCTTTCTCATACATGTAAGATGTAATAATGTTGCTATGTGTCTTCAGCATTGCTATTTTGGTATTACTACTTATTCAGTGATTTCTCAGTTTGGCTTTTATTACTTAGCCTAGTTCTAAGGACAAGGAACAGTAAAGAGTGAAGAAAGAAGCAATGGATAAATGTCTGTCGGATGAAATAAACTACTGATACCAGAGCAGTTAGGGGATAGACTACAGTTCTCTAAAAATTTCACATTGATACCTAATGGTATCTATTAATAGATTATTTTTAACATGACTGCTTTGTTATTGAGCAGGATGAGTCTGAAACAGCAAGTTTGTGTGCTCCACTGTCAGCACAAGTCTTACAAGACTAAACTATATAATAGCATGTTGTATAATGAAATTTACTGTAAAGTTGAGTTACAGTTTCAGTTTACAAAATTTTCAGGCCATACTCTCTATTCTTAGTAAAAGGAAGTTGGAAGTTAGAAATTTTAAAAAATGTATTTAATGATTTATAAATCAAAATTAAATACTTGCCTCTATCTAAATGAAATCTTTCAGTAGAATTTCTATAGACTTTTTACAAGCCAAATCTCAGCACTTCCAAGTCAGACTCCACAAGCAACGCATTAAGATGAAGCAAGAGGAAAACTGCAAAATATCATCTGTTCCCTGTTGCCAAATGCCGACAGTTACAGATGATGCGCCTGGTACGTGGGGAAACTAAACAAGTCCAAGCCAGAGGCAGTATCTTACTCTGCATCACACAGTTTTAAGGAAACCACAGCACTGAATGCATTGTTAATAAAAGCGTAATATGCAAAGGGCGATACTCTGCAGCATGCAGTGAAAATAGATTTTTACCTGTGATTCTCTCTAGTCTATAAAATTATCGTAAGGATTTCACATTCTGCATGATTTCACCACCTTTCCAGAATGGCTGGAAAGCTTGTTAATTTAACTGTGGGAACTAAGTAAACTTGTAAGGGCTCTGCTTGCTAATGTCACTCTCTTTGATTTCTGTTGCATTCCCTTGGAGACAAGAGTTGAGCGGGAGAGGGAGGAGGGGAAGGAGAAGACAAATGAGCTCAGGGCATGAAATGCCCGGGGAAACATTGGATGGACTGTCAAGAGATGCAAGAGGGGATTGAGAAGAAATGCGCTACTGGGAAAGGCAAAGGCAGGGAAGCCAAACACGCCTTAGAGAAATGATGGGAGACATGGGAAGAAGTGAGATCCAAGGTAAGAAAGTAAGGAAATATAGTAGGAAGGCAAGGTCTGGAGAGCAAAAGAGACATGGAAGAAAGGCAGTGAATTTGCAGCGAACAGGAGGAGGCATCTTAGTCTGGATCAGATCTCTGCCTTCTGATATTGCTCCTAAAAGGAGAGGAAGGCAAGAGGAGAGAAGGCAGGAAAGAGATAAGAAAGAGTGGCTATTGGAATTAATTCACAGTAAGGGAGGAAAGTTATCAAAGGAGGTGGAGGAGGCCGAAGGAGAGCACATGCAGCCTGCGCCTTCCAGGGGAGCCGTGAGGTGGAGGAACAGTTGCCTCTTTACAGAAGAGCCTGCAGAAGCACCCGGGCTGGGACCGCAGTCGGATGGATCCTTAGCAGCGCAGCCCACCCTCAGCAGGTGCTGCCCAGACAACTAAGGCTGGGCCCTCCCTCCCAGAGCAGCCTCCACCAGCTCCTCCAGCAACCTGCAGGGTGGGGGCAGGTCTGACCTCCGACACAACTGAGTGATTGCACAGGGGCACTTCAGGGCTTTTTAGGAGTTCACTTCTGCTGCTTCAAAAACTTAGGTCCAGACAAAATGCTCTGTCTGTGCACCTGGCTCAGCTCTCTATGAAAGTAGAATGGAAACTGCTGCACAAAAATGATGTCATATAGGCTAGCTGGGCAGTGTCACTTCCAAAATGCTAATATGCATATAAGTAGCTCAACTTTTAAGATTTATCTGTTTACATCTTCATATTATGCATACATAATATGCAGTTATAGGTAATAGTTTCCAGCTCAGATATCTCATAATTGCATAACAACAGAATTTGATTAGGCTGATTACTCTTATACCTTGTTTAATATTATAATTTCATTATAAAACCTAATCTGGAAGACTTTTAGCTTCATATGGCTCCACTGGTTTTTTAGTATGCGTATACTTTCAATCATTTTGTGAATGCTCTGTTAATACCTTTTTTATTCAGCAAGTGTCTAGACCTTTGATAACTGATAACATTTACTATGAATTTTAGTAACGGTACTTTACAAAAGTACACATTCTTGAAATATAAAGTGTCAATTTTGATCAGCAGACTATAACCCTTAAAAAATAGGAATTTAGAAATCCATTTTTCCATAAAGATATATAAAAAAAGAGAAATACAGAAAAGAGATTATATGATATCTTAAATAATCCAAGTTAGTACTTAGAATTTTCACTGTAAAAAACACAAAGAGTGTAAAAAAAATATTTCTTGTATGTCAGTCCTTCCCTTCTCCAGGCAAAGTGAAGACTAACTAAAATAAACTCTAGATTAATTAGCATCCAGACTAAATGAAATAAAAAAGTAAACTTCTTTTGGATCTGATATTAGTGTGATTTAGACTGGAAAAAAGCCATGAAAAGAAACAAGTCCAAATGGTTTAATATGTTCCAGAGCAGTGATTGCCAATTTTTGGGATGCAATGTTTTTTCAGAGATTTCCTCTTTTCACTGAAAAGTTTTTCTAAAAAAGGAAAAAAAATGTTAAATCTGCTCTCAAATCACTGAGAATTCAGCTGAAATGATTGAAGTTCTTTGGATCCATGCTCCAGTTGTACAAACAGATTTGCACAAGCTATTAATGAATTGGCTCCAAAGACTGATCTTTTTATTACTAAAACCACAGTATTTTTACTCCAATGTAACTTCTGCCATTTGAACAGATGTGCAACAACCAAAGGGTAAAACAACCCAGCCATACTCAGAGCTACTTGAAAAATGACATTTCTAGTCCACTGGAAATTCTAACAGTTGAAAAGTTTTAACTCTGAGTGGGAAGGAAGTCTAAATTCACCACGGAATATAAATTCTGTCCTCTTCCCAAAAGATTTTGAGAATCTGAATAATACAACAGAGTAAATACAAGACATAAACTCTGATACGAAAACAAAATGCATCCAGCAATGAAACTGAATTATTTTGCTATTACTAAAATAGAACAAGTAAATCAGAACAATTTCTTCACCTAATTTCTTATTCCTTGCCTGACATTTGAGGAAAATCTTCCTGTTTTAACAAGACTTTGTTTTTTTTTTCAACAGAAAACCCTTTGGCTGAAAATTTTTTAGCCCACACGACCTACAAACATTAATATGCAAAAGCTGGGAGAGAGATATACATGCATGTATATTGTGTCATCCCCACACAAGATACACATGGTTTCCATCTATTTTGGCGCTAGTAGCAGAAGCCTCTGGAAAGCCAGCCTAGTCAGATGTAATGTTACAAATCATCAGCACTGAAAAGCAAAGTCACAATAATGTTTGCTGATCCTAGAATAAAAAAATGGCAAAATAGTTATGTTTATATCTGCTTCTTCTTCAAAAGGGAAATGTACAGACACAAATTTGGTGCACAGGGATTTTATGTTAAAAAGAAGTAAGCAGCTATGATGCCCGATGGATGTTTTTAAGAATGCTGTTCTGGCAAGAAAAAATAACACTGTGCTTTTTTTTTCTTCACTTACTGCCTTTAGCTTTACATAATCAGTGCATTTTTTTATTTTTGGTATTAACTTGTACAGAGCATCACAGAAAACATGACTGGAAGGGACCTTGAGAGGTCATGTGGTCCAGCCCCTACCCCAAGGCAGGATCTGCTCTTCCTGCGTTAGTCCTGAAAGATGTCTAATCTGTTCTTAAAGACAGTCTGTGAAGGGCAAGGGGTCACTACTGTTGTCTGCCTGCTCCAGGGCTCCAAAATCTTCACCGTGAAGTTTTTCCAAATGTCTAATCGGAATCTTCCTTGTTGCAATTAAACAGATTACTGCTTCGCCATGGCTACAGGGAGGAGATTAATATCTTTGCTTCTGCAAATGCCTCATACACTTGCAAATTTAGGGTGAGTGAAATTGCCTAGCTTTCTCCGTAATTATTTCAGCTTGGGAATTCTAACGAGACACTGGTTTGAGATAATTGTTTAGGAAGTACATAAACAGCAGCTTGGAAATAATACTAATCCTTACTGAGGGGACTAGCCTGGCCTTTGGGCTCTCTGTAAGCCAGCTGGACATAACCTAACTCAGACCAGAAAGTCCACATGAAAGCAGATCAGGTGTGAAAGATGGCTATTTACAGACGCAGTAAATAACAATGTACTTCATGACACACAATACCCTAAATTCTCCCTATGATGAAAACTACAGACCTATCAACCACTTAATAGTGAATATAATATCCACTTTTTGCGATCACGCAGATGCCATTACGATACATTCAGGAGCCATCAGCTGCTTCTGCAGCACACCACAGTAGGCTGCACGAAGACTATAGGCAACATGGTTAGAAATTACCGTCCTGATTAAAACTCTAGGTCCTCAATTAGCCAGTATGAATGCCAGCATGATTTAAAGTGCCTGCTGTACCCAGCAGATGCCTTAATTTCAGTAAAGGGACTTCACTATCCCCTAGATTGACTGCCTTGCCCAACTCGCCTGCTGGAAACAAGCGGTTGTGTGTGTCACAGTTAAACACTGAATTTACTCTCTGTATGAGAGAGGACTATTCCCAGCCCATCCCAAGCTGTACTCTGGTCTCTCAGCATGCAGGACAGGCCTAACTCACAAGAAGGAGAACACATGCCCTCCTGACCGAACAGTTTCACATTCCTCTGTGTATCCTTGCTGTGCTTCTGCATCCTCTTGGCAGGACCTAAAAAGATACACAGCGGACGCACCAATGCACAATTAAATATTACAGACGTGTGCTAATGCTTTGGGAACGTGCCCGCTACCAAAGCCCTGCCAATTTACAGATTATTGTAAGAATACCTTAAAACTGGCAGCAGCGCCGTTCCACCTGCTGTCTTTGTTAGGGATCAGCATTTCTAGTCCTGTCTCCACTTCAGGACACAATATGCAGTGAAGCAGCACCTGCTGCTCTCGTGTTTCTGACAGGCATATGTAAAGGCTGGAGAGTAGATACAGGTGCTCAGAGTCCTCCTGCACACTGCCTCAGCCAAATGTACGCTGACAGAAATGTGAAGTTATCTCAGAACACAGATGTTTGGCTTTGCTGCCACTGCCTGACACTGGCACTTTATTTCCTTTATCATGTGTGTTGAATTGAAAGCTTTTTTTTAGGCCCTGACCTTGGCAGCAGTTGCTACTGCATTTCATCATAAAGATAGGAGAAAAGAGGAAAAAATAAAAGAAAAAGAAGAGGGACTTACTGGATTTTCATGATGCCCTTTGTAATCCTGAATACTTCAGCTGAGGGTTCTCTAACACTTTTGCTTATCATACTAACTCTATGTCTTCCACTCCTACATAGACACTTTTTTACCCGACCTTAGCACGTCTTTGATGTGATTTAAAAATACACATATTCTTCCACTTGACAGAGATGACTGGAAAAAAAAATCTGTGTTAATTCTACATTGCACTTTTTAAAAAATGAATTGTTTGTGTTTTAAGCTGCATTTTTGTTACGTTTTGGCTGGCGTATCAGTTCATAGTTCAGCTCATTGGGGATGAAGCTGCCTATAAAACCCATACATACTCTCTCAGGTTCTACTAGTTTATCTATAAATTGTCATGACCTCCTTTAGTCAATATAATTGAAGATTCTGTAAAACGTTTTGCTGATCTGGCTGTTACGAACAGGCATTGATGACTTAATGACTGTAACACAGGGTAAAGCTATTCACTGAAAAGATTTTTTCTGAGGCTGGAAAAATTACAAGTCCTACTTTTCCACTAATACCTCTTGCTGTTATGCTCGCACCTGTACACCACACGTTGCTGGTGGTCTCTCTGTTTTCAGTTTATTCCTACAGGAATGACATTCCCCCAGCCCACATTTCTTTTCTCAGCTTCTTCTGCCCAGGTCCACCTGTGTGAAAGCTTGCCATGTCATCCAGGAGATCCTTCCTGCATATTCGCCACTCAGTGAAATACAACCTTTTACAACTTCAAAAAAATACCGAGCCAGCCTTTTTGGGGGGTAAAAGACCAAGAAGACATGCTTTTACTTAGAAGAAAAGGAAAAAAAAAAATTGAGCAGTGAAGACAAATTTCTTGTCAGTATTTGCTGCAGAACAATGTCAATCTAATGAGCAAATGGGGTAAAAATCTAGTTTTTGATGCAAATCTACAAAATCATGGCTGTCTGAGTTACAGCTTTCTTGACAAGAGTGAAATGTTGTCTCACTATTATTTCAATACATAAAAATGAAATTCAAAATAATGAATTTAAAACTATTCAGATCCACTCTTTAGAAGAAGTCAGACAGAGGAAGACAGCATGGAAAACAGAAAGTATCTTTCTGTGCTTTTTGTTATCAAGGCTCATCTTTAAAGTTACTTCTTCAGTCTCCAGAAATATTTCAAATGGAACTGTGTAACTCAATAAAACTAGAAGGCATCTGACTTTATGTACTTACTCAAAAAAAGTGGTCCATCCAGTCTCATCGCTTTTAGTTGCCAGAAGTCCACTGTTGCCGTGGTAGGTAAACAAGACAAGCTCCTGCCCTTGGGCAGTCATGCTTTTCAAACATCCGTTAGTGCCTATGGTCAACCAGATGACTTGGTTATCAGGAGAGACCACTCTCACTGGCATCCGGTTGGGATCCCGTCTGATACGAAGAGTGTTCCCATTGCTGTCAGTTACGGCAGTAATATCATTATCATTACTGTAACTAAAATTGTACAGATAGTCTCCGGTGACTAAACTCACAGTGTACTGGTGAGTGCCATTGACATCAAAGATATAAAGCTCTTGGTCGGTTGGAGAAGCAACTTCATAAAAGTTCATTGAATTCAGTAAGGGTTTATTCTTTGACACAGCCCGTATCCTAATATTTCCCAGATCAGCAATATATAGGGTGCCATCTGGAGACACAGCTAAGGAGGAAGGGGCATTAAGTTTGGCATCTTTAGCATAGCCATCTCCATTTTGGTAACAGTCACAGTTGACATCATTTTTGCAATCGCACTCTGAAGGTATTCCAGCAACTAATGAGATCTCTCCATCAGTTGTGACCTGTCTTATCCTATTAATCTTTTTTTCATCGGTTTCTGTAATGTAGAGTACCCCACTGTAGGACACTGCAATGGCAGTTGCTGACTCCAGCGTGGTCTGTACGGCGTGCTTTCCCACCGTGTACTCCACTCCAGGAACCTGGCAATGCATTGGCCTCCCCGCAGCAATGCGAACCTGACGGTTTTCAGTGATCTGCAGAACGACGTTGTTATCCAAAACATATATGGAGTTATCCATCGGGTTGATAGCTAAATCTGTAGGCCATTCCAGACGAACCTTAACAGAGAGAAGTATTTTGTTAAACAGTTAACCAGTGCAGATTAAATTAATTAAGTCACCTTCAGTTTCAGACACTACTCTAAGGACAGTTTTAATCTGCTGCAACCAATCACGACAAAAGGACTTGTATGGAAACACATGCAGCAAACTAAAGCTTTTCAGGGAGGCAAGGGGTACAATGGTCAGGCATCTATTTTATTGGAAAAAAAACAACCCAAAAAAGACCCAGTTGCACTGGAACTATAATACAGGTTGAATTTCCCCTCCAGTGCTGTACTTTTCTGTATCACAAACACATAAATAAAAATAGAGACAGATATCAAAGTCTAAGGATGTACTTTAAGGACTGTACTCCTCTTCTAGTCTTGTAATAGCAAAAATAACTTACTACCTTCCAGATTAGGAAACACGATACTGCACTCCATTTTTAAACATACCACTAGTGAAGTCCCTTCTTACCTACACGAGCTTCTTGAGACAAATAGAAAAATATGGTTTTTTGCATATATCCTCTCATACACTCTAGTAGGCCAAGGACGTTAGCGATTCAGAAAACATCAACATGCCAAGATAATTCTAACAGATCTGCCATTCTCCCAGGATTTACTACCAGACTTAATGTTTCCTGATGATAGTTTTGCTGTTCTAAACTAAACTGAACTTTATGGGCAGAAAAATTGAGTACAGCAGCATTTATAGCTAAGAGAATACACTGCAGTTCATGCCCTTGGAACAGCTTTTTTTCTCCCCAAATTCTGCTGTTAAATATGCATTACGCACTCTACCCAGTTTTACTTTAAGGGGCAAGAAAGCTGCATTTACATGTCTAGCCCCAGCTCAGCTTTCCAAATTAGCAGCAGCTGAAAAGTACCTGGCTGATGTGCATGCTGGTATCACAGGTTAGAGGTCGTGCTGAAGTCAGGTCATTGGAGCCAAGCAAAGTGGATATTATTCCATTCTGATCCACTTTTCTGATCATGGTCCCATCAACAAAGTAGATTAACCCGTTCTTGTCGATTGCTATTCCTTTAGTGAAGAGAATAAAAATTAGTTTTTTGTACCAGCAGTGAATGTATTATCTATAACTAAGGGCATAAGTGGCATGTACTTAGTGGAAGTTAAGGGCAGAAAATATGGTCTTAGGCAGTAGGTAGTAAAACAGCTTGTAAACATATTTGCAAAAAACCCCAATGTTCAGTCTGAAATTTACTCCTGTTGACAGCATTTGCTGTTCATTGGAGAGTATGCTGAGAAAGACCCAGCTTTTAAGTTAACCTGAAAAACGGGGTAAGTGGGACCAAAAGCAACACTGACTTGAAATCGTCACCATTCCCTGCCAAACACATAATCTAAACGAGCATTTGAAAACGCTCAATAACCATGAAAGCCAAGTATTTCCTAAGAATTCAACCCAGGTACCCTGTAGCTCTCTTACTCAATGGTCTTTCCAGTTGGAAAAAATGACTCAAAACCGTATTTTTGAGCCAGCTACTGGGTTCAGTAATTAAACACGATCACGCCCCTTGCTCTGAACTTTGGTATTATTTTGAAAGTTATAGAGGGATAACTCTTTTTACCTTTAGGGCTCATGAGAGTTGCCTCCACCGCCTTGCCTCCATCACCACACCTTGCCTCATCAAATGGTAGGCACTGCTCCCCTGTTCCTCCTATTACCTCAGCATTTTTGGTCAGGTCTTTTGCACCCGTGAGTGACTTAGGCCGATAAATCCTGCGCGTGTTTGTGTCAGAAACATACAAATCTCCTGTCACGGGGTCAGTTGCGAGGTAGTATCTGTGAGCTGGGTTGTTGCTGTAAAATGGAATTATACATTGCATATGCTGTAATTAATTACACCTAACAGTGGATCAAGAAGAAAAGGCTTCAGTTCATATGCAGTGTGCAGTAATACATAAATAGCTAAAACCCACGGTGATGCTCTAGGCATAGGTAGTACAGGCCATGGCCCCAAAACCTTTATTGGTTCATGTTTCTTGCCTGGACTGCCTGCACAGGCAGTCCAGTCTGGACTACTCATCCTTTTGGGACAGAAGAACCATTTTGTTCGTGATGCTCAGAGCACATCTCATGCACTGTAATTAGAGACAGCTCCTATCTCTGTAACAGGCCAAATCAAAATACTGGGGTCTAAAATCTCCCAGGCTTTCTGGGAATCTTGATCCAGTTCCAAACTTTGCAGCAGGACCTGATCTCTTGCTTACACTTTTTTGCTGTTATCCTATCTCTTTTATTATAATTTATATAAGGCTGCTGGGGTGCATGGTTTATATAATTCATAAACAGATAAGGCAGAATTTGTATTATTAGTTCACAGGCAAGAGATAAGACATCCTTCATAAGTATTTGTTTAATCCACTGCTTTCAAAGACGTGATACGCATGATTTAACGCATTAGGAAATGTCATCTTTTCCACCAGAGCACCGAGCGGAGCTTTTCCGTTCTTCTTAACACAGAGTCATATTTCAAATAACTGTACACATTGGCACAAAACTGCTAACTATGCCAACACAGCCTTTATTACAGTGAAAATATATATTGCTAACCATTTTCCCAGAAACGTACATTTTGCCTCTCCACTGGTGCCACATAATTGAGAATTACTGTCTTTTCTCCCCTGCTGGTGAAAAAACCAGCCCCGGAGAGTACCTTTTGGGTTGATATATGATGATGTAGGAACTTAACCCACTGCAGTTGGGATGCCTGACCTAATTTATGGCACAAAGAGCTGAAATAAGGTCATGTAAACACAGGAGGTAATTTGAGATGCTCTCCAAATGGATTGAAGTGGAGTGTCAGAACAGTCAGTCCCACTTCTGATATTTGCAAAAGCACTGGTTAAACAGATCTACCAGTCTTGGTGATAGCCAAACATCTGTTTGCAAAATGCTATACTTCACATTTTGTAAATACATAAACTGTGCTAATGTAACACATTTTTATGCGCTGCCACTTGGAAAAAGCAACAAGAGACCAACAGGAACAACTTGTGAACAAATTATGTCTTTTAGCAGGAGCAGATTTTTATAGCTATCCAATTACAAAAACACCGAAAAAATGTGTTGCATGAATAGGATTTTCTTTGGTTTTAAGACTTTGAACATGTTGGTTCAGAACGAAGAAACCAAGTGAAGCAGACTAATGAAATCAAATACACAGCGATTAGCACCTCTTAAAAAGCTCTGCTATTGAGCTGTGTTGTACAGTGTGTCTGAAAACAATTAAATGTACACGTACTTTAGATTTCTGTCTGTTAGAAATCTATTATGCTGATGTGCTAAAGAGTTGAAAGGTATTTTCGAAACCTTAATTTACGCAGAGATCATTTAATACGATCACTATGTAAGTGTACAAATTATTTATACCTCTATAGACCGCAAATTAAATTATACCCATTTACATGATTACTTTGGTCTTTAAGAAACTTTGCAGTCACTTCAAATATAAACACATTGCAAAATGTGAAATGTGCAATTAAATTTAATTTCATTGCAATTTAAAATAAAGTCCTTTCTTATACTACAAACATCTAAATTACTTTAACTCATCTAACATTGCCTCCATCATATTTTTCAATTGTTGGACTAAAGAGTCATCAAATCAAGAACTAAATAATTTATGCCTAACACAATTATTTCTTTCCAAAAACAATGTTAAAGCTGTTTTCTTCATAAATATGAGAACATTTCTATATTTTAATTAATTCCAACAAAAATGACAAAGCTCTTCTCATTTGGGATGACTTCTCATACTGAGTAGTGTATCCTCATCAAAACAAAAAAATGTAGCTGATAATTTAAGGATATTTTATCATTTTATAAAAAACCTCCAGAATTTGGGAGCGCATAGGCTGTTATTATTGAATCAATATAAACTCCCCAATTTGTCATACACAGATGTCTAATGGCTCCTTTCTGAGAGAATACAACAGGCTTAACTTCAGCATGTCTTCTCAAGTGAAGGTTGAAAAGCTGAGGTAGCTTTAGCTGATAGAAAAACCCCATTAATTCACAGGAGCAAGGCAATTTGAGGCACTGAATAATTGTCCAGTGAAAACCACGCTTGTTTTCTAGCCACACTTCTATGCACACTATGCAGGACTCAAAAATAGTACAGGGATAAGCAGCCAGCAGCTGGAAAGCTGCACAAAGTTTATTCTATTTCATTGTAGCTTGAAATAATATTAAGCTTCTGCCTTCTACCAATAACAACAAACGCAAAGAAGTAAAATCCCCAGTCAGTGACTTCTTGACTCATTCCGTATTGCCTGATCGCTGTCAGTAGCTCTGAAAAACGTGCAGTTACATACCAACATGGGTTCCTATAAAGACAAATGACTACAAATTAACTTGTTCTGGCTATGCCAAATAGCAACAGCGCTTCAAATTTGAAGTGCACACACATGTGCAAATACACGCACACACATGCACAGAGCTGCAATGATCTACTTCCCCTTGCATAATTTCATCTTGCTTACACGGATCTTTCAATTCTTCAGCTGTCAGCTCACCTGCATTACTCTCCATGCATGGATTTTTAAAAAATACTCTTCCTGCTTCAGTCCCCCTCACTCTGTGCCTTCTAAACCATATACCCTCAAAGCTGGTTTTATGCTTTGCTAAACTTTTTTCTGGCTCTCTACAGACTTGGGATATCGCCATAGCCTACAAACGACCTCCCTGTCTTCAAAGTCCTTCTAAAAATTACTTCTTCCATGAATGCTTATCAGCATTAATCACCCACAGGCAGCAGTGTGTATAAAGACATCAGTTCAGCTTTGAGATTGAAAAAAATGTTAGGTCACTGGTATGTAAGAGGATAATTTGATCTGCATTGTCTCTCTCGAGTACAGGCTCCTTGAGGTGGGAGGCACATCACTCTGTGCTGAAGCACTCTGTTTACAGGCGAGGAACGTTGAATGCTTGAATAGGTCATAGATCTGAACTAGTATTTAGTCTTGTTCGTTAGTTTTACTTGGGGAATGCAGATTTTAGTGCATTTCCTTAGTTTCGCTACCTAGCAGTTACATATTACAAAGTGGTCTGTTGAGGGCTGTTTTGCAAACTGCAATCTAAATAGAAATCTCCTCAGCATTTCACAGGCCTCTGCATGACTTCATACAGGCAAAAGAAGCTATTTGGTCTCATGGTGTGTCCTTAAGCTGGGGAACCCATGGCCACAGGATTAAGTTTACACGTGTTAAATACAAATCAGTTAAATTAATAAAATAAAAAACTATCAGGGGATATTAAGCATAAAGACTCCACTCTTGGCTTAGGAAGCCCCTGAGTAGCACACCTGTAAGGCTAAGAGTGGACGCTGGGAAAATGCTGTATGATGGGAGAGAAAACTCAAACTGGTAGCAGACCATATTGGGCTGCGCAGTGGGCTCCACACCTCCTGCCCACTGGCTCCACAATTGCTGCTGCAGAGCCAGTTCTCCACGGTCCTCCACGCCTCCTTCTGCCTCAGGAGGAACCCCCACTTCACAGCTGCTACACGGGCCCATGAAAGTGCTGTTACGCTCATTTGCGCAGTATGATTGCAATTTCGCTACCCAGAGCTTCTGCATGTGTAGGCATGAATAAAGGGGAAAAGCTTCAATGTTCTCCCTCACCAACTTTTCTTACATCCAGGGAGGGATCTAGTTTCTGAAATGCCACAGTTGAGCCTGGGACCACAGTTCTGCCAGAGGCAGGAGAGGGCGTCGCCACTAAATCACAGCAGAACAAACCTCGCTACGTGTCCATTCCTTAATAGCGTTCGTCCATTCCCAATTCACATTTGAGTTTTATTCCATATTCCATAATTTGGCAAGACAATCCTGCTGCAATCACAACTTTGTGATACCACAAGGGACATAATTCTTTTAAAAGCAGTGGAACAAATGCAAATTAAAAGTAATAGTGAAAACCTAAACCCATCAAATAGAAGAGATTGCCCCTGAGTCACACCTAGAAAATAACATAAAACCAGCTAGACTGTGCATCAACTCCCAATTCTGATCATTAGCGTTGATGCGAACACCTTTTTTAGTCATGGATTTTTTTTTGCCTAACGTGTTTGAAGCAGACTTTCTTAAACATAAAACCTTTCCTCATAAAGAAGTATGTCCAAAGAAAAGTGAATTAAAAAAAAAAAAAAAAAGGAGAACTGAGATATAACTCTTCGGGATTTGTTTAAAAACAAGGAAGGAAAACAACTGGCAGCAAAAAAGGAGAGAAAGGGACCCGTGGGGCTGCTAAGCCCTGTACTTAGCAGTTCCACCACAAAGTCTTGCAGGATTTCATGTATCCAACAAGATTTTAGCATAACTCTGGTTTTGTCTCCTTATCAGCACTGGCTGCTGTGGCACAGCCATTCTAAGCATCCACCACCTTCCCTTCTGTTCTTGGTAGCAATGCCAGGATGGATAAATGCTTGTGCTGGGTTGACCCTGGCTGGAGGCCAGGTGCCCACCAAGCCGCTCTGTCACTCCCCTCCTCAGGACAGGGAGGGGAGAAAAATAAGACAGAAAAAACCCCTTGTGGGTCAAGATAAAGGCAGTTTAATTAAGCAAGAGCAAAAGGCCACGCATGGAAGCAAAAGAAAAAAACCCTACAAGTTTTATTCTCTATTTCCCATCAGCAGGCGATGGGGGGCCACTTCCCAGGAAGCAGGGCTTCAGTACGTGTAGCAGTTGCTCCGGAGGACAAACGTCATAAATAATGAATGCCCCCCCACCTCCTCCTTTCTCTCAGCTTTTTATCGCTGAGTTTGGGTCAGTTGTCCTGGCTATGTCACCTCCCAAAATCTTGCCTACCCCCAGCGGGCTGCTGAGAGGGGGGGGAATTTTGGGGACGCAGCCTTGGTGCTGTGCCAGCACTGCTCAGCAGTGGCCAAAACCCTGGTGCGTCATCAGCACCTTGCTCACTACCAACATGCAGCACAGCACTGTGAGGGCTGCTATGGGGAAAACGAACTCCAGCTCAGCCAGATCCAATACAATCCTGTACTACAGTCCTTCTGAGTACTATTGTTTTTATGACCAGTCTTATGAATCTTGGTGTACTTTAAAATCTTAACTCCAGGAGTGGTGTTATCATGGGACAATTCCAGCTGTCATTATTAAGAGAAGTTCACCTTTAAAGAAACAAATCTGTTAAATGTGAGCCTGAAAAGAATCAACATCAAAAGGCTAATGAAATGAACTCACTTGATACTTTTACAATTTTATTACTTATATGACATTCCCATCATATTTGGGGTATCTAATTAATGAGTGAGTTTTGACAGGATCAGCAAAAGTGCTGCCAGCAAGGAACAGGAGTGAGCAGAGATGAGAGGACAGTAAAGGAGGGCACACACAAGCATAAAAAGAAGTCTGACTGTGGACAGAGAGTGATGACAAAAGAGGAACTCGTATCTGAAAGGACGATACAGCCTGGCAGCTGACATAACTAAAACATATGAACTCATTATTTTTGAAAAATACTCCTCTTTTCTAATAATACATCTCAGGAATGACTTCTCCATTATAAGCATTCATTTGTTAAGAAAGAAAAAAAGAACAGTTAGAAAAATATAAATCTTCTTTAAGGAATGCTTACCTATGTCTAAAATCTTTATTTCTTGGTGGGAGCAAGTAAAAAAGAACAGAAAAACATTATTAGAAAAACATTCAGAAAGGATGTTAAAAGATGTAAAGAAAGCAACATTTACATCTATCATTAGTGAAGTGGTGAATGTCCGTCTTTTGTCCACTCGTGTTGACTATGGAGGTTAAGTGTTAAAATCCACAGAGTAATTACTTTGGGTAGATTAAATTCTCACAGTTTAGATTCACGTAGTTAAAATATTTTACCAGGGTAAAATCGTTTCACTTCAGTTTTAACTATTTTTTCAAATGTATTGAAATATTTTGCATCAACTTTCTTTGTTCCTAAAAGCACGTGGAAAGTCTAACTTACACAAAATCAGAAGTCTATTCCATACTCTAGTTTGCAACAGTAATTCACAACTCCAAAAGCTGGAGATGAGAAAAACCCATACCTTAGCTCCAGAACACTAGTTACATTTCCAGATGGGAATATCCGCCGAACATAGTTGAAATCCCCCACGTAAAGACTGCCGTCTATCCCGCAAGCTAAGGCAACTGGAGCCAATAATTTATTACCATCAGCTTGACCATTACAACTTGGGCAGGAGATGCTGCGTCGTCTTCCGTTGCCCATAATGCTACTAACAACTGGGGGTTGTTGAGATATAAATTGATTTTCCCCATTTCCTTTGTAGAGGATTCCTGGCAGATAATATAAAAAACACAAACCAAAAAATAGTTTATAAAAACTTTGAATGTATGTACAAAAAATGATGTGTAAGTATTCTACATATTGTTTTACTTGATTAATATAATTTAATGGACTTTTCATTGTTTCACCACCATATTTTTCTCACTGCCAGTTAACAGAACTTCATTAAAACATTTATAGTGATATTTGTCACAGACACACAAAGCATTGAATTATGTTGTCCACAACATGTAATAGAAACACTAAATATACTAGCATTTAAAACCAAAACAAGTTTGCATTCTTATTTTTAAATGTTAATAATTTTTATAGTTGTAATTCAGAATAAAAATTGTCATGTTGAAGGAAATGCAAGGTATACTGGAAGAAATCAAGATCTCTGTTCCTAGATCTTTACAGTTTTGAAATTCCCCAGAAATGTCTGAAATTCTAACTCTGCATATATTATATAAAAAAAAAAAAAAAAAAATTTGCAAATTGTATTCCTAAAGTTGTACTGTAACTAATTATGATTATGATGTCAAATGTAATCTAAAGTGGATTACTCCTGCAAATTGTAAATATTAATTAAAGAGCTACTTCAAAAAGTTGGAGATTGCCTCAATTTTACATTATAAAAGACTCTTTACTCAGCTCACAATAAAAATGTACCTCTGGCAACAAAGTCTGCCTCAATACCACGTCTGCAGTTATAGGCAGTTATTAAAAATGTCAAAACAACAAAAAAAATGTGGTGCCAAGCCAACCTGCCTCTTAAACTTAATTCTGCTTTCAGGCATGAAAGGAACAATAATTTCATGAAGACAAAGCAATGTGCCAGCAGTATTTTTCTTCCTTATAGTCTCTATAGGAAATCTGAGAAGAAAAATGCATGCTTTATGTTAAATCTCCAGTCTTAGGAAACAAAAGTGTGACTTGACAGTGTGGTAAAATGTTGCCGGGACCCTCATTATTATCTCTGTCAATGAATCCATTGAGGTGTGCTCTACAAATGGTCAGCTATTATGCTTATACTCGTAAGTCACAATACGTCTTTCTGTGGTATAATCCATGTAAACCATGTGTCACTTTGTACTTTGGAGTGATACGCGCTTTATTGATTGCGTGCCCAGAGTTTCAAAGGGAGTTTGGGGCTGAGGGATACATTTCTCTTTTGAGATGCTTAGAAGAAATTTAAGATGTATTTCTCTTCTCTCCTCACTCTCAAAAAACACTCTTTATACAGAAGGACATGAGAAAAAATAGTTTGTTTTCTTCTTGAAATGTTTTAGGCATCTTCACTACTTTTTAATGTTAAAAAAATTAGCAGATTATAAACGTAAAACCAATATACATGATAAAATTGGGAAGAATGAAAATGGTTTATGGAAACCTAATGGCAAGTAATCTAAATAAGTAATCTAAATCAAAAGAGAGAGAACGTATTTTTCATGAATAGTTAAAGCCAGAATGCATTAACAGTATACAAAATCCCCTCTCCTATGATTACATCATTTATGACAATCATGGCACCATAATTTTGCCTGAAATAGCTGAGTTCTATAATTTTCATCAGAGGAATTCTACAAGTCAGCACAGTGCACTATTGCACCTGATTTATTCTGTCATTACTTTGAAATATTGGTCCTTCACATTTCTCCTCTATTATCACAGACTAAAAGATGTACATTAGACTATTTACTGCAGTAGTTCGGGATGTCCGTACAAACACTGTCTGCATTCTCTTCTGAACACATTTCTCTAGCTCATCCACCTTGTCATTACAACTCTCCACTTCATTTATTCAATTAGACACACGTCACTTTGAAAAGTCATTTCTTGTCAAATGTACTCTTGAACATAATTTAAAGCCACCATCAATTTACCTTGTGAACAGAACCAATCTTATATATATTTATAATTATAGCTCTTTACGTTTTCAGATGGATTACCTTACAATAATTTGCACGGGTTTTTTTACATTTTAAATGAGGTACAATGACACCTTTTCCCTCAATTTGGTTACCTTGTTTTTCTCCCAGTCAGAAGCAATGCTTTAGGTGATGATTAGCATACCACCCAAAATAAGCTCATGAACTGGTGGGAGACCTCCAAGGGACACCAGGTACTGCAGAAGTGACGTTCTTCCTGTTGAATTACTTCTGGGCTCCTCCTTTGCTTAAAATATCCAGTGTGACCAACTCCCACCTTGAGCCACGCGACTCTGCTTATTTCACTTTTCTTACATGCTTCCAGCCAATTTTTTCCAATTTTCCTCCTTTTCAGTGTTTCCTTAGCATGGCACCCTCCAGACAGTTGCTGAGTAGCACACTGGACAAATTTACCTTGGCGCCAAGGCACAGTTCTTAGAAATGGGTATTGCTCCTCCTCTTTTCACTGAAATTAAGGAAGTCTTGCTCACTAGCGACTGGACTCTGTCCTGAAACAAGGGACACAAATGCCCTTGCTGACTCAAGTCATACGTCACCTGCTGTATGCTGAGCTGACCACAGCATGCCAGGGAGGATTCACCTCAGGGAAGGATTTAAACGGGAGGAGAGAGTAAATGAGTGTTTATCCTCCAGAAGAGATGGTACCTATGCGCTAACTGCTCCCACGAGCAGCCGGGCTGGGACTGGGGATATCATGACATGAAGAGGAACACCTCTTGTATAAATAAGCGATTTAATAGTGGGAGTGAAGAGCTCTCAGTTTGGCAGGACTGTCTCTTATGCTGTTTAATTTTCACTCATTATGAAAACTGGAAGTGAAAACATCATTCAAGATACTGTTAACATACAAACAGTTAATCCCAATAACAATGCTGACACGTACAACTGCTTTAGAAGTATCGTCTCCTTAGCATCACTCAATTTTTAAAAACAATTTCAACATGTTTGGGCTGGGGTTTTTTTGGTAAGCGTATCTAACACAGGCTGATGCTGTTTGATGAAATTATTAATGCATATGTATTTATAGGATGAAGAAACATGGCATACACTGTAAAGCTCAAAGCATTTACCATATGCAAAACATTCCGTAATTCCCTTTTTTAAAATAACAAAGCAAACATTTGAAAAGTTAGAATGAGATACCTAAAGTGCATGGCAGTTGAGTATTAAATTTAGAAAGAAGAAAATGAACTTCTTACCATTCTGAACATCCAATACATGATGCTTATCCAATGTCCAGCCACCCATGTTGGAGGCATCCAGTTCATAACCCTGCAAAATGGCAGTCCGCTTTTCCCAGAGAGTTAGATCCAAGCAAGACTCATATTCATAACCTACAGACACTGAAATAACAGTGATTTTCCTCATTAAGTATAGGATCTCCTTCAGAAGAAGAGTTTAAACAACATGATTTCCTTAAACTATGTATGTTCTTCTCCTCTCCCAGGCTATCTGAAAATCTCTATGGCTTCCTTAGATGAATTGCAAATACTAAACAGGATACCAAAATCCTTTAAAAAGCAATCTTGGGTTATTAAAAGAACTTTAATTATTAAAAGTGGATTAGGACAGGTACAAAGGAAAGCCATTTTGTGAAATACATCAGAATTGTGCTCTAAAGTATGAGGAGTGTGTAGACTAAATACCTTACTGCATTATTAGGCTGAGGGCTACACTTGATGGGGAAGAACTAGAAGTGAAAAATGACTGTGGTCTCTTTTTCCTTTTCAAGGAATTTTTTTCTTATAATTCAAAGTTCAGATTAGTATTTTCTAATATATTTTAATATCCATTGTTATTTCTCATCTTATTCTGCTAAATGTTTTCTTCTTAACGGATAGAAGTATTTGAGATGTGCTTCCTATTTTCAAGACAACAGTAAAAATGCAAAAAACCTCTGTAACACACATACCAACAGCTTCAGATAATCCATAGACTCTCTGGTTGTATGCATCAGTTTTATCCCATATGAAAGTGTAAGCCAGATTTGGGGATGCAGGGAACCATTTTTGGAAAAGTCTTCCCACCACTGCCACCATAAGATGAACTTTCATTAAATTAAATGGTATAACAGACTGGGTCATGGTAATCTTCAGAACAGATTTATATCCTGCAGCCCTGGAGCTTAAGTAGGATAACTTCAAATCAGTTCCTGGTATTGTCGTTTCTTCATGAAGTACCTATGCATTGGCAAGAAAAAAATACAGTATTTGAATGATTTTGAAATTAAACAGAACAATGCAGCTATCATAACAGGAGGCCTCACATAATGCTACATGAAGATCCATTAAGGAGTATCATCTAAATCTGGTGTTCATTTAATAATGTAAAAAATACATAAATAAATAACAACTTTTCACCTTTTTTTCTGAAAAGTGAAGTTTAAATTCTTCATTATACTGAAGCCGCTTAGTTGATACTTTCTGCTGAGGGATTTAAAAGATCTCGCCTTTATTTTTATGGGGGGCCAAAGGAAGCGTGCACGAGAGGGAAAACATTCCCCACTGCTTTTGCCAAAAGAGGCAAAAAAGCATCTTTCATCTAAGTGAAAACAGCCCCTTCTTACACTGCCACTCATGGTCCCAACTATGGATGTGCAATAAAGGCAGTAGAGCCCCTAAGAACTGCAAAGCTTCAGATTTGGGTTGGGATGTCTAATTGCTCCGGCAGGAGCAGGAAGAACTTTTAGGTGGTTTATTATTTGCATTACCTGTGGATTGTAAATACTTTGAACTAGAGCATTCTTCCATTTATTTCAAAGACAGATAAGTAGGATGCCTCAGGGAAAGCTTTTCCATATTTCCTGATCAATATTCACTACTCAGACATCAGCTCACCACTTTCTCATTTCAGAGAGGTGCAATGATTCAATTTTATTTTTAAAAGGTTCCTCCCTCCTCTACCTTGTATTTTCCTCTGAGCTGAGGAGCTTTTGTGGTTGATGGATGGATGTGAAAGGTTCCTGTCTAATGTGGATGAAGACAGCCTATACTGTCCTATACCTCAGTCAGGACACAAAAACTGACAGCCAGCACTTCAGGTGAACAGCTACCAAGTAAGGATCCCAGCTTATTGGGAAAAAAAAAAAAAAGAAAAAGGAAAAAGGTATCTAGACACATTTATAATGATAATTTTTCTCTGATGGGAAGACAGGGCAAAGGACGCTGAAGCACAAGCCTAGAGCCTTGGTGGTGTCAAAGGAGCACTCTTGGGGAAGTAAATTTGGAAAGCTTTATTTTACTTTCCTGTCTCCTAGTCCTAAAGTCTGAAGACCAAACACTAATCAATATTAGTGGAAAGCAGACTTCAGGGAGAGCTCTGTCACTAAGAGTAGGCTTGAGACTTCAGTGGGATCAAAAGCTGGCTACTAAACAAGTGCTCAGATAGCTCTCTATGCTAGAGAAATCCTTGGGCACTGCTTTTAAACAACTGACTGTCTCTATTAAGTAGGGTCAAATAATGTGGTTTATGCTCTCGAGGAGGGCAACAGGTGCTACACTATCCTCTATGTTAGCACTTTTGCTGGGATATAAAGAAAGATTTATATGGTATTAATTATATCTATCTCCTTCCTAATAACAGTAACACAAAATCAGAAATAGCATTTTGACTCATTGTCTGGCATGAATGATTATTTACATCTGATATATGTAGACATAAAACTCTTCTTCTCCAGTAAGACTATAATAGAGCTGTAGAAAATAAAGGAGGAATTGGAAGACACTAGAGGAGTGAAATTCAGATTTGTAAGTTCTTAATTCTTGATCTATAAATGCTTCTTTTTTCCTCACCAAGAACCTGCCATCACTGAGAAGAAATGACAAGCAGTACCATCATTTAGAAGGAGGTGAGTGACATCATTTCAGTTTGTAAATCCAGTCTGCTCTCCCTCAGTCCGATATATGAACAGTATCTAAGCCAGAGAGCAAGCAAATCTTTTCTACACAAACAAATCCCCCTTTCTCCAAAGAGAGAAGCGGTTGTGAACATATTCCTTTTCTAAGACTTTGAAGAAAAAACACAAACCACCTAGGAACAAAAGACAAATTCCTCCTCAGCACATCAGCAGGACTCTCATATATTGCACATTAAAACTAGTCTAACAGATGGAGGTCTCTGTAAGCAAGAGGAGAAAAAGAAATAACATGCTTGTAGTAGGACACAATTTAATGGACTTCACTGGTGTCCTGTTAAGACCATTGCTTCTTTTACAGCTGCAACTGTGGAAGAGCAGCGTTAAACACTTAGGTGGTCTTCCAATACTCTTGGCTGAGATAACAGGCAATAAAGAGGACACCTTGAAGTTTCAATTTCCAAGAAATTCCACTGTGTATTTGGATTACTATCCAATTAGAAACTAGGACACTCATGCAGTTCTCAGCGAGGTTTAAAACAAAACCTGAACCCCTATTATTAGTTTCTGCAGAAGCCTCAAGTATCTGCTTGAAACCTGACTTATAATTTCCTTCTTTCCATAAAATATCCCCTGTAGTAACTTATTTTCTTGAGAACTTTAGAAACGTAGAGGTAAGGTTATGCATCTCAATCTCTCTCCCAGAATCAAGCATTACAAGGAGAATTAAACAGTTTAATGTTCATCCAAAAAGGTAAATCATCAGGCACAGCAGAGAGCATCCTATGGAGCCATGACAACACATCAATTGTAAAGCAATCAGGAAAGTCACTGGGTATAAAAGTCACATCAGGAATCGCCAACGCAACCAAGTTGTCTGTACTTTACCTTTTCCAGATAGAGTGTCAAACTACCTTCAGAAAGGCTGATACCCTAAGGGGGCTGAGTTATAGTCCAGCCACCAAATTCTAATGGTTGACATTTTATTTATGGATGATCAAGCTTCTTGGAAGGACAGCTATGAAATATTTAACCTACAGGACTGAGATAAGGGTCACCTCAATTTTCACAAAGACAGAGTTTGTCGTCCTGAGAGTTCAAGCTGGCGACTGAGTCACATAAATTGTGCAGGGCTCCTTGTCTCTTGTGGCCAGCAGGACTAAAGTTGTCCAGGCTCTGGAATGGTTTCCTGCTCCAAAAAATTTAATGTGATTCAGGTGACATGCTCTGATGGTATTAAGAACCCTGAATAAGGAATTTAATTCAATTAGGAGGAAAAATGCCTGCTGTATTACCGTGATTTTTTTGTGCGAAATGAGCAGCTTCATTAGAGAATTTGAGAACTAATTCACAAATGAGTGCAAACTTTAGTCCTAATGCCAGAAAAATGTTCTTTGCTGAGAAGTAACAGCTGAACTGCTGCATTAAAATGGAACATCATCTTGGTTTTAGAGGGGTAAAGATGGCATTTTTAGATATAGGCAGGTATTGGGAACTGCTGCTATTACGGAAAGGTTGAGACCAAGGAATACTAAAATTATACTTCTTTAAGTAGAAGCTGAAACTGCTCATTCCAAGATGGAAAAATCTTTTCCTTTTACAAAAAGACTTCCCCTAGAAGTGAGGCTCTTACATGAACTTATAAAGAAACAACCTCCGTTAACAATATAAAGGAGACATGAAAGGGGGAAAAAACACTTTTTTTCTACACTTAAACCATTGCTGAGCTACCACAGAGAAGAGGGATAGGAAAAAGCCATACACGTGTAGAAACCTAAATATGTGTCCACAAAAGAATAAATCAAGAGGTGTATATAAAGTCTCAAAAAGAAAAGACAAGAAAACCTGAAAATGTGCTGGAAAACAATGATGCATAAATGGAGATATTTGGCTCTAAAAGTAATCTCCATTTTTTTCCTCAGTACAAACTTGAAGTTCTGGAGATTTTAGCTAAATGAAACTAGGATGCAGCATCCATGTAATACTGGAATATCTAGACTGTATATTATACTGCCTATTTAAATGACAAAATAGGTTAATTTCTTTGCTGGCCACCCTGAAGTTACAAACAATAATTTTTATTAAGTCACTGAGACACTTATTTTACCCTGAATACTTCTGGGCAAATGCATTTTGCCAACTTCTGCTGTATAGTATTGTCAGTAGTGAGAGAGAGTCAAGGGAGAGGAGAAAAAAAAGTGGGTAACCTTGAGCATATAATTTGAGGGAAAACTTTTCAGTCTTCATTCTCCCACACACTTGAGGTGACAGAAAGAAGCTACTCAGTACCCGCAGAAGGCATCTTGCAAGTGTACGTAACAGTGGATAATACAAGTTTAGGAGAAGGAAAGCCTCAAAAACTCAATTTCAGAATTGCTCATTGTGACTCACATGTGGGTTTCTGCCAGACCACGCTGCAATATGTGGCAAACAGACACAATATATTAGGAAAAAGAGCAACAATATTACCTAACATGTAAGCAGCTCCAGATAAACCTCCTTCATCTGCATGCAGTTTACTGTCTTGTTTCACACTGATTAATCTCAGCTAGTTAAGTCTAGGCAGAGCATGCTAACTTGCAATTAAAAGTAGATAAAGTCATGCCTAAGTAGTCCAAATTTAGTTAACATGTTATTTATCATCATCCCTTCTGAGTAATGATCTGTTGGGCTTATGATCACCCCTTTACCCACTGCATTTATTCTTTCCCCTTGCTCACCACCTTTTTTCAGTTTTCTTTTGTGCTGCTTCTTTGGTACAGACTTTAATTCCCCCTCTGATCAATTTGGGATTCATAAGCCACTAAGTACACTCTTTTGGAAACATTATCTCCAAGGGATGATGAAGCACTTCAAGGGATGATGATTACAGCAGCACATCATTTTCTCCTGTAGTATGTGACAGTGAGTGCCATCACACCACACGAACAAGGTGACTAATACTGACTGAAGGAACATTGGGAACGGTTTCTTTCTTTGTGCCTTCATCCAGTCTCCCACACTTTAAACTGGCATTGCCCCTAATTTTATGAAAAGATCTACTGCAGTTCCTCTGGAGCTGAAAAGACAGTTTTGAATAAAATCTGGTTCTGCCCATCTTTTATCAGAGTAGTGAATTTTTTCGGAGACAGACTGTTGAGCATTATGCATTTCCGAGGGGAACCTGACCCTAAAGGGATACATTCCAGGCACGGCTGTGCAGCTCCCACTTACCTAAGCATGGGATTATATGTGTGATGAGCAAAGAGTATAGAAGAAAATATTCCTTGATGGTTTTTTTTACACAGCACTGGAACTGGCTTCTTGCATTTATAATGGCAGTACTATTTTTATCTCATCATAAATGACCCATCAACTCCAACTGCTGACGATCTGCTAAGAATATGATCGTTCCTTCTGGTTGGTTTTCTAGGGAAATCAGCTCGACCCAACAGTCTTGCCTGCCAGACCTCCCACCTCACAACTTTTGAAGCTGGCATCCAATTTCAACCACATTTGAAATAATAGTAGAAATCTCTAAAGATAATTCAGTTCCCTTAGGGTTTATAAAAAGAAAAGGCTCAGATAGGGAAGAACTGGATGTGGCACATAGCTGGAATTATAGCAATAGGTGAGAATTAGTAGGGATCCAGACTTCATTAGTGCTACTGCTCATGAAGTGACTCGTTTACCTAGACATTACAAGTGTTTTTTGAAAATATGTATTTTCTGACATTCTTCTATTATTAGTTTTTTCTTGATTTATACCCCATCTGCCTAAGCCATTTTCCATCACTTCAGGAACTGAATCTATCATTTATTGCCAAAACAAGTAAATCAGAGCTGTTTTTCAGTGGACTGTGTTTTGTGCTTTCTTTTAATTGACTTGCAACAATCAAAGGCACAGAAATGATAGTGAGGATAAAAGCAACAATCTTCTAGCACAGTCTAGATTTGTATGAGCGTTTTATTGTAATTTCCTTACATCTTTACTTTAAATCTGCTCCTACCATGAATTGCTTAATGATTTTGCTCTTTTCTTAAGAGCTCTGCATGAAAACATTTGAATACATTTTCTATGTTTCCCTTGAAGAGACAAGGACATTTCTTAGTGAATAGGAAAAAGAGTGTCCTGTGTGATTATGACATTGTGAAGGTGGAGGAGAGAAAAAGAGAAAAGAGAGAGAAAGGAGAGGGAGGGAAACAGGGAGGCAGAAAGAGTGCTGTTTCACTAGGAAAAGTTTTATCAGCAATCAATATGGAGATAAATATTACTTCTTGAAATGCAACTCTGCTTTAAGAGTTGAGCTAATCACTGTATTAGTCACTAGTTATTTGAGATGGAGGAACTTAATAAATCTATGTTCGAGAAAAAACATTCCAGCCATGGCTTTTTCCGTTTAAGGCAACGTTTTGATGTTAAGTCTTACTTTCAGCATTACAAGTTCTGAAGAAGTTGATTAGCACACATGCTCATTGGCTTGTAAGCCTGTCCTCAGTGTTACAGAGAGTTCTTTCAGCTTATAAAAATCTGAGTGTCATGCTATTTATTAGGAATAAACAGATAAATTGAACTGCATGGGTCTTTCAGACATAGTGGAAAAACACTTTTCATTTTCAGTTTCTGAGGTGCACTTCTAACAAGAGGGCGGTCAAAAAAAGTCAGATGTACTACAGTGTGTCCATTTTGATGGGCCAGTGCCTGATTGGTGAAGACATTCTGTAAATTAAATGATGCAAACAAATATAAAACCAGACACTGGTGTAGACCAGGCTTTCTTACCTTTTTTTCCCCCCAGTAGTTTGCACTCTTTTCATTACAGTTGCTTAATACTAGCCTGTGATAAAATGCTCATTATTTGAAGCACACTTTACCTGTGTCTCTGGGATGATAGGACTATCTTCAGGAGAAATTCTAAAGAAGGTAGATAAAGGCGATGACACGATTATGGGGTTTGGCCTTACAAATCCGCTTAGATCACAACTAGGAATGTCATTCTCTTCCTTCTTCATGACGAGGGTATCCATGACATAAAAGACATTCCAGGGAATCCATACTGTGTGATACTGTGTCAGGAACGGTGATCGCTCAAACACCAGTGTCAGAGAGGCACCACCATTTGCTACCAAGTCAAACCTAGAAAAAAACCCAAGCAACAGGGATAGCTAGTCAGCAAATTCCCAAAGCCATCCACACAGCCTCATTTTATGGATTGATTCTTCATTCCATTGTACAGCTCTGAAGGCAGAATGGCTCTACTGGGAACAATGGAGAAATCAATTAAATTATAGTACATAAAACTGCACTAAGAGAATGGAGAATTTGGGATGTGGCGTTTAAATGAAGCAAGTCCTTCTACTTCTGAAATGTATAATCAGCATGTTTTACATTTGAAGAATGTACAAAGTACAACTTTGGTCAATCACTTTTTTCACATCTTTTGTTTCCATTATTTTATTATTATCTTAGTTTTACAAGCAGCTCTTCAGTAACGCCTTTGCTGTCTTTATGACTTAGAAGTGCTTCAAAGGGAACTTACATTCCATCTTGGCGAGTGATTGTATATCCGTAGTCTGGATAGTGTAGAAAGGAGACGTTGACTCCAATGAGTGGCGTTCCATCGGCAGTTAATACTTGGCCCCTTATGACGGATGAAAGACTGTGAAAAAGATGCAGGATCGAATTACAAATTTGCTTTTTTTGTTCTCTTTTGAATGAATAAAAGCCAGTCCAGCAAACACACACACACATCTCCACATGGTATCACCTACCATTAAAAAACATTCCCGAGACTCTAACCCTTTGACAAGCTCACATAATTTAAGCTGTATAAACAAATGTCTCAAAATCTAAAGATGATAATTTTATTTCAATATTGTTGATTTTACTTTGGTTCATTTTGTTTGTACTGAGTTGCTAAGACTGGAAATTCATGAAGAATTTTAAGACCTTATAAACTCTAGATGTTCCCACTGTAAGTCATACCTCTGGCAGACTCTTAAAGAACAACGTACTTTTCAATTAGCATCAAAGCAATCTGTAAAACTGCAGGGACTATGAAGTACAAAATTTAAAAGAGCAGTAAGGAACATTTGTGCAACAACTTTTAATCAATTGCTGTGCCCAAACACATTAATGCTGTTAAATTACTGCAAACGCAGTAGTTCTAGTGTAAATCGTCTTCCTTCACTCAGTGAGATCCCAGACACCTGCTTCCTGTGACTGGTTTATTTTCAGGTCATTACTGCTTCGTAGAGCACCAGTCAAATAGTTTATGCAATTATACAGTTGTGCACTTAACAGTTCTATTACATTAATTCATAATTTATATTATTTAGTGAGCTCAGTTTAAAAAGTGCAGCTTTGCTTTTCCTTCTGAAGTGTTTTCATTGCTTTGATGTATTTCCAACTGTGCTAGCCCAAATCAACTGGTTAAATAAAGATTTATTTAATCATTAATGAAGTGCCCTGTTAGAACACAGGTAGTAAGCATGGCAAGCACTTTCTGTAACCTACTGGCACTGGCAATTTGAATTTTGCAGGAAATGAGACAAAAAAAGCAATTTGATATACTAAGAGAAAAGGTCTCTGCTGAAAGTTCATGCCGTGAAATTTGCAGTCACAGTGGATCTTCTCCTAAACATGAATCTCACGTGCTCTTCAATTCCTTGCATATTCATGAATAAACGATGAGTCATGCTCACCTCTTATTAAAAGGACTTTCCCCAGGTATGACATGAGTGCTGTCTGCTCCGATGAGAAAACTGATCCGGTCATAAAATGCTTTGGCAGCTTGCTGAGATGGCGACTGTTGGTTTTGGCTGATAATATCTTGGGGATCAGGTAGTCCACGACAATAAGGCTGGTTTTGGCAAGAACTCTGCAAACAGCAGTCAGGATCCATACAGTCAACTAGCCCATCTGTTGACAGAAAGTCACACAAATGAACAAACTCTTCCTCCTGCCTCTTTGCATGTGAATGAGCTAGCCAGCAGAGATTAAAAAAAAAAAAGTAGTATGAAAGAATATTAATAATTAAGATTTTAATGAATTCACTTTCAATTAAGGAAAGAGAGTTTGTTTCCACTGAGTTCTTAAAACTCCCACGGAAATCCATGCAAGCCGAATACACTCAGCACCATGTATAAATTAAATCTATTTATTCGATACTTTTCTAAAAACATGTTGAACAAACCAGAAAATGAAGGCACTCAGGCTCTGCATACACTGTTAACTTATACATATTAAACATTTTAGGTGGGTCTAAGTAGCTTTTATCTGAGGTTATTTGGCTTTCCAGAGAAAAGAAACAAGTAACTCCTACTCTGCTGTTTTCCTGAAGTTTTTTAGCATATCTATGCTGCAAGTAGCTTTAAATATTTCACAGCATTTATCAAGGTGGATTCCCTTATACCTTGGCAGAAAGATTTTGTTGCTAGTGGCAAAGGCAATTTCCCCCACTATTTTGCATGAAAATGTATGAGAACAAAATCTGTATTTAACATTTAGATTTTATTCTGAATAGACTGATGAGGAATGCTGGCCAGTATAAACAAGATTTAAACACATGGGTGCTTTTTATGCTTATGTGCTGAAATATTCACATATAATGAGCATTAGATCTGTCACATCACTGGAAATCTAATTTGGTGAAAGATTAAAATCAAGATCAAATTGATAACTACTAATTTGCTGTAAGTAAAGTCATAAGGAAAATGAGCCTGGAAATGTCAGCTACAGAAAATTTCTACATGAATGTAATATGGTATCACATAGCTGATAATTGTTTCCCCAAAAGAACAGCAAGACTGAAATAGCTCAAACATTTTATTATTCCATTTAGATTACAGAGGGAGCTTGCTTGCTGCGCTAAACTGAAAAATCTACCAATGCAGCACTTGGAGGAAGCCCATGACTGCTTCTCTCACAAAATAATCTAGCTTTAGAGTAACACATCTTTCTGAAGGGAAAAATATCATCCATTTTTGTTCAATCATATGTTGAAAGATTGTAAGTAAACAGAGATCTTCTAAAGGTATTCCTCTAAGGATTGCTGTGTGATGTGGATCAGTTAGAGGATTGGCAAAATAGTAAAGGACTGGGATTTCTATTCTTTTGCACATCTAAAATTCTTATTTAACTCGGCTGACACTGAAGTCAGTTCAGGGAAAATAAAAGGGATGAAAAAGTCATCATTAAGTATATCAAAGTTTAAACTTTTTTGAGAGAAAAGAAAGAACATTGATTTTTTTTCCTGGGATGAGGATATGCCTGAGGGTTGTGTTGCCATTTAGACAGACCTCAACAGGCTGGAGAAATGGGCTGACAGGAACCTCATGTAGTTCAACAATGAGAAGTGCAAAGTCCTGTACCTAGGGAGGAACAAGCCCATGCACCAGTACGTGCTGGGGGACAACTGGCTGCAAGGCAGCTTTGTGAAAACAACCTTGGAGTCCTGGAGAACACCACATTGAACATGAGCCAGCAACATGCCCTTCCTGCAAAGAGGGCACCAATGACATCCTGGCCTACATTAGGAGGAGTGTTGCCAGCAGGTCGAGGAAGGTGATCCTTCCTCTCTGCTCAGCACTGGGGAGGCCACACCTGGAGTGCTGGATCCAGTCTGGGCTCCCCAGTACAAGACAGAAATGGATGTACTGGAGAGAGTCCAGTAAAGGGCCATGCAGATGGATAAGGGTTTGACATATCTCTCATGAGGAAAGGATGATAGAGCTGAGACTGTTCTGCCTGGATAAGAGAAGACTCAGGGGGGAATCTCATACCTAATGGGAGGGTGCAAAAAAGACCACCTTTCAGTGGCACCCACTGAAACAACAAGAGACCATGGGCACAGACTGAAACATGGGAAATTCTGTATAAACATCATAAAAACTTTTTTTGCTGTGAAAGTGGTCAGACACTGCAATGGGTTGCCCAGGGAAGGTGTGGAGTCTCCATCCTTGGAGATATTCAAAACCCAACCAGACATGGCCCTGAGCAACCTGCTCTAGCTGACCCTGCTTTGAGCAGGGGTTGGGACCAGATGATTTCCAGAGGCATTTCCAACCTCAAATAGTCTGTGACTCTTGCAGTTTTCTAGTCTCTTTCTTGCACAATATGAAAACCTTTCTGAGCTGAAGCACTGACCTCCCTTGCTGGTTTTAACTCTAGAACCCTGGATCAGTGTCAAAGCTGGGGGTACTGATGGTTAAAAGCATAATTTTGGGTTTTTATATCTCTGTATGGTCTCCCAGGCAGTATCTGGTGCAGTTGCCTAAGAAATGCTCACATTTCATCATTCATCCTTGTTAGTTTATAAAAAGCAAATGCACATCTGGAGTGTAGTCTGCAGGTCATAAAACTGCATGAGATTGACACCTTCTGAACTAATCAGCTGGAAATGCATTTTTACAAGCCTCTCCGCTAACATCAATCAGAGAAAGAATCTCATTTTCACCAGCCAAGATACAGGGATATGCTGTTTGTTATTTTTCTGTGGAGTTTACCAGCAACTTGCCCAGGCGAGTGACGGATGGTTATGAATCTAGCTCCTTATAACTTCAGAAAACATTTTTCATTCTTTCTCTGTACTTATGTGGCTAGAGCTATCTAGTACCACTAAGTTGAGTACTCTATCGCACTGGGTGAAGCAGAGTAAAATTTCCTTTCTTAAATGGCGCTGCAAAATTATTGATGAATTTTGTTTAGCCTGAAAAATATGAGACTTAGCTCAACACTGGCTTATCAGTTATATCACTCAAATATGATAGTAAAATCATAAAGAAAATAGAAACTCCTACAGCCAGCTGGACAATCATTAGCAGTCGCACAAGGCTATTTTGTATTTTTTTGTTCTAGATGTAAGTGGTTCTTCCATATACAGAAGACATTATGTCTACATTATTCTTTTCTTCCTCAAAAGCTAAAGTCTAGCTGTAAAAATGTTGATTAATGTTAAGAATTGCAATAGAGCATAGTCTGGTGATAAGATTGCTTATTTGGAAAGACTAATAAAACCCCCAAAACATTAAATGAGAGGAGTCAAGACAGAGGATTCCCACACTTATGGATGTCTAAAAAATACGAACTATCAGTGGGCGTGTTTGCTTTTGAATGGAATTTAAAGGGTATCTATAAAACTGCTGGAAGGAAGAAAAACGGGGACAAAGTAAGTCCTGGGCACAAGTTCTGCCAGTGTCACGGGGAGATAGTGGCCGAGGACCTACATAAATTGCATTCTTGGTAAATACGTTGATTATATATTTGTATCTCCATGAAGTGAAATTCAGTGCCTACACAGGACGAATACAGTTTTGGAGCTATGAAGCTGGCTATGCTACCAGGACAGTTTTGGTGACTGTGGCACACTAAGGTAAGAGGCTGGAAAGGACAGAAAACTGTATTAACAAACCTCAGTTATCCTCACATATCTCAGTTTTACAACAGGCTATAATGAATGGACTCAATTATAGACACCAAAAATGACTGCCTGTAGGAGCAGCTGGTTGGAAAAGCCGCAAAAGCAGAAATAGCCCTTGATTTATTCCCGAGCAGTGCACAAGGACCTTGTTCAATGTTACTACTGCAGTATCTCTATAAGCATACCAATAGCATACTCAAATTCAACATTCCTGCTGGAGTGAAAAAACCTAAAATATAAAGTGTTGAGCTCTAAATGAGCTGTCACTCCAGAAGGAAATCTTGCAGTCACAGTGGATAAGTGCTAGGGATATATCAACCCAGCACTCCCCAGCAACCACAGATGCAAACAAAAAGCTGAAGAATAATGGGAAGCGTTGGAGCACAAATCGGAGAACATGAGCATGACACTGTATCAGTCCTAATTCAAGTATAGACTTCCTGAAATTTCCTGAGCTTAGGCTATCTTTGTACTTAGTAGCCCTTTTGACATCCAAAACATTCTGTGGCAGTAACTTCCTACTTTAATTAGCAGCCTGCTAGCATACAAAAAAAAAAGTTCCAATTTGTCCTATTATATTCTTTTGCTAAGCATTTGCTATTAGCCACTATCAGAGAAGAGGCCCTGGTTTAGGTAATCTTTAGGCTGAATTTGTACTACCCTTGACAATGCTTATCAGGAGCAGGCTATTCTAGCCTATGCAAGTAATTACAAAAATGCAGTCGTGCTAAGTATGCTTTGCTTTATTACAGTATTTATTTTCATTTTAGTAATAAAAGAATATTAATAATCCCTTAAATCCTGCTGGTGGAAACCTGTAACTACTCTTAATAATTGGATAGCAGCTAATAAAAAGCAAACTTAACAAAGGAATCTGTTCAATAAAGACCTACCTAAACTAAAGAGTAAACAGCTTATTCTTCCTACAGTGATGACAAAACACGGGCTACTTTGTTAAAGTATAATAGTGACACATTTTTTCCCAAGTAAAGAAGTTAGGCTTATTCCACCCACGGACAACTCCGACTTCCTCTCTCTCCACAAAGTCATTAGGAGTTTAATTCAGCCAAAGGTCTGCTTCTTGCACCCACATTCCTTGTGGGTTGCTAAAATGTAAAGAAAAGTCTGTATTTTATTATCCAAATCAAACACATGGAAAAATAAAGAGTGATCCTTGAAGAGAAAGGAAATGATCTGCAAGACTCTCAGAAATCTGTATTAAAAGGAAGATGAGTAATAATCATGCCATCATATGTCACCAATATCTAGAAGGGAAAATGATCAAGTATGCCTTGATGTCATTAGCATTTCCTATGGAGAATATTTCCATTGAGGTCCTTGGGATGCTCATGTTCACGGAATTTGAACAATCAGTCCCAGAAAGAACTAAGAATCAAAGGAACAGCAGACACTGTTATTAATGAATTATACTCATATTAATATATTAAATATATTTTATCCAGTATAGGATGAAACATAAACATTAACCACAGCATATCAATTAGCTAACAACCAAGATAACTTTAATTATATAACCACTGAGCCTAGTGCGATGTTAATCACACTACCTGCAGTCATCGGTATAAATTCAGCATAAGTGCTCAGATAACCTAATCTCCCACAATAAGCAAATACAGCAGAGGCATCCTTGTGTCATTCCCTCTAGCTGTCTGGAATTTGAATGGCTTGCTCCAGAGATTAGTGCACTGATTGCACGCACTCTTGGAAAGGGAAGAAAAACTGCTTCTCTTTCCAGGTGGGTTTCTGGCAAAGAAAGCTTTCTTTTCCCAGTTTTGTTTGGTATGTTTCCAATTTTTAATTTAATTTGTTGTATTTTAACCCTTTTCCTCAGCCACTAGTCAAAGACTGAAGTGAATATGCTCTGTACTGAAGCATATAAATTTTCCACTGAAAAAGAAGTGCCAGTGACAAATAACATTATATAGGTCAATCATAGCAAAACAACTGTTTGGCTAATCCCTTCCTTGTAGATAGCTGCGTAATGTCTGTAAAGGAAATAATTGGGAAAAAAAAAAAGAGAAAAAAACCCAACAAAATACTAGCATTAGACTTTTTTTTCCAATATTGTTCTTTCTTCTTGAACTTTAAGTCATTCTGTTAGATCCTTCTGCTCCAATTCTTTTTTCCTTTTCCCCTTTTCCTCACAGCTATTACTGTTTTCAGTCTGAAGGAGCATCTTCTTTTCCCTTGTTCTGTTTATGTACATTCCTGTTCACCTTGCTCGTCTTTCTCCCACTGCTCCATTATCTGCTCTTGACTCTCCCTCTGATATGTCACGTCCTTCTATTATCTTTACCGCTTACTGTATCTGTTTTAGTCTATCACTGGGCTTTCAATTTTTTTCCCCCCATTTTTTCCTACACGATCTATTCTTTTCTCCAAGTTGTTTATGCTCTAACCTAGTTCGTCCTCCTCCTTGCTCTGTCTCTTTCTGTGCTTGCAGTTTTCTCCTTCTTCCTTATGTTCATGATCCCCTGGCCCACCTGAACTTAATTCCCCAAACAGCACATCTCTGCATGGATATCATTCCTCTTGCTCCTCTTGCATGAATTTCTACATGCAGAAATTCAGCTTCACACTAGCTCAGACCAGGTGTACCAGATTGTGTCGCATTCTGTAGGCCCCTAAATGTGCAAAAGTGACTCAAAATATACAATATGTAATGGAAAAGGATGACAAATCCAATGACGCGTAAAGCAATAAACAGCAGCACCGTTTTAACTGCGTTACTTGTTTTCCTTGGTAAGTAAATGCGGCTGTTATTTATAGTTTGTGACGTCTAAGATCCCAACTGCAGTCGGGATATGACAGCGAACAGCCAACCAGCATGGCAAAGGCATACACAGTCTAAAGCTGAAAAACAAAGTCACAGATGACTTTATCATCATCCAGAGGCCCTAATGGAGTTTCTTATCTCTGCTCTGAATCTGAAGGCATTAAACAAAAAGAGTTGATGAGAGAAGGGGAAGAAAGACAGACAATAAAAGCATTATGCTGATCTAGTATCTGACTGCATTCACATTTAATCTTGTTTTTGTGTGGTTTTTTGTGTGATTCTAGACTCATGACAAAGTCACTGCCCCTCTACCTTCCCTATCCTACAACTGATCCTTAAGTCAACAGTCCTGCCTGCGTCTTGTTGCAGATTGTTACCTGTCACCTGAATGACAGACTGCGGAAAAGCAAGTCAAAAAAAAAAAAAAAAAAAAAGACTTCTGGGAGCATCCTGTCAGTTATCTGAGTGTTCGCAGGCTATGGAGGGATAAGATCTCTGCAGACTGGGCAACCAATTGTTTCCAGCAATAGTATCGCAGGTCAAAATGTAAACTCCCTGTTCGGTCTTTTCTTTTGGGATAATTTCCTTGTGGGGTCACTGAAAATTTAAACTCCTGTCTTTTTTTTACCCTCTACTACAGTTCACTGAGTTGAGACTATTTTTATTCCAGTATAAGAGAACATTGCAGGGAAACTGAGGTGACACCCATCATTTTCTAAGCATATATCTCAGCTGTCATAAACATCTTGTAAGGCTTTGCTGATGCGCCATATAAAAGCACTGAATACAGCAGTGTATTCTTACAGGCGTAAGCTAGTAAAATGCACGTATGGTTCTCATGGCAGCATTTAATCACCTGACTGTAAAATCTCCGTTCCTCAACACGTTCTCCTCAGTGTTGAAGATCCAGCTGGTATGTCTTACCTCCTTCGTTGTCCTTACTGTCAGTGCAGAGAGTTTCCATGGCTACGTCACAGCCCGCTCCCCTCCATCCTGGCTGGCAGACGCAGTGCCAGCCGTTTTGGTCCAGCGTGCACCTCCCGTTGCTGTTGCACAAGCCAGGGCAGCCCTCTGTTGAAACAGACAAAGAAAAATCACAAGTGATTTAAATAGTGCAATTATATAAAAAGAAGAAAAAAAAATACAAACAAGGGACACTTACTGGGAACAGGCCTTAAGAACAGCACAAATACTGTAATTGCACATGGAGTGGAACAGCAACATTACCTGGGGAATGTAATTCTTAACAAAGTGGCATCTTTGATTGGCCTGACACTTGAGACACCACTTACCTGTACAGGCAGGAAATAAATGCACCAATCCTCTAAATACCTGCAGGCCAGACAAAATTAAGTTTGTTTTTTAATTTCTTTTTTTTTNTTCTAAATACATATTTCTTTTTTTTTTTTTTTTTTTTTTTTTTTTTTTTTTTCCAAAGTAACAAGAGATGAGTGCATAGCGCAAACACAGCTGGGTAAAATGATACATTTTTCTGTGCTCGTAGAATAGATCATTGCTTGCTCTATGCAGTATTGGTTACTTACTGGCACATATGTTTAAGCTCCCTGTTACTATGATCAAATCCCTCCAAATTCTTAAGTAGGAAAATGCATATGATTTTAGGCATGTAATAAAAGAGAACATTAACTTTATCTGGTCTCAGAGTTGCCGTATATTCATGTGAAATTACAGTGCGTTAAATAATTGCACAAAGTATAGGCCAGTTTTAATGACTATACTTTATGCCAAAAATACATTCCTTTTCACAGAATAAGCAAAGCCCAGGAAATAGTGAAGCAGCTTAGCATCTATTCTAACAAACATTAGGATTCAGGCTGCATACGGATGGGACAGGACCAACAGGATTTCCAACTAAATGTAATAGCTGTGCGTATTTGATTACTTAGGACGGACAAAATGAAATACCATAAGGACCACAATAAAACATTGATAGACTGAACAAAAACACGGTAGTGACGTGCTTCAAGACAGATAGCAGAGAGTGATTTTTTGTGACAATCTCCCTAAGGCTTTTGTGCTGTTACCTTTATATCCTATCTTGTCTGCTTTTATGGCCAAGGAGGGAAAATTTGGGAAACAATTAAAATAATTTAATATATCCAAAATCGATAATTGTTTTCAGTCTAACATTGCATTAAAAAAATACAGTATCTGTCACTTCCTAGTGATGGAATCTGGCATGCAGCCAACATGATCTGTATGAGGATGATAACACTATAAATATGTAGATTTTGGTGTTCCTTATCTATGACTATGATAAGACACTGACAAAAGCAAGTACAGATATGGCACTAAGCATCTCATGAGAAGGTGGCTACAAATCAGATATTTTTGGGCACAACATTTTTTTGTAAACTTTTATCCAAAAAACCTAACTGGCTAAACACTTCCTCACTTTGTAGAACTACTGTCTTCGTGAACTAATCCACTGGCTCGTTTTGATTAAACTTAGTTGAGCTTACAACACTTTTTCAGAAATGACAGTCTATTTTTTTATTCTAAAGACTTTTGAATTTACTGACTCCTTTCAACCATGTAGCTCCAAATTACAAACATCCCCAGAAAAAAGTTACAAAGGGTGCTTAACACTCGTCAAATTTCTCTTAGAAGACAGAGAATCAGGAAAACCTCTCGTGAGGAAGGATGGTGATGCTATAGTTATGGATATTGTGCCGTCATGCCAGGCTGAGATGAGCCTTGCTACTCTTATTCTTTCAGACTGTAGCTGCTAATAGCATTTGTTGATGTACTGAGAGCTATTTTTTTTCTTAATCTTTCTTCTGTTTAATTTATGGACGACTTACATATTTAATTGCAATACTGACAGAGCGTTTTAGGAGTCAACTGGGTACATTCAAGACTTATTGTGTGAAAGCCTGGATATTGCCATGAATATTGCCATATTCTAATGAAAAAAACACAAATAAGGAATAGAGAAAGATACTCAGGGAAAGAGGGGTAGGAATATTTTAAACATTTTTCTAAATCAACTTTTCACCATAACTGAAGATACAAGAATCTTTGCTGTTTCATGTTAGGGTTTTGCATCCTTGAGCCTTTTAATTGAAAATGTTGCATAGAGTATACAAGGTTTTTCTAGCTTCATACAAGTCATAATTTCCTATAGATTTTCTATGTTCAGATAAACAAACGCTTAAAAGCCTGGGGTATTCTATTGATCTGTCTATATATAAACACACACATATCTATAATTAATCTGTTCTTTAGAACTAATGACACTTGTTCTGTGACAAGAGTATTGGTTTGCTTTGTTTCCTAAATATTTAGTTTTGGATGTAGATGTCCCATGACAAAACTAACAAACAGCAAATGAACACTATCTTCAGTTTTTGGTTCAAACAAAATCTAACACATGTATACAGTTTGCATATAAATGTATAATTACTGATAAAATGCTATTATATAACATAAACAAGATTTCATTTTTAATTTGAAATGAGTTGAAGGTCACATGACTTAAATCTATAATCCATGGAATGTATGTAAGAGAAGATTCTTTTGCCCAGACTAGTACGTTTGTAACTATATATTCGTATTAAAAAATACATGTAGGTATAGGCATGTCATCAAAGAGCAAATATACAGTACCTTTCACTATCTTATCCAAATAGTGAGCTTGAGAATTAGAAAGAAAAAAAAAAAAACAGACAGACATTTCAGAAGTGTCACATAAAACAAGAATTGTTCAGAATTCACATGCAAATCAAGCAGGTGCACCTGACATGAGAGGTCTTACATTACAAAATGAGAATGCATTTCAAAGCTTTTCAAAATGCAAGAATTTCTCTTTTCAGCAAACATCGTCATGATTCAATGAAACTATTTAAGAAAGGAGGCCTGCAGAAGAAAGAGATGCTACCTTTCCGAGACTACGTTTTTCTTCTGACTTCTCTTCACATGCTTTGATTTTTACGTATAACTAAAATATAATCAAAGCTAGTTAAAAAATTCCATTTTCAACACAACAGAGGAGTAATTACTTAACTTATGAGCTTTAAAACACTGACCATACTGGAAGACCTTTAATTTGCAGGTCATGTGTGACTCTGACAGCATAACCAGCACACTATCTTAATTCCGATTGGACTAGCAGGATTTTTAGGAGCAGTACTTTTCTTCTGCTCCAATTCAGCCACAGTTATTCTTTGAGCATACACACCAATTACGTACAGTAAGTTAGATCATATATATGGGGTGGAAGAGGGCGTAGTGGTGTTAGTACCATGGTGAACCGTTTCATGTGGAAAAATGGGTGAAAATGAAACTGAGGCTTTAATATAAAAAAATAAATAACATGGTGTATCCTAGCATAGCAAAACTTTTTTTTTCTAAATTATGACACTTAAAATTTCACAAAAAAAATGAGGAGACGGATGAATGACAGAGCACAAGATGGATTTAAAGAAGCAGGTCCTACTTTTAATACACGAAACACAGTGGAGATGGGTTATACGTTCCCTCCTTAATTACAGGAAACAGACATCAACTGCAGTTGTGTTAAAGTGGTTAATGTCACATAGCAAAACCCCGGAGGGTTGGTCCATTGCAGGCTACCAAACCTGGCCAACTGCACATAAGGTGACAGGATACAACATACTATTGCAGCGGGGACACGCCAACCTGAGTCAATAACATTGGATTCAATCGCCTGTTTTTGCTGTGGACAAGGTCTCTCAAAATCTGACCTTTTCTAAATCCCTGCTGGATGATGGCCCCTGTCTGACAAGTACTCTGTCACTTGCTATTATCCCTCCACTTGATGCATTCGATGAATAAGAAGGGCATTTCCAACCATGGCCTTTCCTCCAGTTTGGATGAATGGGAAAAAGCTCTTCCCGAGACCAAGGAGGGAGGTGATGAGACACGTAGTCTCACAGAAGCCACAGTCACTGCTACGACTGAGAGGTGGAAACTTTCTAGTCCCTCTCTATTGAAGAAAGTGTCAGGTGTCACCTGAACAGTTGGGATGTTTTTGGTTTTTTTTTCCCTATAATGGTAAGGTTAAAGGGAGACAAAGTAAGAAGATGAAAACATCAATTACAGAACATTTAGAACAGCAGCAACAAACTAAGTAGCTTTTCACATTAACCACAAACAAAAAGAAAAGTGATACAGCTGCATTTCAGAGTGGATCAAATTCTTCTCTTACTCATCCAATATAATTCCCCTTGCTTCTACACAGCTGCTCTTAGAACACGGTGTAGTATGCGTGGAGGAAAAATCAAGCTTTATTCCATAAAATGGAAGCAATTAGGTCTGTCTGGGGAATGCATCTGTCCACCAGTGAAACATTAAATGCCTCTACAAATGTAGGGATAGGTAACAAAACAGAACATAAAAAAAACCTTCTAGGCAACTGAAAATAGTCCCTGCACTCTCAGGCCCCCGCATGCTCTTTTCTTTCAGAAATCCAATCTGCATTTAGGGAAAAAAAAAAAAAAAGGATTAAGAAAATGCTCTTCAAGATTTTTTTTGTACCCAATAGTCTTATAAGAAGTCAATTCCAGACCATAAAGCTATAATGCTTGGAAAAAAAGTTCTCCTTTCCACCATCCTTTTACTCATGGTCAGTTGACATTAAAGGCAATGTTAGAAACTATTTTGGTTAACGTGCAGCATCCTACAAGAATCAAAAAGCAGAAAATGAGTGACCAAAAATAGTATAACTTTGCAGTGAAGTTTAACTAGCCATGCTGTCTGCTGTATCTTCACGGCACTGCAAATGAAACAGGAATGAACCCAGATTTGTCTGGAAGAACAAAATATAAGCCTTTTTCCCTCTGCATAGAGAATACTAGGTGGGATTTGGAGCACTTCAGTAGGATGGAGCATCTCAGCAGGTGCTCCTTGACAAGATATTTACACATCTGGCACATGTGGGTTATAAGTCCTTAAAAATTCTAATTATAGACCAGACAATATACCTACAAGGGGTTTCTTGCAGGGTTTCAGACTGTGAAATTTAAAATCTTGCTATAATTTCCAGGAGTAGAGGCACATCATGTAGCTCCAAATGGAATGAAGAAAAACAAAAATGAAGATATAAAATTTGTACATTTTCTAGGATAGTATAAATCCAAGAAGATGTAAGTGGCATTCAAAATTCATACCATGTAAAATACAAATGGTGTTACCAATGCATGTGGATATTTATATAAATATGCGGCAGATAAATGTATTTTACAAAGAACTGGTAACAGTCAGGCAAATTCACATTTAACACGGCATATTTTATAACCAGTCAGAATCCAGACATTTTTTTTTAATGTCTCCCATTAGTCTCCTATCAGAGATGTAAGTCTGTGCCTTCCTTATTCATGTGCTACTTCCTCCAGGTATGACAGAATAGCCACAGAATAAAAGCACATATTAAATCCATTTATCCCAATCAGCTCCTGTGTAAATCAGCATGAGTCACATACCCATTGATTTGATGTTCCTTAATTGGTACTTATAACACTGCTTCATTCTGATTATTCTGTCATAAAGGATTGTAACAGTGACATGCTTCTAAATACTGTAGAGTAAATTTACCTTTCTATTAGTTTACATTATAATCCTCCACTGGACATCTTCACCCATGATGATCTTTGTAACCTGTACGCTAGACTACAGCATGCCATGTAATTTTTGTACTGTATATATAGACCCATTACAGTGTCAGCTCACAACAGCTCCACTGGAGTCATAAATTACTTTGCTGTAAGAGCAGAATTTGACCTCATAGCACCACCAGACCTGAAGCAAAAATACAAAAGAATGTGACCAAAGCCATGTCAATCAAGGTCTGCCTAAATTAAAAACTACTTTTAAGGCTTTTGCTTCCTCCACCTTGAAAGCGTGAGCTGAACGCCTGCCTCCTCTCCACTAATACTCTCAGCTTTCTCCCTTCCTTACTGTGTTACAGCCTCTCCCTCTAAAAGAAAACAGAAAGGAGAAATTAGAGAGCAGAGCGCCAAAGGGGAGAATAAAAAAAGCCACAAAAAAACCACAATGCAGAAATAATTTTAGTATGCAGCAACAATGAAGAATGCCGTCCTGCTCCTCTCCTAGCAAGCTCAGCTTTGCTTCCTCTCCTCATCTCCCCCAGTTGAGCACAACAATCCTCGTTCACTGGGGAACGACCGCATACAAATCTCTGCTGCTAACACAAACACCATGCTCCCAGACACAGAGCTACAGGAAGATGTGAACAACGTATCTTGCATCAGTCACGTTCACACTTCTGCGTAACTTAGCACTAAGCATCATTAAGGAGAAAAGAGGTCAAAATGTCATCTTAATTTCTTAGTAGAAAAACTGACTGCAAACCAACTATGGTATGTTGATATTATACTGCTTACCTTAAGCTTTCTATACATTTGCCTATTTCTTTGTAGTTAGAAAGTGTTAATATCGTCACTTAATGTTTTCAGTAATTTTTAATATTTGTATAAAACTTTGTTTATGATCCATAGGACAAACAATACCCCACCCCGCATTACAAGAACATCATGACAGTAGCCAAGTCAAACACCCAAAATTTAGGCAATGCCAAGTTTATGGCTACCTGTGCAATTTTTATACTGTTCCTCCTTTGTCAATGGATAGAACTGACTCCTCGTTCAGTGCTCATTCTCTCATGAACAACAAACTTCTGATGCCCTAGTAGCAGGCACACCATGCTAATCTAAACGGAGAAGTAATTTTTCTTACAGACTTTTATATTATTTTCCTCCTAAAATAAAAATTATTTAATATAGTATCTTCACACTACTTGTGTGAGCAGAGAATGTATTCTTATCTCATTTTGCAGGTGGGTAACTAAGGCATGGAAAAATTAAAGTAAAAAGTCCCCACTCATTTGGTTGCAAACTCCTATGATGTGATTTTCCAGAATACTTATAATTATACAGGATTTTGTACACAAACCAGCATTTTAGCAATTCACACACAAGCAAGTCAGGTCCCCAGAAGATGAAGAACGGTCAGAGGGCACTCTTTTAAAGCTTCCCTTTGTGAATGACTAACAGAAAATATGTGGTAGAAGCAAGGGTGGAATCCAGTTCTTCAAAATCAGTCTTAACTAGGAGATCACCCCGTGCACCAGTCTCTGACACAAATTAAGTGGAGTTTCTGCGTAAGACAGTCCTTTGCAGCCTTGCAATGTTCTTAAATCAGGTCCATCGGGTGCAGAAGGAAAAGTAGTTAAAGATAGCAGCATATATTTTATTACAATTGTATACATGTGCTATAATATATATCTTCTGTTACATGATATAATGATGACACACAACAGTGTTGTCTTGTGGCTTAGTAACTTTATGTTCTTGATTTTGCAACTTTACTAATGTTATTTTAACATGTGTTTTGTGCATTTGAGAGTTCTCAAGTCCTATGAACATAAAGTAAATTGAAAAAAAGGAAGCAAAAAAAAAATAGATATTCAATTCTGTGACATTTTTTTCATGGTGAGCAACAGGGAATCTTAGATGAACCACCTACGCTTCCGGCATTTGTGCTAACAAACTGTTATGAACATTATTTCTTACTCCGTGCACAGCCAAGCAGTGGCAGGGGACGAGGCACACACTTTATCAGTGGTGGTTTCACAGACGCTTGCCAACAGAAGAGGAACTGGGAGTTTCATTGCAAGCTTTAGGGAGAATGGAGTTTGTGTAACAGGTTTTTGTGCTTGTTTAGGGGGAAGTGGTACAAACCCCAGAGCTGAAGGCTCTGGCCTGACCCCTCTAACCTATTCGAGACTCAGTCCGTGGTGGTTTACATCTCCTGATCTGGCTACCAGATCACCCTTAAGTTCCTCTCATTTCCACCCTGCCAAAGTTCAGCTATCCTGACAATTAAAGCATCTTTTGAACATAAACCCCCAACTATCCCTTGTGGTATTTAAACCCCTATTTCTTATCCTACCCACAGCAGACTTAGAGAATAGCGTATTGATTCCTTTAAGGAACTACTTTTACTCTCAAAGACTGACTAAAAAAGCCATGCATCCATATGCAATTTCTGAGGAGCTCCATACCTCTACCAGAAAACTTAACATAGTCCAGAATTCATAAAATTTTAAAGTCCCTGTTCTAGCCTTCTTCAGAGCAGTTCACTCATGTCAAATTCATCATTCACTATAGACTTTTTTGAGTCTCTTCTGCCTGGCGAACTGCTTCCTAACTTCAATTTGTGCAGCTGATTATTCTTACTAAAGCACAGAACTCAGCACTGTTGAATTGCACCTTATTTTTCTGCATAGTCTGTGCTATTTGTTAAAGTAATTTTAGATTCTTGTCCTGTCTTCCAAAGTGCTTGGGGGCAGCGGGCTTTGGTATAATTTGCAAATGTAATTCTCTCTATTCATCACTGAACAGTACTGAAAGCACATGTTCTTCCACTGTAAGCAGCTCATGGTCGGCATCCCTTCTCTGAGTTTATAAGAACCTTGTCTTAGACATACCATATGTTCAGACCATTGCTGCCAACAGAGGAGGATTACATGCAGTCTTCCCTTTTGATACTTTTTTACTCTGAAATTCCCATCTTGCCCTTCTTGTAAAGGAGAACACATGGACGGAATAATAGTTTCAGGCAATTTTCTTTGTTTTCCTCCCTACACAGGCCAAAACATGATCCTCACCCTGAAATCACACCTTCTTCGTAATTTCTGCACTTTTCTCCAATGTCTGTGTAGACCTGCAGCAGAGATATCTGCTGCATAGATTTCTGCAAAGGGACCTGAATTCACTGCAATTTATCCCTTGCCAAAACCGCAACCGTTCTTTGCAGCAACTATTTATGGATTTTTATGGGCAAAGGCACATGAGCCCACTACCCTTTAGATTTTTGCATTCTGGACTCCATCCCAATTTTACTATGAAGTGAGATTTCTTATCATTACTACTGGAAAGCCACACGTGTCTTAGAATAAAAGGTTCAGTTGCTTTTAAGGATTTAGTAGACATAGGAAGTTTGGGACTGCTGGTATTTTCATGAGCAATGTTGTTTCCTATTTAACATCTATTTAGCTGGAAGAAGATTTAGAATAAAGGGTATATGCCATCAAGGATTTAAAACAGTCTCTCAGGCTGAAAAAGTTCAAATACCAATTTGAGACCTCTGACAAACTCACACAGATCTGCCTCAGATCTGACGCTTACATTAAGAACTGCATGAAAGATAGGTTTGGCTTGAAAATGTTAATAGGGGATGGAATGGGTCAGGAAGCATCATTCTTTCCATCTTTCCTCCTGACTGGAAGTACTTTCAGAATGTGTCTGACCAGCATGCAACTATACAACGTACAAAAGCACTTACTTTCTGGCCACTTCAGCTCAAGCAAGCTTTGCAACATGCTTTGAAATTCTTCGTATCGCAGAGGATTCTGCTGTTTTCTGAAAATGTGCCTAACTTGAACTTCACATGTGGTCCTCATTTAAATGCAAATCAACCAATTAGCAATTTAAAGTATGCTAACAGACACTTTGTATTTGAGATGCTTGGTCTTGAAATGTGTGAAGGCCTGACCAATAAGTCACTTTTTTTCACAGCTTCGGATATGCACACACTATCTTAAATTTACCTGGCAATTACACATTTTTATAGTTACCAAACATACAAATATTTTGCATATTCAAAGCTAGGCCTGGCAAATTAATAGCAGGCTCTTCAGGCACAGGAAAGTTCAAAAACGTATTTGTACTAAATTTCATGAAATCTTGTTAAACTGTAGTTATCCATCCTCTGGGTGCCGAGAAAGTAATTTTCTCTTTTCCATGAAGTTTTTGCATTGAGGGTACAGATATAAATATTGTGGTGAAATCCTTACTCCAATGTAGTCAGGTATTTTGAAAGTAGGATTTCACCCACAATACTGCGGTGAATTAATTGATTGTTGATGTAATTAATTTTGAATCTTAAGTTAATTTTATCTGAGAATGAACTGAATGTCAAAGGACATACCTTCATTCAGATACAATCTTACTTTCAAGATGAAGTTTGTACTGAGGTAGAATTCCATGAACTCAAAACTAAGAAAAAACATAAATTTAGGAATTTTGATAATTACAGAACATATTAATACAGCAGTAATTATTCTAACTTGAAGGACAAAGATTTCCTTCTGATCAAAATTCCAAAATCTCAAAAGAATCTTAAAAATTATGAAGAATTCTTAGCACGAATGCATTAAGGTGCATTAAATACCTGACACATTAAAACACTATGAAATGTGAAAATTCTCGGTAATTTGGAGAAAAGGAAACCATGCTTGGCACCTTAGCCTCAGTAATAAAATGACAGTGGTCATCATGCCAGTTATTCATGCTGCTCTCCCCTTAACCTGCAAATGTGGAGATCAATCAAGCCCTCAAATTCGTCCAAGACTTACTTTGTCAAGCCTATACTGCAAAAAGATAAAGTGGAATGATATATAGCCATACCAAGTTTTCTATAAGCACTTCCTTTAATTAACAGGAGGAACACATTGTCTTGACTTGCTCTTTGATCTTATAGAGATAAAGTGTCATCTCCTTGTAGTCATATTTGAAATCTGTAATATAAGGAGCCCTGAGCTAAACACGTGTTGAAGAGAGCAGGTGCAGACCATATAACTTAGTGGAGGAGATTACTTCTTAGCATTCCTCAGCACTAGCAGTACTTCTGAGCTTACACTGCTCATGGTCACATAGAAAACCAGCACACAAATGCCTTCATGTCCCTAATCAGAAAATCATTTTAATCAGTTAACCAGCATGGAGTCTGTACTAATGGAAATGTGCTTATGGGAGTGTGCTCTAGATGTTTTGTTGGGTTTTTTTTTTTTTTTTTTTTGGTAATTCTGACAATCTAAACCAGATGATTTTCCTGGTTATCTAGCTAAAATAGCTGAAACTGGAAATCTCTTGCTGAAGAAAATTTTTTTTTAATTCATTTTTATGTCATTTTAATGTCATTTCATGCAAAGAAAAAGGTTAAAATAAATACTTTGCTGTCCCTTGTTATTTTTTTCTCAACTAAATTTGAGGGGACATTCTTAGAAGATAAAATGATTAAATCCCAATTCTCACTGGTATATAAATGTATTACAAGCTGTAGAATTCTGCAGTGGACCACCACTGGATTTGAATTTCAGTTCTGTGTAGCAGGTAAAGTAGCCTCACGCAGCCCTCAGAAGTAGCATGAAAGTACCATGATGCTAACTTTAGCCCTCCTGAGGGATTAATATGACTGCTTAATGACATTAATCCACATTTAGATCACTTATGTTTAACGACATGCTTTCCATGCATACATATATAAATATTAATTTTGGACCGAAAGATAATCGTTCAACACAATAACAATTAAACAGCTGTAACCTGTCTCGTGTTAAGTAATGGAGCTGCAGGCAAGCTCCATAAACAGATGGTCTTACCCACCCATGCTTAATGTTAAAGACTTTTTAAAAAAGAGGTGTTGACAAATCTGAACAAGAAGGCATAGTTTTAATGCAAATTGGCCAATTTGCAATTTAGATTACTCTAAAACTAATTTGGTCTATAGAAAAAATTAAGCTGCATTGTAAAACTGAGATGTTACACAGCACATGGGTACAGCAGATTCCCCACCAACATAATTATTTACTAATTTCATTCAGCTAACAGAATTTAATGGCAAAGCAGCTGGAAAAGTATTCATATTTATGGGCTTCCTATGACAGTTACTTAATTTACTCATGGTACATACCAGTTATATCACAAAAAGTAATAGACTTTCTGAAGTAATATCTGTTCCAATCTCACAAAACAACTACTCAGACAGGAGAGGGTCACTGAACTCATTGCAAGCCAGGACAGAAAGGAAACAAAAACATTTTAGCACAACTGTGTTACTAAAACTTAATTACAGAGAAGATTTTCATCCAGGCTATCACCTGGGAACCAGCTGTGCATGTGCGGTCTTGTATCACATCGAGATGCAGGGGGAGCTTCACAAAATAATATATGGATGTTCACCTCAGACCCATGAATGTCACTCCCAGACCAAATAAACATTTGACAGGTGATTTTCCATAGCTTTGCAGTAAACTGTTGATTTAACCTTTTCTCACGTGGATAGAGGAAATGGTAAAACATTACAGTTCTCAGGAGGGAAAAGACAGTAAGCAATTTAGATGCCTTAAATTGTTTAGTATTTGAAACATACATTGCCAGCATTTAGTTCAAACCTGTAAGATGCTAAACAACAGCAATAAATCTTGAGTTTTGTTAATTCTTATTAGATTCATTTCATCACAACATTAAGCATATAGTTATCTGCTGAACATCTTTGATCTAAATCTTTGGAAGTATACGTTCAGAGCAAAGGTAATGACTCACAAACGTGGCCCACACCAGGTGTGGTACTGAAGCTGGAGCTACCCTGTGCCAGAGATGCATAATGCAACAGTGGGTATCAGCAACACACATCGGGTTTACCGCATTAGTCAAAACAACCTTGCCCACCTTACTATACATGTTGCTTTAAAAAAAGAAAAAAACCCTGCTTTATTTAGTCTATTCTGTTCTCTCTCACAAATCAAAAGTACATAAAATATGTGTATATTATTTCCAATTCCAGTCTTGTGATCCTCAGCCTTAGGGAAACACTGATGCTTAACCCAGGTAAGCAGATGTCTAAATTTTTTCTGAACAAAAAAAGCAAACCTTTGCAATCACCTATGATTTTGTTTCCCAATGTCCTGAAGTATTGAAATAAGGCAATCAAACAAAAAAATGGTCTCTGGAAGTTTAGAGTAATTAGAATTTCCTTTGGCCAAATTTCCATTTGAACATCTTGAAATATACATAAAAATCAGCATAACTCAAGAAGCAATCTAGGGTTTAAAAGGTATTAGAGAGGAACAAAACTAAGGACTACCTTGTTTTAATTAAGGAGATAGGTTTTTTTTTTCCTTCTTTCTACCTTTTAACACATGTCAACTACCAATACAAACAGTGGGCTAACTGAAAATGAGACTGGACAGATAGTCAGTATTTAGAAACACATAAAAATCGTTACTTGAGGTGCAAAACATTCTTATAATTTTAAATGGCATTCATGCTTCACAAAAATACCATAATGTCTTTGATCAAATGAGTTATGGATTTAGATGATTCGGTATACATTCCTGTTAGCGCCTCTGTGATTAATGCATACATATCTACCCCATTTCGTGCAGAGATCTGTTGGGCTATTTTTTTCCCAAGAAATGAATAAAGTGCATTGCTCTTAAAATTTACAACTTCTTTGGAATATTCCTTTCCCAAAGAAGTTGTAAATTTAGGCTGCTGCATTTCATATGACTTCCACCTAATATCTGCAACAAACAAATATATCTGCATTTCTAAAATACTTCACACTACTGCAGGTAAATGGTTAATGACTTTTAGAAGTAAGGATGCAATTGTTTATTTTTAGATGTATAAAGGGAGAGTGGGAGTCTTTCATACGCGTAACACAAATTACGTAAATATGCTGCTACCAAGTTCAGAGTTGCAAGTAGCATAAAATGCCTGGATTACAAATGGAGGGTGACAATAAAAAACTGGCTTGCATGAAGAAACATTCTGATGTCCCTTGTGTTTTGAAATTCATTGCTCAGAAAAAGCTGCTACCTACTCTAGGGCAGGTGAGAGAAAGGCAATTTGACTCTTCAACTGCCAAGCTGAGGAGGCAGCAATTTTTACTCCACTAAGTGGAAATACTCTTGGAAACGAGCAATAAAATGACCTGGTTTCTCTGTAACACTGGGCTCCTGAAGGAAACAGCTCTAAGAAAAATAAATATAACAGCAGGCTAGAGCCTGTACCTCATTACTTGTCTTGGAGGCTGTAAGGGCAATATAAACAAATCAAACTATCTTTACAGCAGCAGCTGCAAAGTAAACACCCATTTAAAGAATAAACAGGTGGGAAGACAGACCTGCTCGCCCAGTGCTGAGGAAAAACTTGTTTGTGCTTAATATGTTGGAAAAATTGTTCAAGAGCAGTTCATCCGTGTATAACTACAACCCTTGAAATGCTGCCAAGGTCAGTGAGACCAACAGCAGAGCGATCTGCTGAGTAATTGCTCGTTGGCAAGTTAAAGCGGTCAAGGGAAAGGCTTTATCCTACTTCTAAAGATTTACTTTATTTTATTGTTCAGAAAGCAGTTCTTTCCCCACCTCTGTACTCTCTTTGTCAGCACGTTTTCTGGAAGCTCCTCAAAAATGTTACGTCTACTGATTCTCCCTGGGATTTTGCAGATGCACCTTGGCTCCCTCTCCCTCAGATGTCTGAGCAACCTCATCAGTAAACAACAACAAAAAAAATCGATTGGGACTTCTGTAAAAAATAATTCACAAATCAATCTTACTACTTCACACCTGACTCCCTTCTATAAAACAAAAACTTGCATCATCTTCCTGGTGCAACGATGTGGGCATCAGTTAATACAGTTGCCTCAGGCCCTCATAGCTCTCACCAGCTTCCCATGACCGCCAAGCGCAGCACCACCACCCCGCCTCTCAGTCAGGGCTGTAAGCTACCTGGGAACACACCTTGGCTTTTACTGTTTTCTAGATACTCACGCCCCACTGATGGCTTAGCCGTACTAACACATTGGGACTTACAGCCCTTCCAAAACATCCATGAAAGTTAAAATTCTCCAGCCTCTTTTTAGCTTGTGGCAAAAGCAAATCATGCTATATTCACCTCCATCAGCTCTTTCGCTATTAGACTTACTGTCCTATCCTGTTGCTTTGGCTACATCACCTCTTTTAGCTGACTCTCCTCCATCTCTTCAAACATAAAACCATGTTGGGTTTTTTTTTACTTACTGGATTTTTTTTTATTATTTGGATTATCCATGATTTCCCCATCACTTCATTGTCTATTAAATCCACCTGGAAGTGCTTAGCCATGATGCTTCTCACAGTTCGGAGATGTGCCCCATAAATACCTGCAGAGCCCCATTGTTAGTCCTGTCACAGCCTTCGCTGAGCTTTGTGCAATGCTCCCTACACAACTAAGTATAAGCTAGTCATCTCTGACAGTTAGACCATTGCCAGTTCCTTTGTCTTCCTACCTGTTGTCACGCAATAGTTTCTCTGTGTGGTTATGCTGAGACAAAAATTGTTTGGATAGGACCCTCCTCCTCTGTTACAGACTTGTAGTGTCTTGCACAAAGGGGAATTAGTGTGGAGAGGAAATTCTTAGCACTACAGCTATACAAAATCAATATAAAAATGATAAACCTTCTGGCAACTCCTCCTCTACTTTCTCTGAGTAATTTCATGCATAATTTCTCATGCTAGCTCACCGTCAAGCCCTGTGCAGTGGCAAGGGATATCCTGCCGTATATGGCACATATGGACTGTAAATAACTGAGTAAGAAAAGCTCCATCGATAAAGGCATGGTAATTTCCAAAGGTTTCCAGGTGCTAGAACTACCTTGATTACAGAAACATAGAAGCTGTAATAAGGATGGCTTCTTTTCAATTAGCTGTATTAAACTGCTGTTACATTATTTACATGTAAGAAATTTGATATAATTCTAAAATAGAGCATTATGCTGACAAGAAGATAATTTTGGGCAGCCAGATCACATTTATTACAAGGCAGAAGTGGCATTTTGTGTAGGCAAGTCACTTTTTAGAGCTTCTTCTCCATTAAAAAAAAAGAAAAACAATAGGAAGCTTCATTTCTGAAAGACATAAAGCTATCATATAAAAATAGAAAAGCACAAATCAAATAATATATTTACAGTTTAAAATAAAAGTAACCTCCCCCTCAGCAAAAGGCAGTTAAAAGGAAAAGATTGAAAAGGAAATTCTTCCACCTCCTTTTCACAGCAAACTAGGTATGAAGAACTGATGAGCCATTATATAACCATTTCCTTTCTTAAAATATCAACTCCTTTACACAGACTGACATGTGCAAATATTCTGTTTAAAGAAACAGGCTTCAAAGTAATACACTTCTTATTCAGGCACGGCCAGCAGCACTGGCTGTTTGAATTTTGCAGTGAAGACAGGGTAAAGCATAGCCAGCCTACCAATAGTACAGTGCTCTCCGTTCCATCCCTGGCTACATTCACACTTCCCGTCTTTACAGGTGCCATGCTCTGCGCAGCGGGGATGGCAGGCTCTCTGGTTGCAGGCTGCGCCCGTCCAGCCTTCCTCGCAGCGACACGTGCCACCCATGCACACACCATGGGTGCCGCAGTCCACCGAACAGATTTCTGGATTCGAGAGGAGAGAGGGGGAGAAAAGGAGGCAGAGAGTGCACATGGAAGAGAGAGGGTATGCATTAATTAGTAGTGCTACATTTTAATTCAACATGTGGAGAATAAAAAAGACAAAATCTTTGAAAATTAAATCAAAGGAATTTACCGTGAAAGGCATTTTCAGGTAGAAGCCAACACAATATGGAATACAGAGTTTTCTCTATATGGTAATGCTCATTTAGTTATCCAGCATATTTAACAGTGCTTAAGTGCCCACAGCTCTTCTGTTAGCTCTGAGTAATTTTCAGTCGTATTTTTTGTGATCACATATGTTGTAAGAGTAACCTTTTGTAACTTAGATTATCCGGCACTTAGACCTACTAGAACTTACAGTGTACTCCTAGTGACTACATGTACCCTATACCTAGGTGATTGTGTGTTATAAGTGAAAATCTAGTATTAATGAAAGTTCATTTTAACAAGGTTTCCTCTCCCTACCCTGCTCCTGTTTTCTTTCAAAGTAAAATTGTGCCATTTCTGACACATTTTTTCATTATGAAGAATCAGCCTTAGTGAGACAAATTAGTACTGTGCTGACATACTGACACATCTGTTAAATATAAAAGATGATTCTCTTTTACTTTCAGTAAATTTGTATCAGTGACAGCTATGAACAGTCTGGTTTAAATAATAGATTGTTAAAAAAAATAAATCAACATACAGCAATTTAACTTGTCATTTACATATAGTAACAGGATCTTGTAACTGATAGAATAATTGAAAAATATGTTAACAGCCAAAGGTAGTCAGAGGGCAAACAACGCATGTTAAGTCTCAGCTAATACAAGATGATAATTTAGACTGCCAGATTTTGCATTTACAGTTTTGGTTCATTTAGTCAGACTCCAGGAAACTTTATTTCTGCTAAGCAGACAACAGAAAAACAAGAGGAGATACAATACAGCCTGAGGGACTTCAGTTCCTTGGCATACAGCTGGCTGTAACCACGTACTGGTTCATAGAAATACTGTATGTAGGTTTTGTTTTCTTGTGAAAGACAACAAACGGTAATAAAAGACTGAAATTATTTTCAACAGCAAAAGAAAGAAGCATTCAGCGCAAGAAAGGTTTCCAGTTTCCCATTCAACAGTGTTTTTCTTCCCTCGTAGAGTATAACCCTCTGTCTCAAAGTGCTGTGGAACATCAAACACGGCATCAAGGAGCTGTGGTATTTCCCAGAAGAAACAGCCCAAAACCTTTATGGAGAAAGACAGCTATAGTTTCCCTCTCCCTTTTTTTCCTATACAGCATTTTATGTCTACTTTGAATTAAATTTTTGATTAAGAGATGCAAGATGGCTTGATTAACTTTAGAGTCACAAAACGTCAACGCAGCTCCAAGAAAGAAAGGTTTATTTTTCTTCAATCTAATCAATTTTTCATTAGGGTGAAGGTGTTTATCAGCTTTTAGCACACTAGCTTTGAGCAAGGTGCGTCAATCTTTGTAATGAACTTATTAATTAGAGTTAATTTAATTGAAGTGGAATTGAAGGGCTAATTAACGGACAAACTGCTGATGAAGATAGAGGAAAGCTCTGCTGATTTCAAACCTATAAACCCCTCTGATGGAAATAACTCATTCTTTTTTTCTTCTAGCAGCTTAACAAAATGTTTATGGGTAAGATTTACTTTTTTAGTGTACCACTCTGAAGGTCATTTTGCATGACTTCAGTAAATAGTCTGTGCATATTTTTACAAAGCTCTTTTGTGAGTTTGACACTTTTGAAATATTTGAGAAGATCGGAAATATTTTGTTATTTTAATGACCAATCATTCCTTGAAGCATAAGTAAAAGTTGGAATATAACTGAATAATCAAAAATAGCATAGAGGACACTGAGTCAAGAAGTCGAGGATCCACATTTTGCCTGAGAACTAGAAAGAGTCTCTCACAAACAGCCATTTTTAGTGCTAGAAATGTTCAGAGAAGAATTTTTTCTTCTAAACAAATTTAACAGAAGACAACATTTTCTTCTCTCTGACACTTTTTCTTGACTGTTTGGAACTCTGTCCTATCACTCTCGTATGCATAAACCATTATGGAGTATCACAGATCCTGGTCAGGAAGTACATTTGTTTTAGAAAGATGGTTCCTCATGAAAAAGTTATATTTATTCATAAGCTGGCATAAACCCAGCTAGCCCATGTGTTCAGTTTTCATTAACAAAATCATCTGAGTTGTCAGATGAACTGTTTTAGACAAATACATGTCTCACAGTTAGACAGGATTTCTCTTTTGATATGTGGCTACCAAACAATATTCTAAAAACTTGTATTTGTCAAAAAGCTGCTGTCATACTTTATAAATATTTAGATTCTGCTCTCTGTGATAGTAGCTCCAGTTATTTTCTCCTTTTATGTCTAAGCTCAGACTATGGTTTTAATAAACTCAGTTTCAGACTTCAAGAAATCCCTCTGTTTCTTCACTCCTACCAACTCCTTCAACCCTGGCAGCCTGCGCCCTTCCTCGAAAGCTGTTTAGGATTCATTCTTGCATTCCCTCTGCTTCAAACTGGAATGCTGTTTTTCAAGAAAAATACATCCAATTGGCTGGAGAGATTTTTAAAATGTTACTGTCTCTATTTTCACTAGTGTTGTTTTCAGTTTCTAAATAGATATATTAGGTAAGATGATACATAGAATACAAAGAACATTCTGTACTTGGAAGTGAAGTACCTGAAGTTACCAGGTAAAGGCAGCTAAAAGATACCAACAAATACATTGATTTTTAAATACTTCAAACTCATCAATTATTTTGAACCTTTGAATCAATTCATAGTTCACGCTGAAGTCAACTCAAAGACTTCCATCAACTCAGCAGGCCAGGTCCTAACACAATAATGTCATTAAAATGCTGCTATTCAAGATGTCATCATTTTACAAAACACGAGTGCTTTTAACACTTACCATTGGAGCAATCTGGACCTGTCCAGCTGGGGTCACAGGTGCAGGTACCACTCTCTTGAAGGTAGGTGCCGTGGCCAGAGCATTGGTCAGGGCACATTGTCTTCAGGATTTCACAGTTGTTGCCACCCCAGCCCGGGTTGCAGTGGCACTCACCGTGGATGCACACGCCATGGCTTGAGCAGGCTGGGTCCAAGCAATTCGCTGTGGGAAGATGAGAAAGGTCAGCTCAAACTTGTAATTCCTAACAGTCATCAACCTCTAGATGGTCATGGCACTTTTGGGCTTAATCCACATTTTAAGACCTTGTGAAATAGGTAGCTTTGCACTTAAAAGTAAACATTAGTAGGTTGAAGCTGAGAAGTTCACCTTTGTTTCATTGCAATGAGTGAGGAAAAGACAGAGTGGACCAAGGTATCCTGGTGTCAGCCTCCCTTCTCAGGCAACAAGGTAAATCACTCTTTATTGTCACTAAGTGCATAGCAGCAATTTTGTTTGTAAAAACATCTTGCTTCCACATCCCTTTCTAGTATTGTGAAATATGTGTGTACACATGACTGACATCAAGACATTTACAGGCTACCACTGAGTTAATGGAGAACCTTCCAAGGTTTGCTAATTCTTCTGAATTACAAGATTGGCTTTGGGTCTTGGGCAACAGATTTCTGTTCTGCCTAATCCCAGTGTAACGCATGTTGGATTATCAACTGACCTGATCCACTGCTACAGAGTTTTGACAGCTGTACAGGACCCTCAACTTGTTTCAGAAATAAATGAGTTGCATACTGTCTATCCGTCTTAATTCACTTTAATGTGCTTTAGATGACGAGATTTAATTTAGCAATTTGACTCAATAAAATGTTACACTTGCAGGGTCAATGGTCTGAAAATTTAATTCCAGAGACTTAATTGCATTACTTTGTACGTGGAGATCAATAAAATCAATTTGATTGAGGAAGAAAATGGCACTTTTTACTCCCTAAAAAAGTAGAATTGAAAATGAACTGCATTTTGCAGCACACCAGAATGAATATTATTATGCACATCTCTGGAATACAAAAATGATGCATCATTTTTCACTCTGATGCATTTGAATCAGCACTTTCACAATGTGGTTGGTGGAGAAGATCACTAACAATGATTTAATGATTTAATGATTTATTCTATACTGTGAAAATTTAATAAGTCTTCCTGGATTCCAACATCTATTTTTTTGTGTGCTTTCTTCTTAGCTGACCTCAGCCAGAAAAAATAAATAAAAATATGCTGGCTAGCAAAAAGATATTACACATTATTAAGAATTTTCTCACTGATTACTTGAGAATAAATATAATTATTCTGTAGAATTCGGTGATACTAGTGATTCCCAAAATTGATTTTTAGTATTCTAAAATGGTTTTTGAAGAAACATCACTAGTGCATATGATCTAGATCTAGCAAAATCGATAAAGCTGCATGTACCAGCTGGAAACCTGACCAACAACAGCAGGTGCTGGGGTAAATATTTACTCATTTACCTTCTTCACAGTTTTCTCCTTTGTATCCAGAGTTGCAGGCACAGGAGCCCATGATGCAAATGCCCCGGCCCCCACACTGGGGATCGATGCACTGAGTTGTAGGCACGTCGCACTCTGTGCCCTTCCAGCCACTGTAACACAGGCAGCGCCCTTTGGAGTACTGCCCGTTGCCACTACACAGCACCGGGCAGGCTGCTGTGAAATAAACCAAGGCAGAATAATTAAAAGCAAGTTCTTCACCAAGCTTTGTAAAGAAGAACATCTAAGAAGCAAGTCACATGCCAGTTGCTTTCCTGATGTATTTGTCTTCGTGCTTGCTTAAGCTGACTTGAGAAAAGCATTGGATTGATTTACCTCTTGAACAATCGGGGCCCAGAAACCCAGGAAAGCAATGGCAGGATCCAGAAACACATTCGCCGTTACCATGACAATTTCGGGGGCATTCCACCACAGACTCTGAAGAGGAAAAAAAAAGGAGGATAATTCAGATGCCCACCACATGAAGTACCTATCATTTGAACCACTAGTAACTGACAGCGTGCTCTTGCTCTGACAGAAGTGTTTATGTTTGGTTTGTTTGAAGAACATGAATAGCTGTGATTTTCCATTGCTGATGCCTCTAGTATCTTAGGACACCGCATTCCAACAAAAAGCCTCATATTAGGAGGTTAAACCATATGACCTCCATACTTAAAATCCAGCCCCATGCCATTTTACAAATACTTCAAAACAGCGTCCTCCTTTCAAGCACTGTTTTACAAGAAGGTACACTCCTTATGCTTTAGACCAAGTAATTAAAACAGGTATTCTGCATTTTGTTCTGAGTAGCAAAGGAAACAATCTGAATGAAAAAACTGTGAAAAAAGTCAGATCATTCAACTACGAAATCTTATCTCTGTATTCCTAAAAACCTGACCGGAGCCTAGCATTTGGTAAGAGCTTTGAAGATTATGCTTACCTATAATTATGGTATTAAAAGACACCTGCTCCGCATTTTTCCCATCGTTATAAAAGGCCAGGTGCCAGATGCCAGAATCCAAATACTGGATAAAACCTGCTTCGTGGAGACTGACAGACCTTGCCTGCCGCCCTGCTCGCTCCGATTCCAGCAGGTTGCGTTGCTCCCTTGCAATCAGCCGGCTGCCATCCAGGAGCTCCACAAAGTCGTACTGCAGGGAGGAAGAGACAGGAGCTTGACAAGTCATGGGACAACCCACGGCACCACCAGCTTCCCCACAACATCCTGACAATATGCTTGCATTTTGACCAAGATTTTTCTTTTGGAGTGGGGAAGCAGGAGCTGAAACCAACCCTTGCTTACTTCTTTGCCCATTACTAGGACTTCAAACAAAAACGAGAACTTGTCCTCAGGCTTATTAGAGTAGTGTTTTCAGTGACAAGTGGCCAATGAACCTATTACATATATTGGGGGAAGAAAACATCAGTTGAAATGAATCTGCAGTCATGACTGCAACCTGAATTACACGTGAGAGCTGACTTTCAAAGTGTGTTATGTGCACATGGGTTAATATCAATATCCAACACCAATAAGCTACTTTGCTTTTCATTTAGGTTCAGATGAAAGATTAAGTTGTTCAATCCTCTTTGGAAGTACTGAAAGAAGGAGAGCAAGAGCTCTTCCTATCACTGAAGCCCAAAAGAGGAGACAGAAAGCAGAAAACACTGCAACTGCTGAAAATGACAAACTGACAATAACCCACGGTACCTCAGGTCAAAGGACAGCACATACTGTTTTGTTACAACCATCAGATTGTTAACAATCATCATCCAACCTAAATGATTCTATGATCAGTGGGGCTTGGAAAAATCTAGCAGCATCTCAGTTGATACAAGCAAACTCACAACACAATGTTTTATGCGTGTTAATCTTAACTAGCACTAACAGCACCTGGGGGGGGGGCTATATCTGCTCCGGGCTCTGCACTGATTTACACTATCTGGGAGTCTGCTCTCATGGCTTGAAAGATGTCTTCTGCACATTTATCATGTAAAGATCAATGCATATATAGCAAAATTAAACAGGTAGGGAAATTAAAGAGCATTCTTTCTTGTGGTAGAGAGTCTCTGCTTTTCTTGCCGAGTTGTTCACAGCTTCACTTTTAGTCTGACGCATGTTTATTATATGAAGTGAACTGTAACACGTAAACCTTCAATCTTCTCACACGTTTGAGATCCCTCTCAAATGGAATTACATCCAGGGCCTATTAAAGTAAAGGCCAGTATGTGAAACCACTGATTCGCCCGAGCTAGGTTAACACCTGTTACTGGGACCAGAAAACCAGTGGTTTTACATCCTGACTTGTGACCTTCAGAAACTGCTCCCAGGACAAAAGAAAACACAATAGCCTTTGTCCTGGAACAAGGGTTTAAGTACTAATGTTGAAATTGCAGGCCAAAATTCACTGCTATGCTAATAATGTCTGTTCCTCACCCCCCCCCAGTAATCAGAATTATCTTCCTACCATTCGGGATGTGAAGGAAATGTATAGTTAATATGCCTTTATCAACACCTGAAACATTTTTCCAGCTATGTCTGAACCAGCAGAATAGAACATAATGTGATTAGGATGTGCAGAAGCTGGTACCTTGGTGTGCTGTCACTCTGAATGTACGTGCAGCACCACATGAAAATGAATGCAACTGTTTTGGGAGAGCACCAATTATTCAAAACCATTCAACATTCTCATTTGTCAGAGAATTAAATATTTATCTTATTTTGTGAGAGAGAAAAAAACAATTGTAGAGTGTTTGTTTTTTTTTTTTCCTCCTGCCTGACCTTAAGAACACTTTCTGGTCACATTTTTCACTAATCTTTTAAAAAAGAGAAATCTCAGGGAGTTCTGAGTTTTAGTAAGTCAGTTATGGACATTAGGAGCGACCTTGTAATTTGTACACTGCAGAGGATCATTTTTTGTAGGAGGAGATTTTCTGATTAAAACCGTATTTTTGATACAGGAACAAGTGATTACACTACTTTATTGACCACAAAGAGTATACTAATGGCTGACAAGCATGGTACAATTAATGATTTTGTATTTGTAATGTAATAAGGACATATGCTGTTACCAGAACACCATTTTAGACTACATTTTAAAAGGCATACAGGCAGGAATTTACTGTTCAGACTGTCCCCCAGCAAAAAACAGTAATTGATCTTAACCCTTTTAAAGGCTGCTTTTTTATATTTAGGACACAGTAACAGAAACAGGCTGGAAAAGCCACTATCTTCATAAGTAAAAAACATACTAATTTTATTTTCCTTCTATGAGGATAAACTGACCTTTATATTGAGTCTAAATGCGCTGATTTGCCCTACCACTCCATTCAGTTTTGCTTTAAACCAGACTCCTTTTTTTTATTCTTGAAGTCTCTTTAAATAAACATATTGATTCTGTGGCTGCAATGGAACTGACATTTTTAGAAAGTGTCACAAAGACTTTCAGGCTCGCATTGATTGGGTTTTGAATGGGCAGCCACCGTCAATTATTTCTGTTTGATTTATTTATGATTCCCCAGAAAGAGAGAACTATGCATCTCACATTGGTCGGTGACACATACACAGCGGCTGTGCTTGAGACTGATTTCGGTACCTAAAGACAATACAGAAACACAACCAAAAATTCTGTCTGGATTACAATATATCAAACCATTTCCTACATGATGTATGCCTATTATTTTGGGTTATGGGACAGAAGGACAGTTAAATTTATTGTGTTCTGTTATTATTTTATGAAGAAATGCTAAGCAACTGATAGAAATCATTTAGATATAATCAATCCTGTTCCAAGATGAGGGTGTAAACAAAAAAAAATTCTTGAGATCTTTCCCAAGCTCACTTCTATCTACTTTCATTATGCCCATTGCGGTGGTAGGATAACTGGCATCAGAGGTTGGGCAGCTATGGAAAGACAGACTCCAGTTTCCTCTTACTCACTGTCTGGTTTTAACTGGATACAAAAAAAGAGGTGGATAGACAGGCGAAGTGTCTGGGAGAGAAGTGGAGAACGAGGTGGCAAATGTAATATGCAAGTTTTGCATTACAGCCAAAATTGACATGGAGAAAAGGCAGATATTCATAGAAACACCAAAGCTGTAAGGAGGGAGGCTGAAGAAGGTGGAAGTGTGTGGTTACACATGTAGCGTATCAGAGACATATGAGCAAAGATACTGGAGGGGGACAGCTGGTAAGGAAACTTCATGAACGCTGGCAGAGTGCAGGTAGTAATCAGTTCTCTATTATTTAGCATAAGATCTGAAAATTCAAATACTGACGTTTGAGAAACAGGCAGCAGTTGCTCATTTGCATAAATTTTGTTATTAGCACTTGTCACTCTGTGACTAGGAGATAAGGGCAGATAGCATTCAAGAGATGCAGACATGAAGTGATATATACGGGTGAGATCCTACTTTTCAAAGTCCTCATGAAACAACTCTAGCTTTACACATCCAGAGATAGGCTCTGAGCCAACTTTTATCATTCTGGGATGAGATCTTGGAGCTATGGTAGACAGATCTACGGAAATTCAATTTCTGTGATTAAAAACCCCAACAGACATCATTAAGGCATTGTATGAAACCACTGTAGTTCAACATCTGCTATGTTCTGTGCTGTTCTGGTCTCTCCATCTCAAAAAGGCGGTAGTAAAACTGGAGAACGTTCAGAAAAGGACAAGGGTGATCAAAGGATTGAAGCAGCTTTCATACAATGAATGACTAAATAGATAAAAAAATACAAGTAATTGAGGACACTAGAGATCGACAAATCAAGGGTGGCATGGAGAAGAAATTGGTGAGAAGCTCTCCACTGTCTCTTCCAAAACACTACCACTAGGGTGTCAAACTAAAACTACTAGGAGGCTGTCTCAAAACACACTGAGAAGTATACTGTGAGATGTATAGTTAAGCTGTGAAACTCCTTGCTGCAAATGTCATGAATGCTAAAAGCTTCCATAGGTTCAAAGGTGACTAGGCAAATTCACAGGAAAAAAACCAAAACTGTCAAAGGTTATAAAATACAGAGACAGCAAGCACCTTTGACTCCAGGAAGTCCTTCAGCCTTAAAATGCTGGAAGCCAAGAGTGTACTGTAGGAAGAATCACTACAAATCTGTCATGCTGCTGTATCACCCTCTATGTACCTGCTAATGGCCACCATCACAGACAGAATGCTGGGCTAGATGGGCCCTTGGTGAGACCCAGCATGGACATTCATCTGTTTTTCTAATATGCTCCTATGACACTTGGAGTTATATGAGGAAGCTGCCTCGTCCGATGGAAGGATATGCAGCGAAGCCCAGAATTAGCTGTCAGTCTGCCCCTGCCAGCTATGCCTAGCTTGCAGTTAAGAACTTTTATCAGTACAAGCCATAAGGGTTAGGGGAAATAAGAAAACAATAAATAGATTTATGCTTGCAAACCTCAATGTTCTATTTCATTAGATGTCCTTTTGCCTAAATACCTTATTTTGTTTATATGTACTACCTTGGTGAAATACGTATTTTACCAGTACAAACTGTGCCATCATCAAAGTCCTGTGATTAGGACTGTGTAGCAGAAAGGCCTAAACTGTTGGGAAATATTTTACTCCAATTTTTCCCCCCATGTGCTGGAGCACAGTCACAAAAAAACCCCAAACCCATTCGCTGACTGGAACTGCATTTTTAGGAGATTACATACATGCTTTATCTCAGGTACCTAAACCAGACATCACTGGGTTCAAGGCTATATAAACATTCTGATAACCCCACACCCTTGGGAATCTTCAGCAGCCCTAGAAGTTCACCAGGGCACTGAAAAGTAAACATGCCTAATTTTTCAAGGTATCAAGTGTCAGTCAAATGGTTTGTAAAAAATACTCTAATTATATATCAGGCAAAAATAGGACAAGAGAGCTTGACCTATATCCTGGGAACAATATATCCAAAATGTCACAGAAACTACATAAGCAGGATTCACGTATGATTCTTTGTATTGTATCATACTTAAACATAAATAACCACTTGGGTAGTAGGAATCCAAAGGGAAAGGAGTCTGTGTAACATAGATGATGGAAAACATTTAGTTATTTCCTTTTCCCAATTGTTTGGACAAAGGGCACCCCTATTTCAATCTTTTGCCAGGATAAGGAATGAAGGAAGGATCATTTTCATAGATGTATCTACTTGCATAACTTCTCATATAACGGCACAGTCCAGACCAGCTTCTTCAGTTTTATTCATTCTTGCCACACATGTATTCCCTTAGCTCCTGTTATTATTGTTATCATTGAGATGGCATTTGTATTCCAAACCCCTATTTCCAATGGCTGATAACTTTCTGAATCAATTTTCTTTCAGCTAGAATTTCTCATGCTTGTTGACAGCCTGAGGGTGGGTGTTCATATGTGACGGTCTGAAGAAAATCCATTTAATCATTTTTATGAGGATCAAATTTTTAAATAAACATAAGTGCATTTTTTGCGTTCAGTAAACTGTTTGCAGTTTAATGGAAACTAAACTAAAAAATAACGCTAATGTAACATTCTGTGATTTTAGCTGATTTTTTGCTGACCCTAATTCTTCCTCTGTGGTTTGCGACTGCTAAATAGGTGATATAATTAGCAGTATTTCAATGATCTTGGTCTTTTAAAAGTTATGTCTGACGAAAAACCAAATTTAAATAGTGCACTAGTATGCACATAAAAATAAAAAAAAATGTGGGATTAAAAAGAAATCTTTGAATTTTGCAGTTATGGATTTGCTGTTGCAACTGCGTATCGGGCATAATCAGTCAAGCTTCACTCCAATTATACCATTACGCTGATATACTTAGAGTTGTGTCCAGGGCAAATCCATATACTTAAAAAAAATAACAATCAGTAAGATGTTGCGTAATTCTCCAAATGGAGTAGGCGGCCAGGAGCTCAACTCCTTTTTCAGATGGAACAATGGTTCAGAGCCAGCACTTGGACAAATACTGAGCTGCAAGAAATCTAAACAAGGAAGGTCTTATATCTTAAAAATAAAATCTGAATACAATTGATTCTAAAATATCATCTCAGACAATGATTCTCCCTCTCTCCTACCAATCCAGAAGACTAGTCATTCTTTTACACTTTAACTTTTCTATAAGTATGGATAAAAATTGTTTCTTTGTTACTAGGCAAATGCATTCAGCATATGCAATAAAAAGTCTCATTAGAAACCTTCTGACGGGTGGAGCAGAATAAAGCTGGGACATTTAAGAACAAAGTTTCAAGACACTAAAAGTCCAGTGAAGACTGACACTTTTACAATCCCAGTTCACTATATCTTCATAAACACATATTACATATTTTAAAAATATGTATTTATGTATTTATGTGTTTAGTGAGACACCAAACTATAAATACTGTAGTATTTGCTTGTAGAACAAACTGAAACTTCCTTGAAAAAAATGTTGTCTTCTTGCTTGGAAATTTGGCAAATGCAGTTTTCGCCAGGCACTCTCAACCACAAGTGTGGTCAGAAGATGCTGTATTAGTTTGCTAAAGATATTAGTATTAGTTTTTTAAAGATATGTCTATATACCACAGAAGAAAAAAAAAAAGCACCTATAAATTCTGCATGAAACAACTTCATATCTAAAGCTCATAGCATTCAGAACAGCTCATCAGTAAGAATTCCCCCCACCATTTTAGATCCCATCACTTACAGTATTATAAATGTCTTTGACATCACATGAGATCAATAAAGTATAAAAAGTAAAAATAAGTATCAGCAAAATGGAAAAGGATATAATCCTGAGAAAGAAAAAATACAAAAGATACAAGCTCACAGTTTTCAATAACGTGTCCTACTTCTAATGCAAGCAGTTCTCACCTGAGTGTGTGAAGGTGGTAAGCCTTTTCGGCCATATACTCCAATCAATGCATCTTTCTGAAGGGATATATTGAATTTTAGAAATTGTGGCTGATCAATGAAGAGTTGTGATCTCCAAAAAATCCCAGGAGGAACTTCTTGTATCGCTCTTCGGCCTATATCAAGTTCTCCAGAATCTATAGTGTTGTTTTCTTGTGCAAATCCCCCTAATTTTCCTGAGAGGTTAGAATAATAAGAGATCAAAAATTAGTATTCCTTTCTTGCTTTCAATCATCCTTCAAATAAACCATCAATTATTTAGAATCACCTCAGAAAAATGTTACCTGACAATCTTTCTGAATATAAGATCCGAGGGAATTTACTGATTTGGAAATAAAAAGGCAAAGATACTGCAAATACCTACCAAGTAAAAATACGGTAACTTCCCTAAGCACTAGTATTACAGAAACTGTTTTAGGATCTACATTGAATTATTCATTTTTTACCCAAGTATTTTAACAGGGTTTTCCAGCATAAAGTCTCACACTAGAAAAATTTAAGGTAAAGGGAAATGCAGCGTACAGATTTTAATAATAATAGATAAACATAAGCAGTCAAGACTAATATACAGTAGAAGCAGTCAAGAACTTAGACACACTAACAATGTCTACAGCTCTAGTTTCCTATTTTTTGGTTCTGTGCTCCCCAAAAAGAAAGGCAGTATTTCTTGCTCCATTGTGCCTATGTTCTTATGCCTTTGCTCTCCATAATGCCTACGTCCTCTGCACTCCCTTGCCTCAGCCTCAAGCTTGTTATCGCCTCCTTGTCCACGCTATCTCCTGAATACAATGTCTAATAGCATACAAAAGTCTGCTACTGTCACTATTTTCTATATCATGAATATGTATTTATCCTGCAAGTCAATTACTGGGAATAAGAACTGAAGGGCATTAAAGATTTTTTTCTACAAAGCATTTGTGCAACTATCAGTTAGCCTTGAGGCCAGTGATGATGGCTTGGAAATGCCCAGAGGAAGCAAAGAAGATGCTAACATGCAAAAGACACATAATATCAAATGCTAACACTGAAAAAAATGGACTACTGGTTGTGGTATTAAAAAACAAAATAAGTCATAAACTTTAGATACCCCCAAGAAACAACTTCTTCAAGTGGGCAAGTCCTGAGAGACTGTATCTCCACTGCCGCTCAAGTACAGAACAGTACCATCCAATCTGCAGGGCTCTGTGCCATCCTGGTGAAGCACTATCAAATAAATGAAAGAGGTAAAACTGTTCGAGCCCAAACCGATGACCTTGCAAGGCACAGGACTGGACACAATGGACAGCTCAGGTCTGTGATAGCTCCGAGATCTCCACATTGCCCGCTGGGGCACACGCATACGCCAAATCTGGCAAAGACTACAAACCTTTCTCAAAGTTTATCAGCAAACAAATTGTGGTTTAGTTGTGGTAGCATCTTCTACCTGCCCCACTTGTAGGAAAAAGAATTACTAAAGTAGCAGCTTGCACAAACCATCACCACTCAGCTTTAAAATATGGGATGAGTTTGCATCAAGCCTGTTTGAGGCCAAAGACTCAGATCTGATGTTCAGGCACTAACTCCATGCCATGCAGCTGGACATAGGCAGTCTTGGAAGCTGGTGCCAGGGTCAAAGCCTACTTCAATTCAATGGAATCAGTGCTGTCAAATCTAGACTAAGATGCAAAGATGTGTGTAAGAACTTGCTTAGCAACACGTCAACTCTGGAGTAAGCAAGTAATGCTGTGTTTAAGCAGCTGGTGCATCAATGTGAGCCTTGACTGAAGCAATATAAAGAAAAATTGAACTGTAGTTACAATCTCACAGTCCGCTGTATTTTTACCAATTAATACCTTTTTTTTTTTCAGGAGCTAGTCTATTATAGCGACTGAACTAAACCCAGCTGAATGCGATAAGCATGTTCAAGTGATGCTGACTTGTTTGCATACAAGTATTCTGAAGAACTGACAACGCTCTGTTGCTGCCCTGTCTTTTATGTTCAAATTCTACATTATTCATCATTTGATAGAACAAACTGACACAACCTTTTTGCAAACATTTAGACTTTAAAAAACTAGATTAAAATCTGAAATGCCAGGTGAGGTCACAGATTGATCCTCGCCATCCTTGCCACTTTTTGTGCATCCAAGATGAACAGAGACTGGTGTTGAATTAAACAGGTACAGAAGAGCTACTGAGAGTCCTTGAGTGGGGGCTTGTATCATCATCAGAGCTGTGCCACAACGGTGTTGCAGTCACTGAAAATGTCTCACTTACAGGATCATCATATTGATCAGTGTTCTTCTCAGAAGAGACAGTGAAATATCTGATCTTGGAGAAATCTTTTTTTTTACACTTTTCAGGATGAGTCTGATGCTTTTCTAACTTTGGACTTAACCTTTCACAATATGCATGTGTTATTCTAGAAGATGGATCTGTAGTCACTATTTGGATTCATTTAAGCATTTGTTTCTTACCACTTCCTTCAAATTTAAGCATGTTGTGTTGTATAAAGTCACACACTGATGACTGGTAATTACTAAACAAACAAACACTTGCTGCTGTATTGATCTGCAACTTCCTCTATTTCTACATTTGAAATGAAAAACAACTACCTCTTCCTACTGAAAAGATGAACTAGATTGCTTGAATAGGTGCAATTTAACCAACATTTTGACCAACTTGCCAGGAATGCCTATCACTGGACTTCAACACTTACCCTTAGCAGATAATGATCCTATGGACTCCCATTTTCTTCACCAAAAAAGAGGTAGTTTTACCCTGTAGCCACATGCCTCTTTAATGTCACACTACCTCTCTCAAAATCGTTACTACTTTTTTGTCCTCCTAAGGGCAGAGCATTAATTATTCCTTGTGTCCTATTGTATCTCCATGGGCCTAAGAAAAATCTTAGTAGTGTCATCATTTCCTTCTCACATTCTAAACAGTAACAGTTTTTACACACAGCTTTAAATCAAAACATGAAATGTCATGTTCATTCACACAATTCCATAATGACATAACAGTCCAAATAAGAAACCAAATTTTGAAATACCTAGACTTCTGAATATATTCTCTTTCACTATACTTCCTCTCTACACCCAAAATTTCTTCTTTCACAGACCCTCCCCAAATGACAGTAATATAAACACATAAAATATGTATAGGTAAATAATATTTATATCATGATTTGTACTTATATTGCTAGACATTATTATATAATTTACAAAATAGATTAATTTGCTGTATCACATATTAATACATATAACCATTACATGATGCATTTATGATACCAATAATCCAATGCATTATGGCTAATTAATAGGTAAAATATTTGTTATATTTATTATTCGTAAATTGTATTTCAACTGTCTGAGGTTAGGGTGGACAAAATCCTGAGCTAAACAAATATATAAAGCAATACACAATATTGAATTATTATACAAGAAAAATAATTCACAAACATCACTGAAATGACATGAAGCCAAACTCCCTCTCCTTATTTGCAAACATGCTATAGATTAAAACACAAGATACACTGTGAATAACTGAGTATCTGTAACACAGAATAAAAATGAATGCACAACCGCACCACAAAAATGCTAAACAATAATTGCTGTATAGTGTCACACATAATACCATTTTCCATTCTTCAAAGGCAGCACTAATTAGAATATTAGGTTGCAAGGCTGGATTCACAGTCAATAGCATGTTCTCCCATCCCATTGAAAAACTTTATATTCAGATCTGTTTCTGTGAGACATCTGCTATATATCCTTCTGCAACAACCATTTCAAGAAATGAAATAAAAATCCTCTTTAAAAACATACCTTCTTAGGAAAAAAATACAATATAACATCTAATTAAGAAGATTCTATACCTTTAATTAACATGAGATACTGTAAACATAAAAACCTCAATATATATCAGTTAAAGCAAGCATAATGTATTTTAATGAGTATAATCTCAAAAAGTGCATTTAAGTAAGCCAAAAGAAATGCCCCTTTCTTTTCCCATTCACTTTTTTCCTCCCTTGCATTTTTAAAAAATCTGTGATTAAGCATAAATTATTATAAAGTATTTCTGAATTGCACACAGATTTTATACGACATAAAGTGACGCCAGCAACACGTGACATATAGCCAACTGTTAGAACACAACGGTTAAACAAGCTCTGTTTGTTAACCTTTCTTTTCTATCGCCTAGTTATAAAAACAGATAAAGCACTGATGCACCTCAAGAAAATGTTTGTATTTGATTAAGAAGGGCTTACACATTACTTTGGAGAACCCATGCTGACATGCTCTATAAAATTCATCATATCCATAGAAAACACACATTCTTATGCCACCTTTGCAGCCCTGAATCACACCTGTCTAGATAAGCATGTGATAAGTTGCCAGCAGTTTACTGTTCATATAGAGAGAAGCACTGAGAGAGGAAAAAAATAATCCACAAAAGAAACAAACAACAAACCTTTGGAAAAGGCTTGTTCAGAGATTCAAGCTTCAATTAACAAATTACTTGCATTTAAGGATGATTTAACATGCTTTTACTGTCAATTTATGACTAGCTATTTTTGGGTAAACCACAGCTGAATTTTCTTCAGAAGTTGTAAGGATGCATTTTCAAGAGTTAAGCTTTGCTAATTCATCACACAAAGTATCTGTACTTCCGAACAGCAAATGAATACCTGGGATGTAAGCCACAGTGGGCTATGATTTTCTGACCAAAGCAGGCCCAGGATTACCCATAGTTTATACAAGACAGACTAAAAAAAAATGCCAGGTCTATACAACACTAGGAATTTCTCCCACCTGAATCAGAGTAACAGAATATTACACTGGGAGCTAAAGAGCGGCAGTACTGAAAGCTGTACAGCTGTCCGAGCATCCAAACTAAGCCTTGACCGATTCCTCCTTACAGCTTTCAGTAACTGGTATGATAATAGAGGAGCTCCCTCCTTAAATGTCACATCTAGTCATCGCACTTCCCTTTCTGTTTAACTTTCCTTTTGTGGTTTAAAATGTGTATTCTCTGGTCTGTCTGTTGTTTAGTATTGATGTACGGTGATAAATGACCACTTACCATATTCTGCAGAGGAGAGCATTTTAACAGTGGATGAAATTAAGCCTGATCTCTTGTACAGTATTTAGGGACATAAAGAATGAAAAATGGGATTTGATATATTTGTTATTTCATTTTATTTTTGAGGCAAAGTAGAACAGGTTTTAATTTGTAAAAAAAATTAAAAATTATCAAGAGAAAAAGAATAATTTATATTTATAAAGTATTCACAAAAACATGTGTATACTTTATACAAGAAAGTATATTGGCTACTCAGGGCAGAAGACAGTGGGATGATGAGCTGTCACTGCAGCATCAATATTCATTAACCATACAGTAGCTTTTTACTATTCATTCAAAACAAGTAAGAACACAGAAAGAGATAATGAATATCTAAGTGCAAGAAAAAGGCAGTAAAGGAAATGAGAAAAGTCCTACTGGAGAAGTTTCATATGCTTACAAAGATGACAAAAGAATGAGCTGAGCTGTATCTTTTCTATAACTTGGAGCTGTGATAACTTGTAAAATTTTCAAGATGTCAACTGCTGGCAGAGGCTTCCCCCTCCTCAGTGGTAAGGAGGTCAGCTCTACCTTGTGAAAGGGAAAATGGATTTTTGTGTAATGAAGCAAACACCGCATTCATCAACCATTTAAATCAAGTTTTCCATTCCAAAACTATTGATTTTAAAGCCTCTGCTATCCAAAAGTGCACAGGCTTTTAAATGTTTTGAGAATCTTAAAGGGCAACATGGAAAAAGGTCGATAAAAAATAATCCCTTTATGTGGTTTGTATTTTAAAAGCTCCTACAACAACAAAATTAATAAAGTTTTGTTGGTTTTTTTTTCTTTATATATTGGTTGGATGATTCAGACTCAATATTATATGCTAGAGACTTTGAGAAAACAAATGAAAATATTATACCTGACCTATTAAATTTCAGAGAGAAATAAAAAAAAAAAAAGAAAACATCATCATCTATAGAGAAAAACACAAGCCATTGCATAGCAAGGTCATCATGCCATAAGAAGCTACATGATCATGAGTTGCCTTCTACATGCAGCTAAGAGAGAAGCTCTGAAAAGATGCAGAAGTCCCCTGAAGAGCCTTTTCTGCTGTCAGCCTGTTAGAAAAAGAGATTATGGCCCTCTGTCACAGACAAGGCTTTGGTATGAAAACTATTCAGGGCTTGTTGGGACTCCCAAAGAGTGAATCTTGGTATCAGGTCCCCCTTACAAAATAGCACGTGCTATTACCTTGGGCTCCCTGGCTTTGTTGTGCCCATTTCCGCAGCACAAGACGCCAGCCACCCCAGGCCCTCAGGCAGGATGGTCCGAGCCAGCCTCAGCACCATCCTGCTATTTCTGAGGACCCCACAACGATCATTAGGTTATCAAGGATTTTAGTGTAAGTGAAGGTACTGCTTCTCTGGATGTGATGACAGCTTTTCTATTCTCATCAACTATTACATGTAAATTCCCATGAGGAATTTTGGTTGACAGCCAGCTTTCCTAGTAAGATCAACGTTATTGCACAGGATTCATCTCTCCGTTCGCATGCTAGGCAGGAGGAATGGTGCACACTTTTCAACTGAAATACAACTGCTTAATATCTACATGCCTATTTAAAATTACTATTACTTACAAATGCTCTATACTTTCATTAAATATACAGAATTTTGAGGGAAAAGTGTTAAAATCTGGTGATGTAAATAAGACACAAAGAAAGGAAACGGTTCAAAAGAAGGAGAGAAATTGGTGCCTGTTTCACTTACCATTTTCTCCAGCAGGTACTGTTACAGGATGTGTTGGCACAGTATCAGAATTCACTTTTCCATTCTCAAATGTATCATTTTCAGTTTGCTGCAACTGCCAGTTGAGGCCAAACAGATGCATTGCTGGTGGTAAAGGATACAGGTTATTTGATGCTCTTAACCACAATGACAAATCGCACAAATAATGGCTTTCCACGCTTCACAGCAGAATAGCAACTCATACATTAAAAAATTAAATTACAGGAACAAGCATTCACAGACTAATAGTTCAACTTAGCAATGGCACTAAGCAATTACTACCACTGTTCTTTAATGATACAGTGCTTTCGGTGAACGCAGTTGACAGAAGGCTCACCAGTCTCATTTTGAGTCTTTTATTGGTCCCAAATCAATGTTCAAAAGGATAGGCAGTAATTATGTCCTTTTCTCTTTTTTCATTTTTGATCCTTCTAAAGAGACAAATCATTTAAGTGAGCTTCTAAATGACCTACTAAAATAAATGTTTTCACCAGCAGATGGATCTGTTCTGGTTAGCCAGAAAGGGAAAAGAAACAATGCAAAAGGAGCAGGAGGAGGGTGCTGTGGGTGTTGCAGGGCCAACCTAAGACATGAATGCTCCTTTACATGGTGTCACCAACACCCAGCGCAACCTCATTACGTATCCATTCCCCATCCTAATCTACAGAACGAGGCCAAGACTGTTAGCAGAGCTGGAGACACTGGAGCACTTTGCTGTATTAATGATAATGCATAAGCTAGGTTTCTGAACTACTTAATTCCCTACAACCACATTTATTAGAAAGGTGATACCATGTTAAAACATTTAGCTAAGCTAATTATGAAAGACAGTCAACCTTCCATGGTGTTAGGGGGAACTACTTAAGGAACCTCGATATCACCAGAATGAATGAATCCTCTGTCTAAACTTTTAGAGCAAAATTATGCAAAAAAAGAAAAAAATCACCCTAATGCCATACTGTGATATACACCATGTATGCAGTTTCTTGCTATCTGTGTTGTGTTTCCTTCTTTTCCAATGACTTTATGATACCACCAAAATTCATTCTATTGTAATTACTCTAATTTGCATTTGGTATAACATGGGTTTGATGATTCTAGGACAGCAGTTATCTTCAAAGCTGAAACAGTCCTTCAGTGCTACTGGGGAATAAAAATACACTGGAAAAATATTCTCTAATAATGTATTTTAACTATTCTTGCAAAATATAAAGAAGATAATTCACTGTATCTTGTTGCTTCTGCTCCTTCTGTCTCTGGAACAGATCACTGCTGTAGTCAATGTTATTAACTTATTCACTCCTTCTATCCTAATGACAAACAGTTCTTCATCCCTTTTGGTTTCATCTCTGATCTTTCAGTCTCTCTGTATTGACCATAGCAACCCTTACTTAAGATGAGCAGCATCAGTGGAAGTTTAGTCAGGGAGACAGCGCACACTGCAGAATTAAGACCCTCTCTGCCAGGTCTTTGCCTTAAACTCTCCCCCTCCCCCTTCAACAAAACAAAAAACCAGAATGCAACCAAAGACCTATTACTGAATGCTTCAAAGACTGAAATCCTCAGTATAGATGACATATTCTCTTTGTTCCAAGTCTCTGACTCTACTATTACTCTTCTTTCTCTGACCTTAAATTGCCTGTCAAAGCCTGATAATGTAGAATGTTCCTTGACCCTAAAACCTTATTTCTTTTTTCCCCTCTCATCTCTTGTTAAACCATAAATCCAACCATAACCATTTTTGGCTCATCACTAGAATTAGCCATTATTATTTTGGCCCTACCTCAGCTGAAATTTGTATTTATGTATTAATCATCTGATGATTGTATCTGTTTTAATATATTTCACCAAAATCCCTAGGGTCAAACTCTACTACCTGTTATACTAGTTCACTTCACTGGCAGCAATGAAAGACTGCAAATAGCTAAATATTTCATCATTCAAACCCAGTACATGTCTTCAGTGTGGAGGTCCAAATCACCTCTCTTAACTTTGCTGGCTTCTTACCACTTTTAATACTCTTCGGGAGGAAAAAAAAAATAAAAAAAATTGACACTCATTTTGTAACTCTAAAGTGCATCCCTTCCAAATGCACGAGCTTAGAACATGATTAGCAGCTTGGTCTGCTGGTGCTATATACATGCCCCATGCCTCTTCATGCTCCACTGGGAGATCAGAAGGGGAAGCTCCAACATGACCTTCTAGCGATTCCCTCATAATTCAAACCAGCTGGAATTTGAAGTCTTCAAAGGCAAGGACTGTGGGATCTATATTGATTACATCTCAAAGAACCATAGTTACTACAAGGTAAGTGACAATTACCTTTTCTTTGTGTTGGTACCGATGTGAGTCCCACTGTAGTTCACTGTCAAAGATGGTGAGTAATAGTTGTATCCTTCAAAAATACTATTGCTCTCTCAACTTTGACACTGAAGTAGCACTAAGTTCAATAAACAATGTTTAATAAAAATGACCAGATGGATACATGAAGCTGTTTCACAGATTGTGAATACTGGAGTATTTTTGAAGCAGACCAGAAACATTGCTTGACAAGTCCAATGACAACCCCAAACTTACAGTGTGTACTAATGCACTAAATAATTCAACTATGTAATCTCTCTGAGACAGCACTATGGAATTTAGAGAATTCTCCTTTCACTACAAACATATGAGAACAACATGAAAGATTTAGGCTTGTTGATACAGGATCAAAATAGAAGGCACAAATTCTTTAGAGATGGGGAACTTTAAGAACATGGGTAAACTGAGTAATTAAGAAAAATTCAGGCACTATTTTGTCTATTAAGATTGGTCTCTTCTCAGCCAGCCATCTATATAAAAGCAAACCTTAAACTCTTATCAGTGTTAGAAGGACAACAAAGCACCTGTTAAAATTTCTTGATGCCCCCATGAGTCTGATAAGCAGCACTTGATACTGGTAACTGCACACTGAGAGCACCAGGAATCTGAGACCTTCAAATCAAATGTTATGAAATAATTCGAATTTCCAGAGGCGGAATGATGCACGCATACTGCAGTGGCGTATATGTTTGATTTCCTCAGGTCTAGAACAGGATGAAGACTTTCTTCCACCTTTGGGACAGGGATGTAAGAGTTCAATCCCCTTCTTTGTTTCTATTATGTTCAGAAAAATGACAGATTTACTTCCTTCTATAAAGAATTTGATATATGAAGCAAAATTAAAGGCAAAACATATAAAGCAAAATATATTTCTCTATTCACAGCTGCTATTTTAGACCCAAATCTAATGTAAAGCAGTTTCTTGATTTTTGGATTGGACATTGCCTGTCAGGTCTGCTTTATTCCCAATTTGGCATTTATTTGGTGTTAGCCAATGACAGTGAAGACAAGAGACCCTTCCTAGGGTAAACTAAGTTCTGAGTCTGCCCAATCTATGAAGGTACTAACAGTGGAACGACTTTCAATGCTGGCATACCTTTGACAGCAGCAAGGATTTGTCTGAGAATGCCAGATGCCTCTAACCAGAAGGCATGCAGCTTGTGATCGTTGTGGTCACGGACCACAACAACTCAATCCAAATAACCCACAGCTGCAAGTATGGATGAACCCTCAGGGGATGGGAGAAAAGATGGGTTGTCACAATTCAAAACATGCCCACAAACCCTAACAAAAGCTCCTTTTACTTGTATCAAGGCTGAGATGATTGCTCCCATCAGGGAACAGGATGACTTTTTAAGCAGAGAAACAGATGATGATATGCTCTGCCTATTCTGTTGCTTCAGTCCCCATCTCTATTCTGCAAAGCAATCTCTAGCTACCAACAGATCTTCACTTGCTGGTGTTATGATAGCATTTTACCTTAGGACTGACAGAGCTCTTTAAGGTGGCATTTATACTGCTGCTGGCCAAATTATGAGGATTATGGCCAGCCTTTAGAGTGCAGTGATAGTTTAAATGGTGAGGAATCCATTCCCTCTAGCAGAGTGGGAAAGAGAGGCATCAGAGAGGAGAAAGTCCTCTAGGATCTGTGCTCCTCTTGGCACGAACACAGAACCAGTGGCTGGGTAGTGCAGGTGGATATTCTCCAGAACACATCTCAAACATACAAGCAGTAACAAACTAACACTTGGGCTTTTGCTCCCTCCCTTTCTATTTCTGCAAAGCATCATGCTCCAAATGGACCGGGATATTCGAAAGATTCAGAGCTCAGCTTAAAGTGGTGCATTTATACCTACAGTAGCATTGATGTTAACACAAAACCGCTATCATTTGTTACAGGCTATCAGGTAATTTTACCATCTGTCACCACACGGTTCACTGAAGGGTTTCTGAACTACCTTAAACTGCTTTTTCAAGCTTGGTTGATCTTACTTTTCACTCTGTAATTGAGGTCTAGTTATTTTGGTTTGTGATCAGTCTACAAGACCTTTATTTCCACTCAATAATTAAAACAGCAACTAAGAACACATTTCACAGCAAACACTTGAAAAAAATACTATGACTAGTTTACACTGTGTAAAACATTTTACAATAACCTGCTTCAGGAAGAAGTTGCTGCTATCAGGCCCTTTCATTCTTTTAACGTTGCCAGCCCATTTGTCTTGCATGCTCCTTTCTCAAGCTAATATTGCTGTGCTTTATGCATTCCCTTTACAAGAAATTTGTTCTTGAGCAAACACACCGTATTATCACTTTAAAACCCTCTTTGAGACTTTCTTCAGCAAGCCAAAAAGAAACCAGTCCCTTTATTAGTAGGTGGTACGAGAAGCGGATAATTTACGTAACTATGCGGCAGAATTAGAGCTGTGGGAGCTGACAACTACCTGCTGCATTTGACTGGGGAATGCTTTCCCTTTGCTGCTTTGCTCACTGGCTCAAAGCTCTCTTCAGCCAAAGTTATGAAAAGCACAAAAAAGAATTCTAACAGAAATCCAATTTACATAGCTGTTTCTCTATTTAGCAAAAATTGGGCTTGTCTGGATTTTTTTTTTCCTTTCTCCTCATACACTTGAATTGTAAGAGGATAGGGATGGCTAGTTGGTGAAGAAATCAGACAAGAGTTAGCATCCTCCAGTATCCAGGATTGTAGGTCTGAATAGAAAACAAAGTTTGGATACAGATGTGAGTATACACACAATGCTGGGGTTTGATTCCTATCAGAAAGAAAGAATATTTTTTTCTTTGTGGGAGAGAGTAGCAATATGGAATAAAAACACCAGAGAAACTTATTTATTATTCAGGTCAAAATTCAAGGGCATCTCTATCGTAACTTGCCAGGATCAACCACATCTTATTTTAAAGTGCCGTAAGTGACAAATAGGCTTATATGAAAAACAAAGGGCATAGCAAACACCCGATGAGCTGTGCAAGTGAAAGCATTAAAGGTGCAGGTCGTAAGGATGAACAAGCAAAACCATATGCATATAAGCAGAGACTTCATTCACAGAAGTAGCCCTGTAGTAACTGGAGAGGTAAACAAAGTTTGAGTTTGAAGTCTCTGAAGTACTGGTCAGAAGTGCCAGTAATTCAACAGCTTCCATTTTGAATTTGATAAGCTTGTTTTTTTGCAGGGAAAGAATTCTAAAGGTGCATTTCAGGCAAATGAGAATTCACAGACAGGAGGATTCTTTTAAGTAGAAAGGAGCAGAAGTAGAGTTCCCTGAACTGGGAAATGGACTTCCAATGTTCCTCCAGCTCTTCTTAGAATAACGACAGATGAAAAATTAACACTAGACAGTAGATATTAAAAACACTGGCTAGCTCTAAGTAGCAAGCATTTCCCCAAGACCTCTGGAGATAAGGCCTCTGGCGTATTTTCTATAAACATAAAGAACTCGGCACTGTGGGGAAAGTTGGCAAGAAGAACTGAATGATGTTGGCGACCCTCCTTCCCTTCTCCCGTGCGTTTTATTCATGTGTCTTATTATTCATGAAGCTGTGCTTGAAGATGAGCTTCTTGCTCAGATATTGAACTCATCTTCCAGGACTGCTACTGCTATGTATTTCTGGGTGCTGGTGCTTTCAAACCATGATTTACAAAATTGCTTCCCTAGAATTAATAGAATAATATATATGCACACTTGCACATAAGGAAAAGTGAATATCATTTATATTTAAAGCAATGCAAAAAGATTATAATTTAAACTAAGCAAATTGCAATTATTGCTCAATCTTGTTGAAGGATTATCTTCTAGTTCATCTCCCTGTTGGCAATACATTTTCAAATGAAATATTTGAACATTGAAGTGGTTTTTAAAATTATCTCCCATATATTTTTCTTGCGGCTATAATTAGAATCTAAACCTATTTTAGTCTGAAGGACCTGGAGTGGACCAGAAGATGTGCAAATCAACTGCCAGTGATTTGCATTAATTTGCTTTTTTCTAAGATAATAGGATGCCTTGGATGTTGGTGCAGATCAAATAGTGAATTAAAAATAGTTAATTAAAATTTTAAATAAAGTGAGTTAAAAGTTACAAAGACAAGTTATTTATTACTGTTTTTCTCAAATCAACAAAAAGCATGCTATTTCTAAATTTAAAATAACTTAAAAGTACATGTTTTTGAGCATCTTCAAAAGATTAGCCACCAGGAGCATCATATAAAAGTTTCTGAATCTATATTCTGAATGTAAAACATTTCAGTATAGCATTATATGAAAAACTTAGTGATACCTATCAAAATCAATATGGTAACTGAAGAAGTGTGGTCTCTCTCCTTTTATCCTGAACTGTTAAATGGGTCTATTAATTTTACTGTTTCACCTGCAAGAAAATCCAACCTTTCTACTGTTTCTCATTTTCTCTTGGAACATTTTAAGAAAGAATATGCAAAACACATCACAAAAAATGCCTAGGAAAAAATACAGCTACAAAGATGTATCACCTATCTACTACGGATAAACTTACTTTCTTTGACCAGAAATCAAAGATGATTATATGCCATTTTAAAGGATTGTTGCATCTGAACTGTTAAGAAAGATGTGTGGTAGTCTTGGTGTAACTATTTTTACTACATTCACGCAAAAATGGACTGTTTATTCCTCTGAAAACTTGTACGGCTAGATGGCTCAGCTGTCAAGTCAGGGACTTTTATGTAACAATGGTTTAATTCTGTCAATAACATTATGTGAGGCACATTCAAAGCTTAAGGGAGAATCCAGATTTCTTAAAACAAATATAATTATTCAGTAGCCTCTTAGTTAAGTAAGATGTATCTGTTATGTCTTGTTTCAGATTTGTCCATTTTTTCTGACAATCATCCAACATTCGCCATTATGTAACAGTCTTCAGTATTACCTAAATAGTCTTTAGTATTATCCAGGGCTTCCTCCTGAATATAGCACTTTTTTTTTTTTTTTTTTTTTCAGATAATGTTGTTCACAGTTAACAAGATGGTGAAAAATCATTACAGGTACAGAACGATGGGGAAGTGCATATTAGATCACTGACTCCTTTGAGATGAGGGTTGTTTTGTCTCTTTTAGTTCACACAAAGGCATGAAAAACATTCCATAAATTTTGGGTTTCTATCTAATAAAGTCATAATCAATGATTTTGTTGTCAAGTATTGTGGGGAAGAAAAAAATTCCCCTGATTTATGCTTTTCAAGACTGGGTTAAGACTGCAGGATAATTACTTCTCTGTATTCCTTCAGGCATTTCTTTACTCTCTTCCTTCTCAATCTTTAACTCCTTCCCTTTCCTCCCTTAAACTCACTTTCTGGAAAACAGCTGAGGCTCAGGTTTGTGCTTATCTATTTTAGATTTTTCCACAACTCCAACACAAGTCTTACTCAGGGTGACATCCTTTAGATCACAGCCCTCATAAAACAGAAGTATTAAGAAAAGCAACGCCAATGCAATGTCTCAAAATTCATTGGAAACATCTTTCTTAGGCAAGAACATCAACGAACAGATACAACCAATTTTATAGTTCAAAAGCCTTATTTATTAAAAAAAATAAAATCCCAAACTCAACATAAAACCACAAATCTCGAGCGATATAATAATAATGAAACAGCAATATATGATCATGCATAACCTATTTGCATGTTGATAGCATAGGGAAGTGCAGTCTGATGAAAAGATTTAAGAACCAAAGGAAAAAGAAACAGGGGCCAATTAATGTGATGTTCAAAGGACACACCGAGCTGGGATTTTATAGTATATAGTGAAATACTTGTGTTGCCTATTTCCATCTCATGACTGGCTAAAAAAGATCAAAGCTTCTTTATTCTATATTAAGAATGACAGAATATTGCAGCAAACATGCAATAAGGAGAAATGTAATAAGCTTTAATAAAAGATGATAATAAGGTTTGATAAGAACTTTTGGAATGTCACCAAATCTGGAACGTAAGATGAAAGCATCTGCATGTAGAGATTGTAGTGTGTTATTTGGAACCCCACGGAGCTAAACTGTGATTAGAACTACATATTTTTCCATAAATTAGCTTTTGTTTTGAATTTCCTGCTGAGATCATATGCAAGTTGATTGAACGTGCAAGTCAATATATAGGTTTTCTAATCCTTTGCTGTTTGTTAGGCTTCATGATATCATGATTACAGTGGTCCACTTATAGATCAAAGGTATGTGATTGAGGCCAAAATAAAATAACCTATAACCTCTTAACAAAACTTCTTCATGGTGATTCAGATCTATTCGTGGTAATTACCACTCACCTACCTGAACTGTGCAATTATACAGATGCATAAACCAACCACTACATGCAGATCAACATGCAAACCCACAGAATTTCCACTTAAATCCATATTTAAAAAACAGAACAGACACTCTGAGTTCACCATCAAAGAGGCCTTACACAACTCTACCTTACCTCAACACCTCCAACAGAAACTTGTAAGCCATGAGCTATCTGCATAAGCAATCTTGTGCAAATCTTTGGTTCAAAAAATCCAGTGTTTAAGTCAGCTCAATGACTGCAGTTCTGCCCCTACTGAAACCTCTCCACCACCCTCTGGTTTAGCTCAGTTACTCACAGGGACATAGCTCCTCACTACATCACCAAGACACAACTACCTAAGCAGCTGTGCGTCTGGGCCAGAGACACACAGGAGGGACTCGCTACTAGATGAAGCATCCTTTCTTATACAGTCATGAATGCATTTTATGTGCATTGGAATAAAACACCATGTTCCTTCAGAGGCCTCTCTAGAGAGAGATGTAGCTTTTATGAAACTGTTCCTGTGAGCAAAAATATACTCTAAGTATATTCATAAAAAGCAAACAGAAAAATTAACTTATCAAAGGAACATATGACAAAGACAACCTTACTGTTAATTGTTTGTAAGGCCCGTGATTTGTTGCTTGCAAGCTAGCTTGTAAGCCACTTTGTATTTTTTTTAAGAGTTATATAAGCCATGGGAAAAACAAGTTANGCCAATCAAACCAGGCACAACACTGAACTATAAAATCTTACAGGTGATATTAAGAATAGGAAGTCTTAGCTTTAAAGCAGCAGTCACTTGTAAACTCATGGAGAAAACCAACTACTATTTTGGCTGTGTGAAAAGATATTGCATCATTAATAAGGATGTGCTTTAAAATTATCCTGTATTTTTTGCTCCAGCTGAACTGAAATAACAAGGATTGTATCTCGCCTTCTCAAACGTGCATACCTGCATATCGCTACCTCTAGTTGATATTACTAATGGGAGAGAGACAGAGAAGATGCTGCTGGGGACAAAAAAACCTGGAAAATAAGTTGAAAACACTACTCCTTGGCAGCTGTGAAAACATTTGGAGTGAGTCAAATGAGGACCCACTGTCCAGCAAAAAATGCATCGATAAAAACTGGTGTGAAACTTGGTATTTCAAAGATGAAAGAGAAGATGAACCTACAGATGAGTCTGGAGCTTTCACAAGTGAAGATAAATTTATTGTACCCAGTTATTGTGTTACACCTTGTGAAACTCATGTAAAATCAGTGGTTAGCAAAGGGTGTTTACACAGCTGGCTGTTTTAGTTTTCAATAAGTATTATTGCAATAATAATACTACTCTTCCTGTATCATACTAATAGTAACTTAAAAGTATTTTTCAATAAAAAAAACCCCAGGAAACATATCTGTTTCTTTACTTAAAGGTTTGTGGTGCTAGCTAGTTTTGCAAATGGCTGATACTCAGTTACAATACCTATCCTAACACCCCCCCACTCCCTCTGCAGAGTTATTAAAAGAGATGCTTCTGTGTGATCCTATTTCATCAAATGTTGGCAAAACCACTCTGGTTTTGTTTGGTTGGTTTTATTATTGCAGAAAATTAAGGATTTGAAAGGCAAATGCCCACATCATCTAAACAGTTGTAGAACATTTGTTTTTCCTAGATTATAAAACTACAAATACTCTTATAGGTGACAATTCCTAGGAGATAGATTTTTTTTCTTTGTTTTTGTGAATGAAGTTGCGTGAAATGGCATCCATGTGAAAATGGAGGATTTCATATTTAAAGATACCTGTCTACTGCTGAGGACACCTAACTTTCATCTATAATTAATCACTGCAGTGGGGTAATTACACCTATATAAAGCCCTGTATTCTTGCGATCTCAGTCATAAATGTATCATCAAATGATATTGCTCTCAGCAAGTTTGGACACATGTACTTGACCTTTTTGTTCTGAAGTGCTTCTGTATGGAGAGGTTTACCAAAATCTCATCTAAATCAGACATTTTTAACAGCATGAATTTTTTAAAGCATTCAAAAAGAGACCAAGCAGTTCTCTTCATAGAAAAGATTCAAGAAAAGATTGCAATTTACAGAAAAGATGCAATTTATACCCAAAACTACCAGGTTTAATACATATATTATAATTCACATATCACGGCAGATAGCACATCTCTATGGTCTGGCTTTCTTTAGACACAAGTTAGAAATTAATGGGAACTACCAGCAAAGAAGAGAAAACTGTAATCCTATGTCCACAACAACTTAAGTAATCACCTGAGTAATTTTATCTCTGCTTTATACAAAATCTCTTAAACATAAGCATACATTTGACGTATTATATATGCTTACGTACTAGTAAAATACACTACATGTTTACCTCCATTGATAAAATAGGAACTACATCTCCAAATTACTCTAAAGCTTGCTATCTATCCGAAAAAAATAGCTGGTGTAATTTAGCTTCATTTCTAATTAGACTGAAAAATTGTTACTATTTGGGGGTCTGCCAGGAGATTAGAGGAGGAGTGCAGAAGGGCCCACATCTCTGCATAACGTGCTTGCAAGAGATTTCAGTATTCCTGAAAACACCAGCCAGATTTTGAAAAAACATCATATTGCATCACAGTATGATGGCAGAATGACACAGTGTGGGACCTACGGACAATGACATCACGTCATCTTGCAGTTTATTACTACACTTGTTATACTGCCAGGATTACTGCATTTCAATTTGCTCCACTGGCCAAAAGCAGAAGGGTGACAGGACTATAGCCAAAAACCTTGTGATAAATCTTAATTAGAATACAAGCCTTTTTCAGAGCAGAGGTGGGCATGCTCCTTGACGGATTAACTTTTTTAATCCCTTGAAATCTTGTCAAGTCTCTTTTAACCTCCTGACTGCCAATTACATGTGCCTACATCCTTATGTGTGGGGATTATTTTTCTCAATGAACGTTTTACTCTTAGTGCTACTAACAATAATAGCATGTGACATCCGCAGAACCAATCAAATATTAATACTGTGCACTCCTGAAATAGTAAATATTATATTATGCTTTGCACTTAGTCTGAAAGACAGTAACAAGATCATTGCTTAAAAAACATCAACTAAAGGCATTATCCATAATGGTATTGTTGCAAGAGACAAGAAAGTATATTTAATGTTCATGCTTCAAGACATAGATGTTCAACGTGTTCAGATTTTGTACCATTTCAATGAACGATGTTAAAAACATTTTCAGCCCAATTCAGCCGAATAAGGTGGTGAAGTGTAAAAACTTCATTTTCTGACTAGTCATTCTCTATCTCCTAGCTTTGAAAGAAAGAATATGGTAAACATAAGAAATTACATTATTGTTTACAAAACATTTCTACACTAAGGAGGCACAATGAGCTCATCAGCAATGCTGTAAACATTACATGAAAGTCATACAGACATCTAAAGGTCGGGGCTATGGGATACCAAGGAAAATAAATTTATCTCATGTTAGACATAGCTGAAAATCTTTGCAATGGAGAAAGTCATGGCAGTACTAGCTGTAATATTAAGCTGCATATTAAAACATAAAAACAGTGTGGGCAGTCACATGTGCATCTGAATACTGCCATTTACAAAGAACACGTCAGAAATGACTGAAAGGATTTGCCTGAACTGATGTTAGTAAGATATGGCCTACAAATACCAATTGTGTGGCTTTTATAGTTCTGATTTCAAAGACTATGAAGTACTGAAATGAACTAGGAGATCGGTACTTCAAACTTCGAGGACTTTCCTAAGGTTTATTCAGCATGCTAAATTCCTTTAGAAATTCCATCTACCTGCTAAATAATAATGCTGTACTGCATTCACCAGGAATATGACCATACGCTGAAGGCCCAAGTGAAGAGACTACAAATCCTTTGGTCCTGCCTTGTAGCTAGACCACATACCTGCTCTTCTGTCAGAGAAGAACAACACCCAGCACTGATGTCTGAAACAACCAGCAAGCAGCTTTTGACAGGGGCAGAGCAGAACCACACACGCTGGGGAGGCAGAGCCCTAGACATGGCATTGCCATGAGAGGCAGCCAGAAGCTGGCTGCCCATGACATTTGGAGCTGAGTGTGACCTGGAAAAGTCCGTTCTGGACAGAGGCAAGATATCACTATGTACCTCATCCACAGCTTCTTACTTTGAGAGGCAGCCGCTTCTAACTCCCACCAAGCCTGAACTGATACTGGAAACCTTTAATTTGGGAACAGAAAGGATGACAGGGAACACTGCTGCTGCCTCCGAAAGCACTAGAGACACCCGGAGCCCTCCCTAAAAGCCACATGGATTGTTCAAATGACAAGTTGCCTATGACTTTGCAAGGAGTGATGAATTTTCCATAGCACTGGAGGCACTGGCTGCCTTGACAGCTCCAGATATAAGCATACATTGAGCAAGAACATGAGACAATCAGACAACACTAAGAAGCCATACTTAGATAGCTGATGTGCTTTCTCAGAAAGGTTCATAGAAGAGAAGTTTCCCTGATGTAGCTTTTTGGATGATAATTTGAATACATTGTGCTATGTGGATTTGGTAAAATGTGAAAACTCAGAGCACTTGAAGAAAGTGATGACAACAGACCAAGAGGAATGACAAAATATTTGATTTTTTTTTTTTTTTTAGAATCATATATATAAATTTATTAGTCTACCTCAATGCCTCTAATATGATGGAAAGAGAAATGGGGCGAGAGTATAAACCTGGCAAACTAAAAATCCTTGTATCTGCAGACAAGGAACATATTTCCAGCCCACACACCTCAGTGAAGCTCCAGCCACATCTAAGGTCCCTGCACAACCTAGGGAAGCAGACAGAAATGGGGAGAGAATGCAGAATAACAGAAGTTCTTGATGAAGCTCTCAGTGATAATAGCATTACAATACTCAAAATTAAATGCAGGTCAAAGAGAAAAACAGTTTCTATAAACGCATAATGAAAGTAAAGGTGATTAATGGCAACTAAACTATATTCTCCCTCATGCCTATTAATTACAATACCTATGTTGGGTATTGCAATAAAAATTTCATTTAAATGGCATTATTAATTAAGTTGTTTTCCTCATTCCTGGCAGTAATTGAGCTTTACAAACAGCAGAATAATGTTAACTTGGCATTGCAATCAAAAAGAAATATTATATTGTTCTTCATTGATAAAGTAAAATAGATTCCTTTTGATTACAGGTACATTTAGTTGTTGCTTTAGTCACAAAAATTCAGTTCTATAACTGTCATGGCTGTGAGTCCATTAGTTTTGGGGAGGGTGCTTCTGACCTGCTATAACTTCTACCACTGAGCCCAACAGGAAAGGCATCTGGTTTCTGCAATCTGGGAACAGATGTGAATGACAACAGCTGTCACACTAAATCCTGAGTAATACAGGACAACCATAGACAACAGACTCTGAAACAGCACTGTAGACTTGGAAAGTTATCCTCAGCCTGCAGAAACAGACAATTTTCTAATTTTTAAGCATTACTTAAAACTTACCTGCAGGATAGTTAATTGACCCTCAGCTGTAATTTTCACACCCTTGCACCCTTCTGTGTCAGTCTCCTCATGATACAACTTGTTTGTTATTTTTCGTGACCACCTCTTTCTTCTCTTTCTACCTTAAGACCTCTTAAGTTGCTTTGTTCTTATTCTCAGGACGTTTTTGAAATAACTCTAAAGATAGTTGTCCATTATTAAAAATCTATTAGCATACAAAGTTTTTCAGCTTGCTTTAAGTATCTTGAGATAATGACCAAAAAAGTAACATTTTCAGATGGACAGAAAGCATGAATGTACAATATAATAACCATAGAATAAGCACAATGTGTCTATTTTTATACAAATGTGGAAAATATGAATTATCTGTAATTATCAAACAGGGCTTTCAAGTCTGGTATCTCTTTTCCATTCACACTTCATTTGCAATTTGCATTATGACTGTATGGTCATCTCTGTGTCAGAGCAGAACAGCAGTTTTTCTACTGTTGCTCATAGAATGAAATACAAACTACAATATATGTTTTCCCAGAAGATGCTTCAGTTGCTAAGTCTAAATGTTAGCTTTCTTTTCTGTCCAAAGTGGATTTGCTTAATTGTTCACAGTAAGCAGTAGTGATAAAAATAGTCCTGTGGCCTTTTTATTCAAATAAAATTCCACCCCCCACCCCCCGGAAGAGATATCCTTCTGTTATCACTGATACTTAAATATTTGCTTCATCACAAAGAATAGCTGGTTGGTGTATATTCTTGTCTTGACCACTGGCTGCAGAGCTAAGGCTAACAAAATGATCAATCCCAAGGTACACAGAGGGTAAAATGCTCAACAGACTTGGAAGTATGACAGACTGTTGTGAAGAAGTCAGGACAGCAGAGGCCGGACTAAATAGGTCAGGTCTCACTGTGTATTCAAAGAACATTTTATGTTACTAGAAACCTATTTAGTAGATGTAAGACAACATTCATGACAGACACATGCAATCTTTTCAGTGTGCAATTCTTCAAGCTTAGTTGACTGAATCTGGTGTTGTGTAATTCCAGCACTGAACTGAGGAAAACTGCTTGCCTCTTTGGTTTCGTGTGCAGTGAAAACGACACTAACCTCCTCTATTGACTTGGACAATGTTAAGATAGTGCCATTGGCAATGGACAATCAATTGCCAAAGCAATTCCTGAGAAAGAAAGAGGGGCCCTGATACACCCAAAGTCTCATTAATGTCATCCAGTTGTTGAAGCCACACTAAAGAAGAAATAATTAGTACAGTACCAATCTGTTAATATAGCTGGTCAGAGTCTGTGCTATGCAACAACATACTGTAAACAACTCCTAACTGATGTGGTTCTCTGTAATTGCACAGTGGATTTTTCTGTTAGGAAAAAAACACACCCAAGAACAACAAACTCCTGTCCCTAATAAAACTAAGAGTGGACAAGAAAAGATCCCAAAAGGTAGAACTGAAAGGTTGGAGGTTACATAGGAAACTTTGATTTGATGCTCATGTTTGACCTAGTAGTTGCTCCACAAAACTTTCCCTTCCTTCATTCCCTGCAAATGATGGATGCTGAACAAGGCAGTAAGTCATGGGGAGAAGTTCTGTTTTGTCTTGCACACTGTAAAGCTAGACTCTATTTCTGGCTCTCACACAGACTCCCTGTACAAAGTTTGGGTAAAACTATTAATGTGTATATAGAAAGAGGTCAAACTAAGGCAACTTTGTATTTCTTACTCTTTCATGGCTTAAATATAATACTGCTCTTCCTAGCCTTCCAAAGAGGGGAAAAAGATTCTAAATTGTTCATACTGTACAAAATTTGGTCCTTTTCTTCCTCGGTTGCAAATCTGATTACAGATAGCAGTTAAGCAAATGAGTAGCTTAAAGAAATTACAGTGTAATCTTGATCCCCAAATGAGGCAGTTTATCTTCTTTATTCCCCATCTTTTTAACCCATTATTTCAGGGAGCTTTTCTTTGAATCCTTTACTCTAAAATAGAGCAATTTTTTAATTCCACCCTTCTTTATGTTGCTGTACTATCTTTTGGTTCAGCATTTACAGGTTTCTGTTGCTTAATTCCTTGTTTCTCAACCATTTAACAGTAGATGAAGCTTCTAAACAAAGGACCAACAACTCACTTCTATTTTCTCTAAAAATTAGCAGGTCTCATTGACAAGAATGGCAAACTTAAACATTTCGTACATTGCAAAATGGTTGAGAGAGACCATGAGGGCTAGAAAAGCCAGAATTATGCAGGGAGGCTGGAAGTGAGACTTTGCTTCAGACTGAAACAACATTTTCAATTCCTTGTGAGCCCCAAAGACTGCATTAAGTGGCCTTACAATGCAGCATTTGCTCTGGTCTCTCCCCATGCTGACATCCTCTGCTCTCACCTCCTCTTTGTAGACTTTGTAAATGTAAGAGTCCTTCCTGTCAGAGTGATGGAAGAAGTGCAAGACAGACCAGACTCCTTCCTCCGGCTGGGCTAATTGACGGAGCAGTAATTGACTGAGCAGTTCTGCAAAGGCAGACATGAAGTCTAGCAAACTGTCTCTTCTGCCTTATGTTGCCTGAGCAGAGGCAGCAAGATCTGAAGACACTTTCTCTAACCCATAGCCACTGCAACTACAGTAAGTCTGGGCATGACATGCTCACCTCTCTCCCTTTCTGAGAAGGACCTGATTACACTACTGTTCATCGGGCGAGTGGTCCTATTAGATCTTTAGTCTGCAGCTGCCATAGTCACGCTGCGGACATCAGCCGCACTATGTTCCCTATCAATGTGTACCGGCATATTTTTGCAGCTAGGTCTGTAGCATTTTCACGCTTGTGGCAATGTCTTTCTGTGAAGTTCAAAACATGTCTCAAACTGGCTTTACAAATGTGACATGCCACCTCAACTGCTGTAAACCTCAGCAGACAAGCCAGACCACTGTGTTAGAGGCATGTCACAGGATGCTAGAGGTCACACAATACCACAGTCCTTCCCATCTTTTTATGTTGTGACCAAGTTCCTACTCAGTCATTTCCCTTTCACATCTATGCTTTGAAACAGTTAACCAAGATGAGGGACCGTTTCCATCTTACATTAATGATTTCCACCGATTTATACTTGGATGGCCTATTAAATGGAGAGTATTTCTGATATTACATCTATAGAGATGGGAAAACCACACATATGAATGAGTGTAATCCATTCATGGTTTTATGGACCCAAAGTTCTCTAGAGAGCGTCCCTGAGTGCCGGATTTTACATTTAGATTGCTGAGTTAGCTGAAATATGTGTAATATCACCAGTAGGCAAAGAGCTCCCTATTGACTATGGGCAGAGGAAGACCCTTGTGCATTGTTTATTTCAGCAAGGATGTGAGCTGGCGTGTGCCCATGAAATGTTGTACAGCTATATTTGGGGTTTTTATGGGGTATCTGAATAAATGATGTGTGGAGCTGAAAGCTCTCACTCACTGGAAAGCTTGTCTCTTTTTCCCGAATACAGGAATAGAGGCGCATTAGACATGCTTATATTTCTTAATGTGCCTGTGGGAGAAATAATCCCGTACAGCTATCTTCTTGTGCCCCTCAGATTCATAAGTAATCTGGCTCTTTGGGGCTAGCAAAGTGTAGACCTCAGCTCAGAATCAGGTCTTCAATATTTTACTATCTGTATGGCTGTTTTTCCCTGTTCTTGACAGTGATACTTCATACTGAATTCCTTCTTTTGTATTTATGTATTTATTTAGTAGCAGATTTTTGCTTCTGATGATTTAAGAGGTGCTATTATAGAGACTAAGCACAATTAATGTATTTTATAAATGGGATTATTCCAATCCCGCTTTAAAAAAGATGTAGTGTCAAAGCTTAACTCTAAACCACACTTTTATACTCCTGTGCACATTCATACAAAACAACCAGAAATCCAATGACTAAAAAGGGCTGGACCGCAGTGGCAAACCTTATGTCTGCATACATGCCTTTTGCTCTTAGGGACTGGCAGCTGAGGTGGAAATGGTGGTCAGGGAGCTCTGCTTTGCTAGGGCAGAGAGGAATTTCTCCAGCTACTCAGCAACCCAGTTTCTTGCATTGTTCACAGGAGTTGCAGCCCAGTAAGAACTACTTCAAAGGTTTTATATAGCTTACACTGTGCCTGGGATTGAAATGTAACAAGCCTGTTTCAACAAAGGCAATGAAGACTGAAGGATCATAAGGCCTTCTAGGCTTTATTATTAATTTACACTGATTTTAAAAAGAGGGAAGGAAGGAGAGATTGACTCCCCTCTTTCTATTTTCTTTCCTTGACTTCTGAAGACTCTGAATCTGAGTGCAACCAATACAAAAAACCAGACCCTTACCTTTGTATTTCCGTAACTATGGTGACTTAAACTTCTAATTAACAAATCAGGTAAAAGAAACTCTTCAAAGACAATTTATGGACTCGGAGGTGAAAAAACCTGTAATCTGGACAAATGTATCGGGTTTGTGTGGCAAGGTTTTGGTAGTGGGGGGGCCACAAGGGTGGCTTCTGTGAGAAGCTTCCCCTGTGTCTGAGAGAGCTAATACCAGNNNNACCAGAGCAGGTTTGCTGGCAGGACTTGTGACCCTGTGGGGGACCCATGCTGGAGCAGTCTGCTCCGGAAGGTCTGCACCCTGTGGGAGAGACCCACACTGGAGTAGTTCATGAAGGACTGTAGCCTGTGGGAAGGAATCACATTGGAGAAGTTTGTGAAGGACTGTCTCCCGTGAGAGGGACACCATGCTGGAGCAGGGGAAGAATGAGAGGAGTCCTCCCCCTGAGGAGGAAGGAGCGGCAGAAAAAATGTGTGATCAACTGACTGTAACCCCCATTCCCCATTGCCCTGTACCACTGAGGGGGAGTAGGTTGAAACTGGGAGTGAAGTTGAGCCCAGGAAGATGGAAGGGGTGGGGGGAGGTGTTTTAAGATTTGGTTTTATTTCTCATTGCTCTACTCTGTTTTGCTTAGTAATAAATCAGATGAATTCTTCTCTAAGTTCAGTCTGTTTTGCCTGTGACGATAATTGGTGAGTGATCTCGCCCTGTCCTCATCTCAACTCACAAGCCTTTTGTTATACCTTTTCTCCCCTGTCTAGTTAAGGAGGGGGAGTGATAGAGCAGCTTTGGTGGGCACCTGGCCTCTAGCCAGGGTTAACCCACCACAACAAAGCTGTGGAAGAAGTTATAAGCACAAAAAAGAGCCTACTCTGTTCTCTTAATAAAGTCAATGACATTTTTCTCACAGACAACCACTTCTCCCATTAACTGCCTAAACCTCAAATTATATAATATTTATAGTGAACATTTATGAAATTAAATAATTAAAGAGATGAAGAAATAAAGGAAATCCTCTAAAATAAAAATTGGGAAAAGGAATTTAACAAACAAACAGAGAAAAGATAGAATAATTAAAAATAAACAACCCCAGGAGAGGAAGAAGTCTCCATCTTCTCTATATGTTGTCATTTTAGACAATTATTTTCCCTATCTTGCAATCAAAAGTCTGTCTTAGGCTTTTGCTCTAGCTCTATACACAAACAATACGTGCATGTAATAATGAAATAAATGATAGTTAGCATTCCTAAACACTGTATTAGTTATGCTGCATGCAAAATAAGAGGGAAAAATGTTCCATGGATATGCTGCAAGTTATATTCACTTTATAGAATTTTTACAGCCTGTATTTTACACGTACTTTTGTAAGAACTAGACATCACATAGCTTAATTGCAGTTCAACTACTTCTTTAAAGTTAATTCACCCACTATCATGCTGCAGAATGCTTGCAAAATATTCAGATTTTCTATTCCCTCTAAACAATTGGGTGTTTTCAATAAATCATTGCTGTGGTTTTTACTGTTACTAAAACCTTTGCTAGTTAAAGTAGTAGTATGTCACAGTCTGTCAGACATCCCTATTCATGGTGACAATTATAAAAAATGGAACTCACCTATAAAGTAGGACAGCAGTATTGCCAGCAGCACTGAGACCCCTACAGCACAGAGTGCAGTACATTTCCAGCTACAGTACTTCGAAGACTTCTTGAATTTAAAAGCACTTCTGGATAGAGTGTTCCTAGGTAGTGGCCGAGTAGGAGGGGAATAAACAGAGCCGGATGCCATTGTGTACCCTGGCGTTGCAGTACTGAACAGCGGTGTGGTCCCTGTTCCTGTTTTGAATAGGAAATGCCTGTGGAAGAAAGAGTGTATGGTAAAGTATAAAAGTAAATAAAGCTGGAGCATAGGCAGTCATACCTCTTTTGTTTAACGTTGCCTATTTTTCAAATAGCTAACAACATCCAATCTACATAGGGTCATAGATGCAATGCTTGTTGTGACATTTGCACAAAAAAAAAAAAA
>VXBL01004717.1:297822-416963 GCA_013400195.1 Aramus guarauna | reverse complement strand
AATAGATGAAATGCTTTTTTGAACATTAAAAAAAAAAAAAAAAAAAAAAAAGGCACTTTCACTTTAAGAAAAGACTGAACCTCCCCAACATTAGTGATACACTGGTATCCAGAGAGGAAGCAGAACTACCCAAAATACGGTATGGTAGGGAGCAGGTCTCTCGGAGTTTATCCAACAAGTAAAGACGGGCTTTCTGCTGCTGTTTATTTTTGTTGGCTTCCGCTACAGACTACAGGGAACTCCATTAAAAAGTCAATAATGAGCAATCTGACTATAGCCCACACTACTTATCACAGCTTTCCTGGGTTAGGTACAAAGAAAACAGCACTCTCTCAGATACAAACTTTTGGCAAGTTTGCCAAAATTAGCCAGTTAAAAGATTTTTTTTGTCCCCTAAATACTCAGGTCACTACTTCCTATCTCCTCACACATAATCTTACCATAACAAGATCTGATTATGGATACAGCAGCTAGTTACAGCCTGGGAAGTACGCTAAAGAAATCTATTTAGTGAGTGCTCAGAAAGAATCACAGCCAGCAACAGAAATGAAAAGCAAAGCCAAAGTTAAGACACACTCTGTGAGTTAGCAGGAAACTTCATTCTGTTCAGTTAAAATTTCTAAAAGAAATATTACTCCCTGAGCCTATCTACAGTAGAATCCTTTAATTTTAGTTCATGCAAGCATAATTATTTTGGAAGAGCCTCTAAGCATGGCATATACTACCTGGGGTTTTCCTCATGACTCACGTATACAACTCAACAAACAACAAAACCTCAGCCAAACAAAGATCTTTGCACCAGGGTTTTTTTCATCAATTTGTTATGTTGGCAACTCTGTGTGTAAGGCTTGGCCTTACCTAATTAGGCTGTGCAAAATGAATACATTATAGCTAAAAGTGGTAAGAAAGCAGACTGTGGAGAATTTTGAACTTACCAAGCCCATGAACAGCTAAACAGAACTAGAGAGGTGTTTGCATTTTTTAACAGGTAAGAGACACTCATGAATTGCTGATATGCCGGTCCTCCTGAAGCCATGTGCGTGCCTGCATTGCGTTTGCCTACTGCAGGCTGCCTATACAGTACGGGTCAGAGGATCTAGCACCAAATGAGCTAGCTGTGGCAGGGAAAGCCCTCTCATTACACCACGTGGCACTGCAGACAGCTGCCTCGCAGCCGATGGGACTTTCATCCTTCAGGACCCATGCTTGGATCCTTGCATAGTAATGGACCAACCTATACAGGTATAGTGACTTTGTCAGAAATGCGCTGTAGAGACACCAGAAATTAATTTGCCCCACTGCAGCCTGAGAAAAATACCAGCAGTTGATAAACAAGGTTTGTCATTTGCAGGTGATTTTGCTACCGGAGGTTAACAGATGAACTAGAACATCTTGGCATAAGCCCTCTCCTTGAAAATATTTGCATTACAAACAGGATCCCATGAAATATGCTACACAGGTTACTTCATTTTGCACAATATTAAACTTGCTGGCAGTAACAACAGAAGAATACGGACTAGATCTACCGATGCACAACACCACATCCCGATTTTTCTTGGCTCCTGTGCTCAGAGGATTACCACCAATTTCAAAATACAAAGCCCTTGTGGTTTAAATCCTCTCTAAGAAGGTACTTCATTAAAAGTTGTGACATTTTCTATGTAGCAAACACCGAAATAATAACAACTAACCCTATGTAAAGAATGTTTTACACCTTAGAACACCATTACTTTGGTTTTACAGACTCACAGAAGCATGTAGATTCATTAAGTCCTGATAAAGTGTCTTATTCACTTGACCTTTACTGCTCTTTCATTTCTGGCTATGTATGGTAAATGCTATGTCCAGATATATTTCACAAAAAAAAAAAAAAAAATCTACATAGATCTCAAAAAAATGCCAAACACAAAGGTGGCTATTTCTCTTTCTATGTGCAAAGTGTACTGCTCTGGGGGACTGAAGGAAAGCCATAGAGCAGATAGAATAATACTGCTCCTAAACATCAGCTTCCATCTTAAAAATAAGCTGCCTGACCAACCTGCAATTTTCACATCCTCCTGCTCTTGCTGTTAGGCTCAAAAGACTAAAAATGGAAACTGGCATTATATGAGCACTTGAATGGAACTCCATATACTCTAAGCTTTAACAAAATAATGCAACAGAACAGTTAGCCTCTGATCTTTTCCTTTTTTTTTTTCCCTCCGAGAAAGTGAGAGCTGAGACGTTGGCTTTGGTGCAGCACAGCCTACTAGAGACTGTAATCCATATTCTCAAAGCCTTTGAGGAGTTAATCCCCTAGATAAACTTGGGAGATGGCCGCATATCTGTGGTGGTGTGAGCAGTCATAGCTCTGACAGTCCACCTCAGGCATCAAGGCAATGAAAGAAAATTGTAACTTTTAAATGTGAATTCAGCAGTGTGTAGTCCTAGGCAGCACACAGCACGACTCTTCACTCCAAGCTATTCCTCCTCTGCTTCGAATCCCATGAATACAATGCCAGAGTGGTCGCACTGGCTGGCTGGAGAATGCGGAGGGGAAAATGATGACAGAAAACCCTGCCTGGCATCTTCCTCTCGGTTAAGAAAATTTGTTTGGATCTCTCCATTTCTAATGAGTGGAGTTACTAACAAAGTTGTCAGAGACTCTCCTGCTACATTAACTCCAAGTGCTAAGTATTTAAAGTGTAATGCTATCAGACTTGCACATCTTGTCTGCCTCACTAAGCCATGCCAAACAGTGTTCCTATGAGATGCTCAGAAGGATATGGTATCTGACAACAAATCCAGGCTGCTTCCAGATAATGCCGACATTCTTATGCTCTTAAAATATAATCTATTCACATATGATTTTAATTATCTATATATCCATCTACCTTGTCTTTTCAAACCACGGAACTTGAATAGCTAATTTCTAAAGCCTAAACTGTTTACACTACTTGACCAGGCACTGAGTTACTGGCAATTACACTATGTTTCATCTCATAGGGAGCTTATAGCATCTGCAATGGTGTATCTTCCATTCAGAATTGATTATTGAACAAGCACTTGTTAGATCTTCATGTAAGCAGCCCTTTAAATATTTTATTAAGCTTTAGAGTACAAAAATCCAGTGAATCATGCTAATATTTTACAAGACAAGCTAACTCTGTTTTTATTAAATAATTCAATTAACTTTTTAAAGCAAATAATCTTCTATTTTTACATTTATTCAACATATATTTCTGTCTGCTTATTCAATATATATTTCTATTAAAAAGTACAGCTAATCTCAACATTTTAGGAGGGGAAGAATTCAGTACCTAACAAACCTAAGCTACAGACCAGTAGTAAAATACAAAGTTATGTCATAAACTAATCCTTGGATACAAAGACAGCTGAGAAGTCCCCTTATTTCACAAATGGTAGGCATTTTACTTAAGCTTCCGTCCCTAAAAGATAAGGCAGAAATACAGCATCAAAACCCTCAAAGATGTCAGCTCAGAAAACAGAAGCGTATGAATAAAAGTAAAATAATCATGCTTTTAATTTAACTCCGTCCTCTCTGAGCATCAAGTGCTGGTGTGCACCCACTGACATGCTGACATGCAGTTTTCTTCCTCCTCAAATTGGGGGGAAGGATTCACATCAAGTAAGATTTTCCCTGTGCTGCCACTTCCTCTGTGGAAAATAAAACTGAAACATCCTCTACTAAATTCAGTAAATGGGAAAGCAGGAGGGGGCAAAAAGTGATAAAACCCCTCAAGAGTTGGGCAGAAAGATTTAAGTTAATTGAAAACTGTGTCTTTAGAGAAATGGAGATAGATTATCAAAACATTCAAGGACAGTAAATCTCAGAACATAAGCCCAAATGCTTCTGATGTAAGATAGCCAGGTGTCCAGCAACAGAACTGTCATTTAGAATAACTTCCTTTACAAAAGGATCTGTGACAAAAGCTTTTGACCCAAGTTTAGAAGAAAATGGATACTATGCATCAATGAATGCAGTTTTACATAAGTGTCCGCAAGGCCCTAAACTCCAGACTGCCAGCACAGATATTATAGAAATAAACATTCATCAAGTAAAAAGAGTATTGCACATTACTTTTAAATAGATTGGTCTCAACTTGTATAGAATTACTGTATAATTTTAACATTCCTAATATAATTTTTACATTAGACACATGACTACTTTTTTTTTTAGCTTATATTGAGATTGTTTCACCTTGCAAAAGACTTACTGCTATCTGCAGCTATGATTTCTCTGGTTTTGGGCATCAGATATAGAATGCTTTGCATATACTTGGAAGACACGTGAAAGAGCCTACCTTATCATTTCCAACCAACAACTGTCTTGGCAGCATTTTAGTTCTGTATTAAAATACTTCATATGGCACAACCACACCAATGGAGTGTTGAATCCCATGGCAAATATGCAACAACATATTCTAAGTCACACCAGACTCTTACAAAATTTGTACTAAATAAGGAATTGTGAAGAAGGCCCAGCAAAATTCTGCTGAACTTCTCTAAGTAAAGTCAGAACATGCATTATACTTTATCGTCTTGCCAGTGAGATTTAAAGGCAGCTATTGTTATTTTGTGCAATGTTATTATTCAGATGATGACTGCTGTCACAGAATAAAGGTCAATATCCCTAAGCCTCATGCATATACAACAACAACACACTCCTCACCTTAAGAGCTACAATACCATTGATCCAGAATAAAAGTGTATTTAGAATATATGTGCTTAAAAACTCTAAATATTTTCCTCCCAAATCTCTGAATCTTTTGTACTGTATACTACCAGCACCTGAAGAATCTGAAGCAGAATAAATCAACTAGTTTGGTCATGTTTCTGAACAGAGACTTTCCACCGTGAACAGTAAAAAATGTCATGGTGCCATTGCAGTATAGGTTTTGTTACAGTACTGTCTCTTGTACCACCCTATGTGCAGTCTGGTCAGGTACACGATGGTGGTAATGATATGCGCCTCTTCAGATCATTACAGACCCCTACCGGAAGACCAATGAGGAAGGAAAGCTGTGACACTCAGAAGACTGCATTACAAAAGGCATTCAACGTTAGAAATTATCTCTGACCTGGACTTTTGAAGGAGGTGTCTGTCTAAAAAACTGTGTAAGGGGTAGGATTCCCGCAAGCATATGTGGTACAATGAGCAGGTAAGTTCATTCCAAAAACTGTGGAGAAGAAGGATAATCTTATTTGATAGAGAACAGTCGTATGTGCAAAATCAAATAAGCAGAAACAGGAATTACTGCAGTAGGGCAGATCAGCAGGAACAATACCCTGTCTGAAAGCGGCCAGTACAAAGAATGAACACCTTCCAGACTACTCACTAACAGCTCACTCTTTCTCTAAACAGTCTAAAACTCACACTCTCCTTGACGTCTTGTGGCGTTTTGTTCTCTAGGCTAAGCATGCATCATGTCAAAATGTATTTTCTTCTATCAATTTCAATTCAACTGATTGTTCCCTTGTTCTTGTATAATGAGTATGTACTGTTTGCCCTGCAGTACATAAAGACAAAATTTTTATAATATTACTGGGTTTTTTTAGGGTAAAACATACAAAAGCATTTAAAAGTAATTGCCTAAAGCAAAAAACCAAAATTTAGGCTATTTATGAGTCAGGTAAAGGCAACTGTGGAGTTGAGGAAAGCTGTTTTCAAATACCTGATGTTTCAGTGCAGAATGTAACAGAACTGACATCTGGAAGATGCCAGAATAGAAAGTGACTTGAGGACAGGTGAAGAGGAAAGAAAAATGATCCCTGATGTTTTCTGTATTTGTTTCTTTTACCCTTAGGTACCAAAAGACCCCCAAACATGTAAGTATATTCCATAAGTCTCTAAAAAATTCTTTCATGTACATAACAAGTCCACTAATCTGTTGTATTTGACTCATCTGTTCTCCTTGCAATTTGAGAAAAACCCTGGGCATATTAGCAACTAGCAGTACAGAGGACCACTGTGGGCTCTTCCAGCCAAGGCAATACCATTCTGTCTTCTGTAGTCACAGGTTGAGTACTTTAGGAAATGGACACTGATTTTTACACTGTGGAACACAGGTTAATCTTCCCCCCAAACCAACTCAATTATCTGTCTGCCTCTAAGGAGTGTTGAATCTGTGGGCATCATTATATGAGTTAAGGCATTCGTAAGCAAGCCCAGGTAAATGTTCTTATCCATTCTGCTAAGGTCCTCAATCCGTTACGCTGGATTCACTCCAAGGTACGAAGCAGTAATATCTACATCTTAGACATCTAGAATTAGGAACACATCAATCATATTCTTCTAAGCCTCAAGATGTGGAAAAAACTTGTACCAAATCCATTTTGAGTGAATGCAGGTTGAGAGAAATGTAAATTTTAGTGAATTTATGTTTTGGTGACATATTTACCTCTCAGGACCAATACTTCAGGAGACATGACTTCTCTGCTCGGAATTTGACAGTACTCCTAATGACTTGGTTTTGATGTTTAATATAATGGTATTACTGAATTTCTGGGAATAAAAACTGTATACGGCTGTGATGATTGCTCACCTGAACTAAAAATAAAAGAGCAAATTTTGTCCAAAAATGGTCCCAATTCAAAACGCACCTATCTGGAGACAGCAGCAATCAGTAATACTGCTTTTCAAAAGTGTAACGGCATGGTCTACAACAGTTTGGCAGCGCTATGAGGCCAATGTAAGCAAACAAGACAAAAGGGTAGCTGCAGCTTTCTCTTCTTATTTCTCTGCTGGTCCAAAGGGGCATAGGAAAGTCAGACAGCACAGACTTCCGAGGTTTGGGAGCTCTCATTCTCTACCTCAAATATGTCGTTACTGACACACACAGAGATAGAGTGTGCTTATCTCTGTGTGAAGACCTAGCATTTTATTTGTCATTTCCGTACAAAGAAATCAATTGATCTTGAGAAAGTCACTTCAAGAGAGGATGGATATATCCAGCTGCAGCTATTTTAGTTTGCTCCAACCTCTCTTGTTTTAAATTTTTGTGTTTATCTCTCCTTGACTTTCCTTAATGCAAACCAGATGAATTTTTCCCTCTTGGGAATGGGTTATCATGCTTTTTGTTTGTTTACACAAACCCTACCAGATACATTAACTGTCAGAATCAGAAGAAAACCATTAACTGTGGAAAAAACAGTGGTCCAAGATCGCAATCAATCATTCCACTGCATCTACCAACTGCTGTGCTCTCTCTCTGCTTACACACCCTATTCATGCTGGATTGAACTGGGTTCTCTGAGTGAGACCATGACCCTCACCTGCCACTTGACATTAGAGAGCTCCACCTGGTTCACTAATGGATAGATCACATCAATAAATCCGATTCCTTGCACTAAGTTGAGGAAGCAGATGGAAAGAGAAGATTAATCTCTGACGACTGACGTTATAGGGAAGATGTAAAAGATAACAGAAATTACTGGCTTGGTCTCATATGAACTCTGGTTCACTGATGCATGAGATCAGCTTTCCCAGTAGGCTCCAGAAGGAATCGGATTTTTGTTTCTCCGTGAGCACTTCATGTCTGTCTTCATCTTCTGTTAACATTCTTCTGAGATGAAACCTTGTAGCTGGTGGTGTTTGCCCTTAGCACAGGCTTATGACTGACTTCCACAGAACCATATGGCTGCATTTAACATAAATCCACGCCAGCACAGAAACTACATTATGCTGTGAATTTGTCTCAGTTTATTTTTTGTGCAGAATCACAATCAAAAATTGCTTAGGAAGAGATAAAAGTGAATTTCCGCTTCCTCAGAACCAATATTAATACTACCATAATCCCAGAAAAAAGCTCCAAGATCACATCAGATCAAATGATGATCAAAGTTTGGTGCAAAGAAAGAAAGAGAAGAGAGCTATTATCCATATGCAAAAACAGAGGAAACATCTGTGGGAACTGGAGATAAGCCTCTTCTAACAGCTTATTCAAATGTTTCAGAAAAAACACTTTACATATGGTAACACTTCCTTGAATTTGGGTTGGTTTACACCGAGGACCCGCTTTCTTTACAAACTGAAGACTGAAAGCCAAGAAAGAATAAAAATACTACTAGGGCTGCATGTGCCTTCCTTACTACTTGTGTGTTCTTTCACATCTGGTCCCTGGCAGGTTACGGCTCCTCTGCTGGCTGCTTCTGGAGAAAGACTGGAGAAGTCAGGCATGGCAATCTGCAGCTGAAGCTTCAAACAATTTGGACACGACAATATTGCAATCTGCTGTGAAAGCCACCAGGAGGACATGGTGATGTGAAGGACTGGATATCAACAAAAGCCCCAAACTTCCTCTCTGTAGGTGTGCAAGACTAAACATCTTCCTCTGCAATGCACCTACTTTCTTGGTGATGCAAGAAAGAACATAGTGCTACAGCATGCAGAGGGTGCATGTAAACATCCTCTTACTTGTTCCTTCAAATTCAGATTTGGGCTGCCAGCTCTCTCCCCTGGAAAAGGAGGAGTTCCCTTCTATGATATGTATACACAGTATACACATGATCCTTTTGATCCTAGATATGTCTAGGATCAAAAGAACCAGTATAATCAGCCAGCTCTGCTGAACCTGCTCCTTCATGCTCCTCTCTGCTATGCTGCAGTCTGTGAAGATGAGCAAGGGAAACAAACAATGCTAGGCCACACTTTGCAGAAGTGAGCAGGAGAGCCAGATACAAAGAATGACTCATGGTGCTGGGTGTGCACGGAAAGAAACCTTCCATAATTTTAGTTACTCATACTCTTCGTTGCACGATTGTCCCATCACTTATCCTCTAGAGGAGAGCAAAACTAGACTTATGTATTGCTGGCTCTGTTCTCCTTACAGGCTGCTACTGGCATCTCAGAGGACTAGTACTTACACAGACTTCCATCTAGGTTACAATAAGTGACTTGGCTCTGGATGTTGTTGGTAATATTCACTTCCGAAGGTGGCAGCAGTTGGAGTGAACCTGACAGCCCCTTAGTGCACTTTCTGATACTGACAGTGTTCATACTATTCCAGTTCTCTTTCCAAAGGAAGAGAGAGTGGAAGAAAGTATCCGAATTTTGCAGTGAGGACCAGAAATGCTCATATGAGCAGTAAGAATTTATATTACTATTCCTTATCTTGTTCTCTGCTCTTCTGGAATCATATCCCTACCGAGAGAGAGAAAGTTGTCTCTGAGATGAGGTATTCTAATCTTGCCCAGTTCCTGTCTTGAACATTGAATAAGTTAAGCTTTCCAGGGAGAAAATCAAAGAAAGGTTGGGCACAAGTACTCCACCAATCTCTTTTACTACCCTTGCTGTCTTCATAAAGCCAAAAAAGAATGATTGCTCTAAACGTCTCAAAAGGCACATGGAGACAATTTCAAAAAGCAAACGTGGTTTAAGAGAGACTCAGAACTGCATTATTTAATCAAGGATTAATTCAGAAGTTGGAACAAAGATTGAAATTTCATCTGCAGCTGAAAGACCTGACTGGGCTACTGGACATTTTAAAAGGAGATAAGACCAGAGGGAAGTTAAAGATGTGAAGTACTACTCTGCAGTGACTGATAGGATCTGACTCTGCCTCAAGCTGCAGGCAGGCTGAAGTTTCCATCGTAATGGATCTGTGAACTTTAGCTCACTTATTGATGTCCATAGCTGTGGTTCTCTTGCAATTCGGAGTCTGTGATAACCCATGATGAACTCTGTGCTGCCATGACTACACTACCAGCAGTCACTCAAAACAGCCAGATTCATGTCACTGCAGTGAGAACACTGTCATAACCTCTGAGTTACAGCCACTACCACCAACCTGGCAACCGTGCATGTACATGTGATGCAACTGTCATTCCTGTTTTCCAATCCTTATTGTTCCTTGGTGGAAACTCATATACTAACTACACTTGCATACTCTCTCACATGGAAAATACCAGGATTTGTAGACTTGAGACACCACCATTCAGGGATTCAGCAAGGCAGAGGATTATATGTTGTGCCCAGAAGAGTGTGACACTTTAATTATACTCATTTCTGCAGATGCCTTTTTGGAGCTGGACTTCTCTTTGTGCAACTAACATTACCAGAGATGCTGGATGCTGGCACTATACAGTCAGCCAGGTCTTTGCTTTGCCATGACGTTTGGTATTGTTTTCTTACCTGTTTGAATGTGACAGAAAGAATCTCCAGAATCTGTTAAAATTCCTTTCTCGTTCAACTTGAGCTGCACTTACTGTGATGGCAGGCTTGACTGCAGCCATGCAACCAAAGGGATTTCACAACTAATCACAAGCAGTAAAGGACAAGGAATAATCTTGATTTTCATCCTAGATATTCAGTCTCTCATCCTCTAGCATTTTATCTAAGTCCTACCTTGCCTAACCAACCCCAACCACTCTCAGTTTCTCCTTCTGGACTACTCCATCTACCCATTTGCACACCGGCTACTACCCCTTTTGTGCCCAGTCATTTCCATTTTTCTCTTCTCCACTTCGCACTCTTGGCATCTTCCACTCTTACATTTAATTCACTATGCCCTTATAACAACCTGACCTCTTTTAAACTCAGCTCTCCTGAACTTTTTCCCCAACAGATGACAAGAATCCCCAGCCAACCTCCTGGCGAAGAATTCTTACTTAAATACAACAGAAAGTTTTCAAACCTCAACCCTGCAAAATATGAAATTTTCGGAAAATGAGATCCTATAGAAACAGAAAATGCTGGGAAGCTTTATTTGTAAGAAATATGAACGTGGTTATTTGCTAATCACGACTCTTACTTTTTTTTTTTTTTTTAGATTTTGACATGCAGATAACTTGGGGAGAGAACTATCAGGTTAGGTAAAACAAAACCAGACTTTTTACTTCAAACTAAGCTGTTTTGTGAACATGTATACCAACATACGCTTATATATGAGAGAAAAGCAAAGTGGTACCAAGTGAAACCAACAATACATACCATTAAAATATTGTGAGATTTCCAGCTGTCCTATGATAATTAATGCCCTGTGCATAAATCTCTCAAAGCTGTAAAAACGATTCTTTAGGTCTAGGCATATGAATCATTAGAATTTCTATGCAAAATGTCTATTTCTATTATCATTATTAACACTAAAATTGTCAAATTCATTAGATTAATATTCTCCCCATAAGCCATACAAACTAAGAAATAGTGTATCATAATGTAACACACGCATGACATGAAAACAAAGAAACAAATATATAATGATTCTAGCTGTGACACAGTATGTTAATGAGGTTGCTAAACTGAATCTTCATGCTGATAGCATGTTGTAGTCTTAAATCTATTATGCTTTGGAACTGATGTGTTATTATCTCTGGACAACTTTCACACCAGGCGATGATCCCTGCTAGTATGATTTTAAAAATGAAAGGATTACAAACAAGATAAATTTAATTGTATTGTTACCTGAATTAGATTCAACTAACAGGAATTTCGTATAACATAGTCCATTTGCCAAAATACTTGCATTTGGTGGTCCCATTACAAACATATAAAGCATAAACCAGGCATGGTTCTATTAACTCTACTTCAGCAATTATGCATCTGAATCAGTACTGTATGGTAATTGGTCTACAGGGAACAATAGTATTTGGTTTTGTTCTTTTTTAATACAGTATGCTTACATTTTTACTTTAAAGAAAATATATTAGGGTCTTCCAGTAAATATCCGCAGTATCTTTGAGTTTGCTGATAATGATTAACTAATTGAATTTAACATAACATTCTCTTCCTGCTGTTGATTTTAATTTGTGGCTAAGTGGAAGTTTAAGACTTTTTGGAATACAAAGCAGATCAATGTACAGTGTCAATTAATTTTACAGATGGATTAGTTATTAACGGGCAGATGCAGATCTCATTTAATCAAATAGCACCTCATCCCTTTTATAATGTTAAGAGTTACAATTAGCAAAACAGAATTTGGACATAAAGCTCTGATTTTTACCTCAGTATAAACAAAAAAAGGGTAAATTTATGATTAATGATTCTTTACTAAGATTGAGCATACTGTACTGATTAACAGGCTGGAAGTCATTAGAAATGGTATTGTTTTGTCAGGGTTTTTTGTTGTATGGATCAGAAACCAAGTGTACTGATTTGGCATAAGAATGCCAAAACATATTTCAAGTGTAAGACAGATGTTAATGACAAAGTTAAGAAGATATGGAACAGTTCTATAACAGAAGTTTTATTTAAATTAATTGAAATATTAATTTATATGGAATTCTTTATTTCCAGTTATATATTTATCAGCAGTTCTGATTTCAGACTAGCTAGTAAAAATATTGCAGATTAAATATATAATTCTTCTTAGCTTCTTTGATTGGTCATTCCTTATGCTACATTAATATGTCATAATATTTCTAAAACAAACATTTGCTAAGTAGTAAATATATTACAAACTAAGGATCTGATCTGACAAATGTGTAAGAATGCAAATAGTTTGCAACAGCTTGCAGAATTAGGCCATAGAGAATTAATACAACCTCAGTTGCACTCTTATTTTCTTATGTGAAAGCAAACAAGACTTGGCAGTCAAAGTTTACTATTCTGTATTTACCATGAGTCAGTATGACAGATTATTTGAAGTATAATTTAAAAAAAAAAAAAAAAAAAAAAGCAAGAAAAAAAAAAAAGGNAAAAAAAAAAAAAAGTCAGATATAAAGATGAGGAAGTCTGTACCAGATGTTTTTGACTACTGTAACCAATTTTTTTTTTTTAAACTACATTTTGTCTTCTGTGTCAACAGTTAGCATCATGCAAACACTTAGAGTCACATACCCATAACTGCTATCGTGATATGTTGGAGAAAACACATCCATCTCTATAAGGTTGTCATGACCATTTGCAAGGACTGCTTGATTTCCTAATTCTCTATACACAAAGATACAAAAAGATGAAATTAGAGTGGCAATTTCAAATTAAAGAATGAGATGATCCCACAAAAAGAATATACTAATTCTATTGCATAACTTTCTTTTTCCACAGACGTGCAAAACTGCAACTGCATTTTGTGCACAGGATTTATCTGCCTTCCATGCTGTCCTCTGAACTACACACTGGATTGTAACTTGAAGACATGGTGTTACAAGGCTACCATTAGGTGGTTGCTACCCTTTGGTGATCCCTTACTTATGTGCAAGTCCTTGAATAAAATTCCTGGCTACTGCCCATGGCAAGACAGGCTTAAGGACTGAACAGTGCATAGTGGGGGATGTTGTTTACTTGATGAGGCTGAACCAGAGATGAAATAATAAAAATGAACTGAGACTATTAAAAGACAGTCTCTTGCTGGCTATCTGGCACAGCCAGTCAGCCAGAAAATACATGAAGGGCTGGCTACCAGAGTGAGTGGAGATCTCATGTCCTGCAAATGACACTGCACAGCAGCAGGGGAGGGAAAGGAAGGACCACAGACTCTGGTTCTCTCAGGGAATGGCACTATTGTTTTGTTTAGAATTGCGTTATTTCTTTTGTCCTATCTAAAACAGGAAAAGATTAGTTTGGGAAAAAAAAATTTGGTCCATGCTTGCTTCAATGACAGCATATCTTTGAAGAGGGGAATGACAAACTCAAGGAATACTGTGCAAATACTACTGAATTCTGGACTAGCACTGCTTGCCTCAGAGACAGGGGACAAAATACAGAGCGTGGTCAAATTCCAAGTATTCATGGTGTCAAAAAGGGATTTTTGAGCAGGAAAGATCCCAGAGAGATCAAGCAAAAAACTAAAGTAAGACAGTATTCACACCAAGGGAAACTTATAAGCATATGGTCCCAGTGTGCTAGGACTCACACACAGATGCTTGGTGAGCACCCGACTGCATGAAAATGTCAAAAGAAAACAGAACATTTTTATCCAACTTCAGGCTTTGAAAACAATACTGCTTGTTTGACTTAATGAATGTGTCTAACGTGTGTATATACTGACTCCATAATTATGGCATGTCCGTCTTTAAAAATGCGTTCATGCTCTCTGCAATCTAAGTAAAGTTCTGCTTCCTCCACTTGCAGACCAGCAATGTGGCATGCCCACAATGATACACGGGGTCTTCAGAAGAGCAAGGCTTGAACTCCACCCAGTTTCTGCCTTTATTTTGTATCGTGCCTTCTCAATATAGGTAACATGGCTAATCAAGTCCATGTGTAAAAACCCGGAAGACTAACAGAATGGAACAATTTTTACTTTGATTAAACCAGGCACTGTTTTAGTGGGTGGAATGCATAAAATAGCTACTTTGAGCAGACTTTAACCTCCAGCAACACTGTGCTTTTGCAGACAATCAATCAGCCTCTACACAAATTGATTTAAGACTTCCCTGGAAACTATCAACACCCTTTCCACACCTTAATCAATACTGAAGGTGCTAGCTTCATTGGCAATCCACCCCAATAAAGACATATGGGTATGTTCATCACACTTTAGGAGTTTCTAAAATCTTTGCATTCTAAAATGAAGTTTGGATCAAGCTTGCAGAATGATTTTGAAGTAACACATTCTAGGAATTGTTTTGTCTGTATCACTTTTGAAGTATTCTAGTACTTTAAATAAATCCTTCAAAATGCTGAAATATTTTCCAGCCATCAAATATTTCTTCAACCAGTTTCCGCTTTCTTCTCAGTAAAATTAGTAGATAAATAACTGAATAGAATAATGTTCCTACACATTCTATTTTTATGTATAAGTTAGGTCTAAGAGAACACTAAGCTGTATCAATATAGACTATGAAAGACATGTTAGTTTCTTTGTTAGTTTCGATAAAAAAAAAAAATAATCACAGTCCATCATACAAAATACAACCAACTTTCAAAAAAATCAGGTATTTTATACAGCAAATCAAGAAAAAGCAAAGCTCTTCGCTGCTATGTTAGCACAGATACTGAATAAAGTTATGTAAGATTCTCAGAGATTTATTCCTTGGCTCGAATATGTAAATTTCCCCTTGCTGACAAATCTATCTTAGACACTCAATGCCTAAAATTAATGAAATATTACCTGAGAAATGCACTAAGAGATGCTACCAACTTACTTTTATCAACAAATTTACAAATTCTAATATTTTTTTCCTTTGCATATTTCTAACATAATTGACTCTGGATTAGAAAAATTCTGTGCATTCAAATAGTTAACAGAGAAAGCATTTAAAGAAGTGATTTACTAAGTATTTTTAAGTATCAGTAATTTAGATCCTACTAGAATGCAAAGCCATGAGAACATAACTAATGATCCTGGTGCTCAAGAACTCATTACTAAAACCAGTACGTGAATCAAAACTTAAAGACCAATGATAATAAAACCTACTAATATTTTATTAATCATAATTTATAGTATTCAGATACCCAACATGTAGTCATGCATTTGCATGATTTTGGCTGTCCAACCAGTAATTCAAAGAACAAAATGGGAACTTATTCAATATAGTCCTGGTTTTTCATTGCTTCTAAAGTTAACATTGTTCTATGGTGCTGGCTTCTCCAGCAGATCTACTGGGTCTGCAGCTGAACCTACCTCGCAGCAGGTTGGGGAAAAGTCAACTTGCCACTCCTCAGTAACCTCATTGTCATTTAAAGATGGCATTGAAGATGAAAGAAGCACTCACATACTCCAAGTTACAGTTTTAGGCCCTCAAAATTTTAAGCAAAGAGTCTTTTTATATTAAAAAAAACATAAATTGGAATTTCTGTTGGATGTTATTGATCTGTCACCTCACAGTTCATCCATTTAACCAGTAATAGCAATGCTTTACACAGAAGTATTAACTCTACACAGACCCAAACTGCAGAATACTCTATTAAATATACAATGGAATCCAGTATTATGAAATACATATTTGAAAGTCACCTCCACTGCTACTGCAGAACAATAGGGACTAAAACTTCCCTCAGGTTTTGCAAATACATCCCTCTCACCTACATGCACATACACAAAAAACAGCCTATTCACTATCCAGCTATACATGACAGCAAGCTGTATGTCATTTTTATGCCACCCATCACCAATATGAGCCTATAGAGATAGAAAGATAGCTACGTATATGTGCTGACATTCACATTCTGTACCTTTAAATGGCTGTCATCTGAATCAGATAAAAAAAGGAGAGAGAGGAAAAAAAAGCTGACTACGAACATAAGCTAAAATATTGCCGAAGATGAAATAAACTTTCTTTTAGGTTGAGAAAAGGATGAAGGAAGAGACCTATCACAAAGTTGTTAATATAGTTGAAACTGAGCTTAAGAATCACACTCAGTAGGGAACCTTAACCAAAAAGGGAAAAATCAATGACAAATAAGATGGGTTCTTCACCTCCAGAGTTCCAACCAAGTGAGACTATTAGAGAAACTACAGTAGGGCTCTGTCAGTTTTTATGTGAAATTTTCACATTTCAGCTCATTCACAAGTGTTCAAAACTTGAACACTCAAATACCCTTAGCTTTTCATCAGGAACATTTAAAAGACGAAAAGACTCTACTTGATAAAAAATATTTATTCCAGGTTGGAAGTAGTATTCTCATTCAAGTCCAATGTCTTTTTCTTTATAAACACCATAAAAACATATATGGCAATAGAGCAAACATCAAAGACCTTACCTGTCTACTGGAGATTAACCAGTGTCTGGAAAATGTCAAATATCTTATTCCCACTACAAACTTATTTGTACTATAAGAAAACTTTCTTAATATACTAAATTGTCTGAGCATGATGATGATATCCCTTCAGTGGAATCATATTCCAGTGTCTACGTCTCATAAGCAATACAGGGGAGTCCCAGAAAACTAAGGAATAGCCATTCCCAGCAGCCTGACAGAAGAGTTGCCTGAAACATCTATGGGGACAAAACTACCTAACAGAGAATCTTAAGCTCCTGTATGTTTTAAATTAGTCAAAATCAGCTGGACTATCTTTACTTCACTACAAACCATAATTTAAAGGGATTCAAAGAATGAACTGAAGAGATTTCATAAACATTTTCAAGAATTACTGTCAGCTTCAATATAGTTATAAATGCTTGGTTTGATGACTAAATTGGAATATTATGGCTTTCGTTAATGAAAAATTAGTGCTGATTGAGTGTTACATGAGTATTAATTAACCACTGTAGGTAAATTCAGCTCTGTGCCAGTAAGTCCTACAAGATTTTTTAATAGATTATTCTGCATCTAAAGAAAGTAGTGTCACCTTTTATAGTAGCTGCTTCTTTCCTAGAGCTAGTTATCAATTCTAAAAGGCAAAAAAGAATGAGGACAAATTTATCGTTATCCCAGAACTAAGTGAGTTCTTTCATCTCACCAAATTCTAGACAACTTTGATAAACACCTAGCCTCAGATAGGTATTTCTTTAAATGGACCAAATACAAGGGTTATAAAGTATTACTGAAAGTTCCTTGACATTCGATCTGTATGGCAGCATATATTTGACACATAACACATCTGCGAACCAAGGCAAGAAATTTCTTCAAACTATCAAAAGTCATAGATTATGAACAGGGAGGAAAATGCTTCTCTGGAAAAAATTATATATGCTCTGAGTCCAAATACTCTGCAATAGGCATTATAAGGGAAAAGAGTGGCATTGTGGATTTGAGAGACAGGATGGATTTTTTAGTACTGAGAAGTTTTCAGGTTTGTTTGCTGAATGGGGGGAAGTATTAGCTCCTGGTCATCTTCCATCAAGTTACATGCTTTCTTTAGAAGTGCCACAGTCTGTAGTAGTACCTAAGTAATTACCTGCTTTCCAGTGGCGCATTACTGCCAAGGACCCAGCTGTCCTGCAGCTGGACTGACTCAGGTGTGGTTTGCAGCTCGGCGGGCAAAGCAGCCGGCGGGGCCGGACTCTGATTCCTCCTATTCGTCAGTGAGTTTCTGTTAAGTGAGGTGATGGATGGGTGATGCTGTGCTGAATGTTGCTTGTGAGAAGGCGGCAAAGGCTGCAGGGTCGACTGGCCTTGGTTATTTGGCGGTTGTTCTAAGAAGAGAAAATTAAAGTTTGTTATACACCATCTTAGCATTTGCTACAACCAAAGCAGAATGAGAAATTCAATATAATCCTATAATCTAGTATATTTGCATATTATTCTATTAGCAGACATTCAGTGACATTCTCTAAGAGCAAGTTTACCCTTGATACACAAAGTTCTAATTAATATACAACAGATGGTAAAATTGCTTTTGGTTTTAATTTGTTTCAGGTTTTTTTTTTTAATCTGGTTTTATTAACACCTACAGAAAATAGCATCTGACGGATCCCCTAATGTGCCTTTAGATTTCAGCTTTTTTTAACAAATCAACCCTGAAATTAAATGGGTAATTTCAGTAGAACACAAAGGTTTTCAAAATGCATATAATCCCTGTAATTATTTAATGGGGTTTTTTAAGCTGTATTTAACTGCAATAAATTATTACAAGCTAGTTGCTGAACAGCAGTAGACTACTCTAGTGCATTTCAAATAAGGCAGATCTGCACTATGATCTGCTAATAGATGCTAAGTATTCTTTAGCAGAAGGTCACTCTGTGAAGCAGATGTTGCTTCATGGATATTTAACAGACTGAATCACATCTGATTACAACGTCAGAAGACTCATATACTTAATGACCGTCACATCCATTAGAACACACACAGAACAGATTTTCCAATTACACACTGTGCAATATAACTACAGTTTGGAGTAAGTCACAGGTGATCAGAGAGTCAGGCCATCGAAACAAAAGGAAATATTTTTTGACTTAACCAAAGCATATAACACCCATAAATCTTAAACCCCAAACCTCAAACCAGCAAAACCCACAAATACTTCTATCAATGTTAGGTTTTAACGATCTGTTCTGTAAAATCAGTAGTAAGTCATAAATATAAGACAAACCTTGCCATACAACACAATGAACACAAATTTAAAAAAAAACCCTCAAGACGCTTCATTTATCACGATTTAGCAATGACTGATGACACTTAAAAATGTAACACTTAACAATATGTAATTCAAATAGCTATCTATTTCCTAAACTAATGTAGTAGAACATACTTAATAATATAAATGCAAGTCTTAAGCAGAGCATAAGATACAGGGCCTGCTCACAGTGTAAATGCTTTCACATAGATTTCAAATCAGTTGTCTGATCTTCATAAGCAATTCCCTGGTTGTAACTGCAAATTGTTACAAACCCAATCATACTACCTTGGTACAGAGAACATGGGAAAAGTACTTCTGTTGAAACAGATGTTTCCAACAACTTACAGGTGACTACTATAAAAATAACAGTGAGTAACTTCTCATGTCATGAACATAAGAAAATTCGAGAATGTTGAGGAACAGACGTGCTAAGAACACGTCTGAACAGAAAATCAAGCCTTTGGAATAATTTCCTTTCCGAGAACCCCATTCTCCTTTCCAGTTATCTTGTGTGGTCAACAGACTTTTGTCACAAACAGAAGCAATACTGAATATGTCATTAACATAACAACAAGAGCATTTACATTGCCAATAAGATTTTCAACACCAAATCCCTAGTACATTCACGAAAAATTTCCTTCCAGGAAGGATACAACTGATCAGCTTTGTCTTTACCACCACCAACACAACTGGTGTCACTGCACGTGATTGCAATCACTATCAAGGGCTTCAAGCCACATTTCAACAAGCCAGCTAAAGGAAACTTAACAGACTAACACTAGCAAAGACTTTTTGCCCATGTTTACTTAAAATTTTATTTGATTTATATTACAAGCTATTTAGTGGCTGGCGCAGAATTAACTGTGGCCCTATATTTTATAACATATAGGAGTATGTGTGTATATATATATGTGCATATGTGTCAGTGTAAATATTTACACATGTGCATGTATAAACATATGTATTTATAAAGGATTAACTAAAAAATTACAAGTGAAATTAAGTAATTTTAATTAATTTTTAATCAGATAAATTACTTAATCAAAATTGTCCTAAGGACCTGACTTGTCTTTGTTATTCCCTTTTTTGACTCTACCTGTCTAGCCTTGCTGAATAGTGTTGCCATGGTCAGTACACCATCGCCCTCCTTCAGCTCCTACTGGCTGAAATGTTATTCTGATATCCCTCTTCATTAATTTCTCTTCTCATTTAAAATCTCAGCTGAAAGTCAATATTTTAATCTATCATTTTTAGTACTAAAGATCTTGCCCATCCTCTGCTAAAGACACAGCAGAGGATAAAATAATGTCGTTCTCTTGCACAAAGGAGGATGTGAGCAACAGGACTATGCCAGGCTTGCAGGGAAACATCAGACCTTCCCACACACAATACCAGCAAGGAAGAGGGATAGTAAAGGCTCTGCAAAGGATATTTATGTGCTCCCTAAACAAATGCATAGATCTAGTAAGTACACCAATAACATCCTGGAGAAGTTAAACTGTATTCCTCAGCCCACAGGCTACTCAGGCCACTGTTTGGCATTTAGAATATTCCTCCAGAAATTTACTACGAGCCTACAAAGCCCTTCTGCTATATGGCATATAAACATTACTGACACTGAAACTACAGAGTAACATATAAAATAAATTAAGAGTTGCAGGATGAGCTTGTAACCATAAGGCGCAGGCTAGAAGGGAGCTAGAACAGCATAGCAAGCGCAACTTCGCAAAGATCACACGTCCTCGAAGCCCGCTGTCTCTCTGCATAGGATGCTGCCAGGTGACGTTTTCTGGTGTCAGAAGGTGACTACAGTTGGCAGGGAATCTGCAGCCTCCACAGAATCAGAAATGCCTGAAAAATCTGGAATGATTTATTCCTCTTCTAATTGTGCAAGAGCTACAGGTAGAATTGAGCCTAACAAGATTAGATTTTCCATAAATCAATAGAGCTAAAATCTATATTCCTCTAAATTTCCTCAGTCTTGTATTGTCGTTCTGGATGAGAGATCACTGAGGACTGCTGTTTCGATCTTTTCTTCAACCTGCCAGATTTCCTGAATCCACAGCTCTTTTGATTGCCACGCAATTTCTAACAGAAACTTCAATCTCACACTACTGATCTGTGAGGGAGATATAATCATCACAACAGTCATGTTTTGAATGCTGTTCTTAAGCCGGAGTCAGATTCCCTTTTTTTTTTTTTTTTTTTTTTTACTCTTCTTTTAAAGGAGTTAGTAGCTAAAGAACAACTTTCAATATTACTGCAACTTTAACACAAAGCTATCAGTCTTAGGTAGTAACTAAGCTTCTCGACAACCCTGTGACATTATAAAAATATTCTCATTGTATGGGCAGGGAAACTGAGGCATAGATGTTAAGTGATTCACACAAATCTGAAAAATCAGCATCACAGCCAGAAAAGCACTGCAACTGATAAAGACAGTGGGAGCTTCATGACACAGATACATACTTCATGAGCTCTACAGCACTAGAGACTACTCGTGGCAAAAATACTCCTGCATGTACCACAAAGGCCAGTACCAAGACCCTGTAACTCCTCCTTCCTCTCTATCACTCAGTTGTTGGAAAATGGGAACCCTAGAGTAAAACAGTTCTTCCCTTGGTTAGTGAAAAAATCAGTGGTCCTGGGACTTGGCCAGGCATCTCTCAACAAACCATTTATTAGAAATTTCCTTCTTATAGACTATCAGGAAGAAAAAAGAGCATTCAAATCTGATAAAGCACCATTTTGTTGAAATCCTTAAAAACTATTGCAGAAAACTGCAGTTGCTTTCCTTTAAATTAGATCTTAAATGCTATCCTAATTCATTTAAACTGAACGGGAATGTCTGGTTTACACTAAAAATAAGCAGGTATGGATACAGGTAGGCTTATGTCTAAAAATGGTAAGTTTTAATTTAAACTTTCTTGTTCGGTTTAGTCCTTAATGACTGTAGAGCAATCCCATTCATCTTACAGAGAAGATTTCTGTAGCAAGAAGCAAATGTAAATTGACCCAGCAACCAGCCTGTGCATTCAAGTTGTTCAGGCACAACAAAAAAAGCCCCACATCTTTGAGGCATTTGCTGGATAAGTCACCATCAGATAATTATGCATGCGAACATATGTACAGAACTCGGAACAGTCACAAGAAATCGGGTAGAAAGCTGTCTTACTACAGTTATATGAATTTTTCAAAACATATTTAAATTGTTATTTACTCTAGGGAACCACAGTGAAGCAAAGCAGCCATTTCAATTGTAGAGGTAAATTACATGCACTCTGTAGCCTTTCACAAAATCTTTTCTCTTTTCTTTTTCAAAAAGTAATTTACATTTAATTAATTTTATCATTTAATTGTTACGGAATTTGAACAGCACATGAAAGAATACAGAAAAACGCGTATGTGAAAGCAAAAAGTAAGGAGGGAAAGACATTTATGATAACTACTGCCGTTTGAGGGAAAGGGGTTAATTCAGAAGGAGAAAAGCAGACCAAGTATCCATGAAAAAAAGTAATTTGTTGCACATTCTGTGTGATAGCCTTTCTATAACAGACAGATCACTGAGACCTGTCAGCTAGCTACTCATCTAGGAAAAAGAGGTGATTTCCATTTGATAAGGACTAGGCTTTTTAATAGTGTATAATTAACATTAACTTTGAGTTTCCATGACAAACACAAAAGCGAAGACTTCCAGTATGATATAAACATTTCAAATGTGAACATAATGTAATTCAATATCTACGTCTGCGAGAGTCTTAACTCTTTCTAGTCAGGTTGCTCCTTTTTTTCCTCTCTCTTCAGAAGAGTCTCTGCCATGGTAAAGCAAACATCCACAATATATACCAGAAGTAGGCAGCTGGAGTAGACCGAATGTTTTAGAAAACTAGTAAAAAGAAAGATAACCTTTCATTTCCAGGTCCCCGGTCTGCTAGCCCCTGATTGCTAGCAATCAAAAGTAATTTCCATAAGGACTGGTTTGATTTCCTCAATAAAACACTTTGATAGACTTGAAATTTCACCTAATTGACACATGGATATGTCTCCAAAAGTACTGTAAGTGGAAGTGGGATTTACCTTGGATATCCCTGCAAATTGAAGAGAGCGGGCATTATGGCTTAATTATTCTTACAGCTCCCAAAGGAGTTCTTTTTTTTAAAGTCCCTGCATATGGAGGGGTAAGACAGGCTACCTGTACCACTATGGCCAGGACTTCAGTGACTCTGCAGGCAAGTAAAACCATTCCCTCCAGAAGTCTCTAGTCTGGGAGCACCTTTAATGAGAAACATGTCTTAATTAATGAAAACAAAAAGAAGGTTATGGGTTTAGAGACAAATTGCATATTTAAGTGTTCACTTGTAATTAGGCAGATCTGTCTTTTGAATGAACCGCTGCTTCAGTATACTTTTTCTGCCACGGTGTGCAAGACTCCAAGTTTCCTTTCTGATCATTTACTACAAGCTATAGTGGCAATCCAAGATGACTTGTTCTATCTGCTCATTTTGTGGTTAATCCCAAGTATTTGTTTAATCTTATCTATGTTCAGACTGGCTCTGCCCTGCCAACTGCTCTAAGGATCCAAACCACAGACTCAACCCAAGGAATGAGGTGACACAGTGCCTACCGCCACAGGAGAGCCCTTTCACTTTGATTTGTTGTCAGCCTGTGCTATCCCTTTTTGCTTGCTTTACAAGTAATGGACATACAGATGGAAACAGAATTAATCTGCAGCCGCTGCCGCTGACTTCCCCTCGAAGCTCTCTGTGCTAGCTATGTAGTAACAAGAATGTGGAGAAGTGACAAGGCCACTTTGATCAAGATATGCATCTTGTGTATGTGTGTGCATACTATTATAATATAAAATGGGAAAAAGTCATACAAGTAGCCTGATCAAAGTGGGCCAATGTTTGTCTCCTCATCAGTACACTGCCTGTAGGGTCTGACAACCTGTCAAACTACCCAGGAGTGAGAAACTATCAGTGAATTTAACTGCAGGATATGCTCCGAAAGATTGCATTGCCTTGCTTATGCATCCTAAGGTTGGAAGAAATTATAAAGAAAACATCAATTTTGTTATTCTCGTTACATATTTTTCTTTCAATCTGTGCTGGGATAGAGTTAATTTTCTTCATAGTAGCTGGTATGGAGCTGTGTGTTGGAAAGCGTTGCTAACACAGGGATATTTTTGTTACTGCTGAGCAGTGCTTACACAGAGCCAAGGCCTTTTCTGCTGCTCATACCACCCCACCACTGAGTAGGCTGGAGGTGCACAAGAAGCTGGGAGGGGACACAGCTGGGACAGCTGATCCCAACTAACCAAAGGGACATTCCATACCATATAACATCATGCTCAGGATACAAACTAGGGGGAAAGTTGGCTGGGGGGTGCTGCTGCTCGAGGAGTGACTGGGCATCGTTTGGTTGGTGGTGAGTAATTGTTTTCATTTGCATCAATTGTCTGTCTTGGGTTTTATTTCTCTTTTTGTTATTTCATTACAATTTATTATTTTTATTTGATTTGATTTCATTTCAATTATTAAACTATCTTCATCTCAACCCATGAGCTTTCTCATTTTTACCTCTCCAATTCTCTTCCCCACCACCCTTCTGGGGGGTAGGGAAGGGGGAGTAAGCAAGTGGATGTGTAGTGTGGTGTTGCTGGCTGGGGTTAAACCACCACAAAATATCATCATTATTTTACTGTTTAAAGAGAAATCAAGACTTCTGCTGTGAAAGGGAAGAAAGACTTACTTGATTATGGAGAAAATCAAAACAGTCTCATGGTGCACACATGGCAAGTGTCTGTCTAAGATCCACCAGACAGCAAGAAGAGAGGAGTAGCAGGAGCTCCCTGGAGGGCAATAGGATAGTCCCTAACACGTAACATTGGCATTTTAAACCACAAAGTGCATGTTGATAATTCCCTATATCCTGTAAGGAATCAGTTAAATATACACTGGAAAACAAAGAAACAAGGCATGCATAAAAAATGTAATCTTTAGGAACCAAAGAAAAAATATTTTTAGTAATGTCTTTCAGTTGTGTCTTTCAGATGTGCTATCCACAAGAGTGTTACTTCAAGTTAAAGGTATACCTGTAACTTCATCTTTCCATTTTGCATCTACTTAGCAATATTTCTCCTCAACAACTCTATAGTGATAATATCTGTGCATGCTCAGCTATGTTTTATAATTCAGTTCTCCATAACATTTTAGAAATCTTACTGCAGCAAACAGAAACCATCAGTTACTAACAATCTTTTCGCAAAAACTTGCTAAAATGTATAAACTGAACTTTAAACTTACTTGAAAGGCAGAATCTTTTGTCCCTGGTATTTTTAGCATAAACAAGCTAAAAAGCTATATACCCTTTATGATATGTGACCCTGTGAAGATAGATAAAATAACTTTCTATTTTATGGCATTTACTTTGAAAATCTGATTAAGATAGATGTCTCTAGTTCGTAATTCTTCAATGTCATGTTGTCATAGTTCCCATCAGCAAGATGCTTTAAAGGCTTTCCATTAATATTGCATGCCAGAACTGAAATTACATCCTTTGTCGTTTAGTTCTTAATGGTGCAAGTGATATCTATCAAGTAGTGTTTTATGAAGCATGTGTGATTTTTATTACAGGCTGTTTTCACAAATCTTCTTCAGGTTTCATAAAGACTGTTCATGGTTCACAACAAATATGTCCTGCATTTAAAATCATGCCAATTTTCAAATGCAAAATAAAACTTGGATTTTTCAGTGAGGTTTATCGATAGAACAAAACCTCTTCCTTAATTTAAATCTGTATATAATCATCTTAATAAGCAATGCAAAAATATTACTGTAAGCCCCTTAAACTCTGCATGAGAACTATACCGTAAAAAAACCCCAAACAACAGATGTAATCATATATTAATTTCACAAGTAACAGGTTAGGTTTGCCAAATTTTCTAAGTGCCTTAATTTCTAAAATGGAGGTGACACACAAATAAGTCAGAAGATGCAACATTCCCCTGTAATCCAATTACAACAGAAGTTTTCATTTGCAGCGTTCATCTTTGTAAAACAAGATACATACAGTTAAAACTTTTTCAATTTACTGGAAACCAGACGGTTAGGGGCAGTTGAGAAGAAATTTGAGGGTTGGTTATTTTTGGTTAACCTGCCGTTTAAACACAAATGTGCAAAGTCAATAAAACTTAAGTCTTAGAGGACATATGAACAGAAAATATTTTTCAAATATTTTTTTGTCCAAAGACATAAAGAGCTTTCTCTTGATACCTAACAGAGTAAGGCAAATACACTGCAGGAAGAAATACTGCCCATTGAGAAGAAAGCAGGCTTTTCTTCCACAGATGGTGGTGAAAGGAAAAATCGGAGGATTTACTTCTGAAAGGTTTATTAAATGTTGTTTCCATTCTCTGTTGTTCACTGTGGGAACTGAACCAGCTCACTTTTAAAACATTTTTTCCATTAGCTGGAATCGATTCTCAAAGCATTCCAACATATCCACCTCCAGCCCGCAACCGCTCCATTAACCCCTTCAATACATATGTAATATGCAGTCAATATTACGGCAGGCAAAATCAGTTGAATTTAAATATCATATGATATGTGCCTTTGTGTCCACGGTACCATATAACAGACTGGCTAATGGAAGGTAGTTACAAAAGCCTATGGGGTGAAAGAGCTCAGGTTGGGAGAACAAATTCACCTGGATCAAGGAAAAACACTGATGATGCAGTCATCCACGTGGCAGACATTTTAAGAAACAAAGTAAACTGAAACTTCCCAGGTTTTCGACTGAGTTGCGAATGGCTTAATCGCTTTATGAAAGCTGGAAGAGATAAGTATTTCAGCTTCAGCGAAAAAAGCTACAGTGGAACTAGTTCAGCAAACAATCTTCCTAATAGTGGCCTCTTTATCCCCAGAGGGATTTAAGAAGAAATATGAAAAAAGAAAAGTACAGAAACAATGTTAAAGTAAATTGAAATGTAACCTGCTGGGGTAACATACTTATGATCTTGCCTTACAAGAAAAAGAAATAAAGCAGATAACAAAAAATGCACAATGAAAAACTATGCACGCGGAATGAACTAAAAGCAACAGTGTACTTACAATCCTGCTGTCATATTACGCAAACATCATCTCCTTCCACCCCAGGCTAACCCACACAGTACTTAGCAGGGATACTGATAGACATTTTCTCTATTCTCTTTTTAGGACATGAGGTCTGTGAAACCAAACAGAACTCTCCAATGGTAAAATGTCATTGACTTATTTCCCGCAATTTACCTGGAGATCAAACTGGGAAAAGATGCTATCACATAGTGAGAAGCAACAAAAGCTTGCTCACTTGAGACATGAAAATGACATTCAGTGTACATTATGCAGAGATTCAAAATATAATGCAACCTTTAGTGGTGTGCTCCTGGCCTGGCTTCTCCGCAGTGGGATTCAGATGTTTTGCAGGACTGTGGGCTCAGTGTTTTTCCCCGAGGGATAGCAGTCTCCCAGACCAATACTCCCTGGGGCTGGGGATCACCAAACCCATAGGCTTTGCTTAAAGTTACGCTTTTTTCTATTCAGAATAGACTTTTTGCATCTTCATAAATCAGATCATCCTTCTTCCTTCTTTAGAGTCAGAAGTGACAAAGTTATGCAATTAGTGCTAGCTTCTGATAATCTTCTTTGCTGATAACTCATGGAAATCAGTGGAGAAATATATTTTGAGGCTAGCCTTTTTAACCACAGAATCCAGGTTTTCATTGAAAGAAAAGGAAACATGAAACAAAAATGGAGAAATATGACTGAAAGGCTTTGTAGGAGGAGGAAAAATTCAGCTTTCCAAAATGCTGACAGGGGACTGGAATTAATCTGAAAAAATTTTGAATACATAGCCAAAACCTGTCTGTAAAACACAGGTAAAAGGGTGTGGAATATCTCATTTCCTGCTTTTGCACATCTGGCACCTTATGTTTATACCAAATACTGATAGCCACTTAATTTTGACTACAAAAATGATTTATAAATATATGTTATAAAAAAGAAGTACCATGCTTCAGCTGTAAGCTGAGTAAGTTCTATAATCCTCATTCAGGCAGAATGACAGCGTGTTAATATATGTACTCATTTCATACCACACATTTAACTGGAGTGCAGTATGGATTGCAAAGTTTGATGTACGACTTCTTAATAGATTTCCTAGCATTTTCAAGTGTTAGATAATTTTGGTTCCCATCCAAAATCATTAATCCACAGTGAGCTATGACTGTATGTTTTTCTTTGTCTTCTGATTTTATTTCTTAACACTTCCAGGAAAAACAATTTGCCAAAGCTATTTCCTTTAGAAGCACAGTTACTACTGCACAGACAGGTTAAAACCCCCAAACTTTCAAAACCTTTAACCTGAAAAATTACACAAGTCACGAGTATGTAATGCTTACAGCTGACACCACCAGTGCTGCAAAAACCTGCCTTTCTTCCCAATAGCTGAAATACCATCGAAAGACTCTTGCACTGCTTACTAAATCTGACTCTTACTGACATATGGCTGACATTCATGAAGGAGCAAACCCCTAGATTTCCTCAATTCCAAAAGCCAGGGGGAATTCTTCGTTAATTAACTGAATTTTTGTCATGGACTTCTTAAGGTTAATGGCACCTCTTGAACATTTTGTAAATTTACAAATCCAAAAGGCCCCCAAATTAGTTCCTTGTAAGCTATGAAATTCTTGACCAATTTCTGCACGCTCAGCCTTGCCTGGGAACACAAGGCCACACTAATAAAATCTGTGAAAGATAAGCCAGGAATGGGAAAACACAATATAAAACTTCTAAGCACAAATAGGTGAGTTTGTTTCATCAGATTTGAAAGAACTCAGATAAGAGGGATTAATGTTTTGCTTTGGAGGAAATGAAAAAGGAACAGGGGCAGTGAGATGAAAAGGAAACCATGGGGAAAAAAAATGGTAGAATTTCACAGAAAAGAGGTTGAATGAATAATACACAGAGGAGACACAAAAGTGAGCAGCTAAGAGAAAAATTCTAAGAAAAATGCGAAAGCACATACAATTTTATTAGAAAATCATAATAACCAAAACTTTTATGGAAAACACAAAAGTAAGATGCTTACTCTACAGCCTTGACTTTTAAAAAAGGAGTTTAATCCTGGCCTCTAGAGTTAAAGGTAAAAATTCTTATAGACTGAAGCTTGGGACTTAGAGCAAGAGTGAAATAAAGCAGTAGGTCACCAGCTAAATTTTTGTCTCCAGATCAATTAATTGATCTCTGTTATCAAGTATAAGGAATATGCAGATCATGAAACACAGGGAAAGAATAGGGAACCAGGCTTCCAAAATAGGTTTTAAATACTTTTTTCTTCTTACTGTGTCAGGGAAGAGAAACACATATGAGGGGGAGGCCTCTGCAAGAGCAAACTGAGGAACCATTGTTCTCTAATGACTTTAAATAAGCTTTTTAGGCTTACAAGTGAATTAGGATTTTGCTCTTCCTCTTACGTTTAAAAAAAAAAAAAAAAAACACCTCTTGATTTTAGTACCGTATTATTCTATTCTAACGACAATCAAGTCTAGTTAGGTATCAATCAAAAGAACAAATCCATTGCAAAAGATTGCTTAAAAGATGTTCTGGTTTTCCAGTACAGCTGCTTCCTTTTTCAGAAGGAAGATAGAGTCATTAACCCTCAAATCAAACATAAACTTTGAATTGTTAAGAGTTGAAGCAAAAACTACCTTTCAGTCTGACTGCCTCAGTTCATGTAACTTATCAACCAAACTCTCCCATATTTAGTACAGCATTTGAAGTAAATCTATGATCATTTCAGAGCTATCTGTGGACACAGAGAGTGATTTAATTAGACATTGGTATGCATTCACTATTTATTCTGCAAGTGCTGTGAAGGACAGCAGTATGCTGAGCAGCTTAAACTGCTTTACTATAGACTATATAGACTGTACTATAATTAATAAACAATTATGTCCAATAATGAACAAAAAGGGGGGAAATTCCAGAAGTATTTTTTAAATGTATAAACCACAAAAACTGTGAAAATTAGTCTTTTTTACATTTAAATTCCATATATATTTTTATAAATGACTGTAGGCTTTGCCTTTTCCTGTACATATTTTCACTATGTCCTAGTTGTGTTGCTGCTCCAAAGCTGTTTCAGCAGGTGATCTTTCACACCAGTTTCTAGCTCAACTTTACAGCTTCTCGCCTGAACCAAGCTCCTTAAAAAAACATGGCTGATTCATGTCATAGTAAGCTCTTCCTTTTAATAACACTGCTGTAGTTCTAAGAGAGACACTGACAGAACAGATAAAAGGTAGAGAAATCACAGCTCACAACTACATCCTTTGATTTAAATAGCCAACTAGATAGTATACACATAAAGACCCATAAAGAGCAGAGCTAAAATAAATGTTTTTGAAACAATGGCAAAAATACACAAATAAGCACAAAGTAAATCACTACCATGGTGCAGTGAAAAACGATGAAATCTCCCATATACTGTTAGCAAATACAAGTAAAATTCCATGATGCTCCTGCATTCAAAGCAATTGCAGCAGCAAGAGAGATGTTGCTATTTTTCCTAGGGTAAGCAAAGGCTAAATAAAATGATTTGTTACAATTCCATGTCCTTCTGGCAGAATTACAAATTCTGCATATTATTTAGTTCTTAAAAAAAAGATTGAGCTGAAACCTCCTAATAGTAATCTAATTTCTACATAAACTGAATTTGAGTTTCAAAGAATTTAATGTGCAGAAAGTGTGTAAACTGCCTTTATACCTAACAGCTGTTATTTCAACAGTAACAAATTTGGCCAAAGCACTTCTTGGTATGCTGGGAGAGCACTTACAAAGACAGCTTGCTCAAGATGTAACACTACTGATTTATAAAGCAAGCTATGCCCCAGTCAAGGGGGACAAGATCTTACCCAGCCATAGAGCCAGAGGAGACCTGAATGACTGAAGTCCCTGGAAGCTTGCTGCCTTCTACTCGTGGGAAAACAGCCCTCTATTTCTAGCATAATCATGTCCCCTCCACCTGAACACGTTTCCCTGGTCCATCATCTGGTTAAACTATTCATATGGGAAAATGCTTTTCATCTTCTGCTGTAACCCCAACATTGGCGACAAGTAACTCGTGTGTGGGGAGTATGTGATTACGAGGGAAACAGATGGTCTCAGGCTGAGAAGTCTGATATTTAACACGCTTTTGTAACTACTACTGGGGGCTAAAAACAAACATTTCAGGAGGGAGAATTGTCTTGTGGTAAGACCGCAGCAGAGTAAGTCAAGAAATCTCTTTTTTTATTCCTGGCACAGCCAGTGGCTTATGGTGTGATCACAAGCAAGCGAGAACCTTTGTACATCCAGTGGTCTCACCACCGAAGCTGGTTAATGATACCTGCCAAGGCACAGGGGGCTGCAGGAATCAATTATGTGCCCCAACAGCTCTTGGCTGCTCTTGAAATGAAAGATGTTCTACGGGTGAAACTTGAACGGATGTGGCAGAGGTGAGTAAAGGTCCTCTGCCCTCAGACTGATTTTATGATGAAGGGCACACAGAGCAACGTGTTTGCAGAGGAGGAGGAAAGCGATGCTTTGTGTTCTGCTGAGGGGCGACCCCACACTGCTGCCAAAGTGGGGAATGAGAGGGGATATTCAGAATATCAGATTTTTTTTTCTGACATGGGTCAAGTTTCCATCACTTTTCCACAGAGGAAGCCTGTGGGTGGGGAAGCGCATGCAATCCATCCCACCCGCTCCCTGCAGAACTCCCTGCAGCCCAATTTCCCAGGCTCCATGCAGGTGTGTGAAAATTTCAGGCACACATCCTTCCCCCAAGGTGCGAGATTTCACAGGTTACATGCAGTGTTACAGGAGAATGTTCTGTCTTCCACAAAGATAGACTCACATCACAAACAAGGTAACATTTTCAGGAAAAGGTACTGGGTCGCTTTAGAGTCTCAGGTGAATTCAACCTATTAGAAAGATTCACACTTTGGAAATACACATCTAAAGGAAATAAATACAAACAAACAGTGAAGACTTTGAGGTACATTAGCTGCAAAGATTACCTCAGAAGCAAATGCTTTCAGAAGCCACAAACTTGGACAGTTAGTAGCATTTCTGAAACCTGAAAGTCAAAATAGCTGTCAGCAACTCCACCAGCAAGTGTAAGCTATTTACAACAGCATGCAGACAGATTATCAAGATAACAGAAGCACTGATTAATTGTGTAGCCTAAACTGGCAACAAAAACAGTGTAAAGCCCTGTATGTGTGAATACTTATTTTGAAATAGGTACAATTTGGGTTTTCCTCTTTTAGTTGGTACCATTTAATAATAATACTCATTGAATCAAATTGCTCTTTTAACTTTTTAGAACCTTTAAAAGTAAAATCTTGGCTTTGTAGATAGCCTCAAGAATACTTTTCAAATTTCTAAATACCAATGAGACACCTGAGAGGCTAACAGTTATTTTAGAGTTTGCCGCAACAGTTAGAAATAAGATGCTTGCATCACAATATTCTTCCATAACAGCACAAACTTCAATCCTAGATTCCAAAATATTGTATAGATCTCAGTAAGGTTTGAGTGAAGACCTTCTAATGAATTTCGGTAAGTATAGACTTCTTCATCACATGCTACATGTATTATGCTCTTCTTTAAAGACAAGTAGAAAATCTGAAGAATTTTCACATTCAGCAATTCAGATTCAGAACCTTTTTCCAACTGTACAGGACTTCTCAAAAAGGCAAGGAATAATTTATCTTCAAAACACCGACCTATCTATCAGCGAGACCTCAATACGCTGGAAGTCTAGAGGCAAGAAGAAACTTTAGCCTGCGTCCCACGCAAGATGACGGATATCCTTGTTCTGGAACCCAGTTGGCTGTGGTTGCAAAAAGTCTACGCTGGGCCAACAGACAACTACATGGATGAGCATGTCTTGGGTCTTAACTAGCTCTGACAATAACCAGGGGATCAGTGAAACTGGTAGGAAAATATATAAAAGCAAGGCACTTGCAATGACCCTGGGCCCCATGCTTCAATCAAGCTCAGAGACCTGATATAAATCTTAATTGTTTCCTTCCAGTAGGACTTCTGTAAGGATCTTCTTTAAGTAAATGCCAGTTGATTATTGTTTATCATGTCTCCAAAAAATGAAGTTGCAGAAAAACACCACATCTGCCAGAGGCATGATTCCTGCTTTATGACTATTTATATTCAATCCTCACCCAAGTGTGGGCCATGGGGGCACTACTGAATATTCCTCATGCTATGAGAATACAGATTAAAATTGTTTGGTTGGGCCATCAAAATAAGTGACTTCTATACTGAAGTGACAGATTATGGTGCCTCTTCTCTAGCAAATCCCAAGAAAGAAATTTGATGACTGATGTGCTGCTGCTCACGCCAGCGTGGTTCTCTGTAACAGTTACATGTACAGCTAATCTCGCATCAGTTTTCATAGTCCCAGCTGGTCAAACTCATCAGGTTTGTGTACAACGGGAGGTTTGAACCCCTCCTAAACTCTCCAGATATTCCAAATTGCATTTGTACTTGATATAGATCTTTGCTGAACATAGGCAAAGATGCTCGATTTACTCCTCCTAGAGTTAGTGCTCACATGTTTAACGGCCAGGTCTTTCACTAATAGCAGCAGTCTCAATGAGCTCTCATTCAGCTTTTTAATAGCTTCCTCTTCCTCATAGAACCAGAGGAATTTTGGTTACTGGTATACATGTCATAAAAGTCAACCCCAGTTGGTGCGCATCTCTTCGAGATCAGAAACAACTTACACTGAACAGAAAGATGTGTTTTGAGTCTTCTTTTGATTTGTGCACACAGAACAAGAGGGAATGGCAGACTGGTTTCTATGCGGATGGGTTTCTCCCATCCCACTTCCAGAAAATATCCTCAGTGTCTATCAATTAGTTGATTAAGACCATTTCATTACGAACTGAGCTTAACTATATCCGTCATGTTTTTACTTATGTTTTTTGGCGGGGACAGGGAAACATGCACACAAAAATCATTACCAAGCAAATATAAACTTATTTGAAAAGCAAACTTCAAGAAAGCAATTTCAAGAAAGCTACTAAGTCCAGTCTCACTGCTATGACAGTAAGAATGACCCTCTTAACCCATGATTTCTTTTGCCCTTACAGAGGAAAACATTGAGAAGCACGTGGCTCTAGGAAAGGCATCTACTCTTACAGAGTAAAAGAATAATTCATGTTGTCCTTGATATCTGCAGCATTGTCACAGCTCTTGGAATATGAATACTTCGCACTATAGGTATTTGTGCATATGCGTACAAAATTACTGTTAATAAAGATGTAAATATGTGTCAGAAGTAGTACATTTTAATATTACTTTATGAATATCTATTATACTTGTTCTTGCTGTATACTAGAACTCAAGTGAGAAGTTACTGTGTCTGGTGTGGCCTGTGACAATTTACATCTCCCTAGGGATAAGGGTGCTAAGCTTTCTCCAAACCACTTATTCTTGGCACCAAAACTGAGCAATTACAGCTATGTCTCACACTTTGTCTTTTAAATATGTGGCATGTTTATTACTTGCAAGAGGAAGATGACTCCCGCAATGATGTTTTAAAATCACTGAGTTCAGACAAAAAGCAAAGTGCTGGCTATAAATGACAAACTTAAATTCGTATACAGCTCCTACCTCCACGGCATGTAAGCACAAAAGCCCCAGGCAGAAGAGTATTCTTTTCTTACTCTTTGTCTTAGCACGATGGAAGTACTACGAAAATGTCAATCAACAGTTTAGAAAAGCTTCCACAAACATTTTGCTTCTGTACAAACAACTACTGGGTACTGAACTCAAAGTTATTATTTACAATTCAATTGCAGATATAAGGTGCAACCATAAGTTGCAATCTTCAGAGCTACAAGAGTAGCTAATGAGAGCTTGTTTTAGACTTGTAACATCATAGGCTTAATCCTGCATTGCACATGCCTAACATGTAACCGCAAATTTCACAGCAGCTTGGAAAAAGACCTCAAAACACTAAAAACAAACCCAAAACTTCAATATCCAAGTATGTGCATAAACATAATTATGAAATTGGTCTTCAGCTGCAAAATGAAAATGTAACACTGAATGCATAAAGCTGTCCAGTAAAATATATTCATTGCATCAAATGAAGGATATGATAATTACAAGTACTTTCCATAAATCTGAAAAGTAATGTAATAGAAAATAAACAGCCAATAAAATATGAACAATTTGGAAAAAATAATTCAAGCTATTACTTTTGAAATACAAAATTATATTGGTCTCATTAATCAGTTCAGTGTTGTATTAATGAATGGACATTATTTCCTCATGAGGTGTTTATTCTACAGACACGTGTCTCCTTTCTACATACTGAGTAAGAAAACAATAAAAGAAAATATCTGTAATTAAAAAAAAGAAGAATACAGATTTGAAGGATTATAATACTAAATGTGAAACCCTCTATTTTTTTTGTTTGCTTTGTTTTTACATTTCTTTATGTGATTGATTGCAAATCTTAATACACCCCGGGTAATTCACATTGTTCTGTTACACAGTATCTCATTGCACCACACGCGTAATAATGACACACTGACCATATGGTTGAAAAACATGATTGAGAAATTCCAAGACTGGTAAACTGATAATATAATCAGAAGCAAAATTCTCACAAGTTTCTAAAATATGACAGGAGATGAAGAAAAATTATAACTTATTTTCCTTGTGCTTTAAGAAAAGCAACTTAAATATTCTCCTCCTCTTTTTTTTTTTTTTTTTAAAATAATAGCCTCTAGGCAATGAAATTCCTTAAAAATGCAAACATCTGGGAAAGGAAAAAATAAAGCACAATGGCAAATGCATACAGACAACCACTCAGACATGTCAAAGATGTTTCTACTGGTATACAGGAGAACTAAAAAATGCTCAAGAATGAATGTCGAAGGATGTTTAAAAAAAAAAAAGAAGGGGGGGGAGACAGACAGACAAGGGAAGGACAAAGGCACCCAAGAGGAACTTCTGTCCTAGGACATAAAAACAGCAGCTATTCTGTTTTTGCAGTTTGCTTCACAGAGCAATTCTGTTTTGTTTTTTTTTTTTTTCCTGACCATGTTCCAGGGTGCCTCAGAACTATACTACCCATATTTTCTTTCCTTTGAAGTAGACTGGTCCCTCCCAACCACACTACTAGAGCACTGGAAGAGATCCTCGGATTGGTTATCTATGCCACAGCCAGCCATCTGCTCCGTGTTACAAAGCCAGGTAATTCCTTCTGACCACTCAAGGCCTTTGGAAACCACCAGCACCACCAGTGGGCTGCTTTGCAGGGCTGCCATACTCCTGCTTGGAGGGTATGGGGCACCTTGGAGCCGACAGGAAGGCACGTCAGGCCCACTTGGATGCTTGCTGGATGACTAGTTAAGGTGCTGGGAGCAAAACTATTGAATTAGATGCTGAACAAAATTACTGAGCTTTCTTTGAGGAGATATGTAGCTCTTCCAGAAGGACTCAGGTGTGATCTCACTTGCCTGCAACCTGGGAGTCACCAAGGCAGTGGTCCGTGTCTACACAATGTAATTTTATGTAAAAGCTTCCATACACAAGATAAAACACTGATTTGATTTTCCCAGCACACTTAAACTCTTTTTATCCTTTGTCCATCAATTAATCATTCATCTCCCACGTAGGCATGAACGTGTCACCGCCATGGCAATCATATTCTGATGCCACTCTAATATTATGATTCTTCCACTTATGCAAAAAGCAATCTTTTTCATACAGTGATGCTGTTGAAGTCCTACTTGCTGACTGCCTGTCACCTCTTGAACAAAAATACTTTCTCTAATGGGACTACCTGAGCATGAAACACTACAGAGAACACAGTTCCTCAAACTGCTTTCAATAATTCCTTTCTATCATTAATCTCTTCAGAGAAATCAGCAATTCCAAACTTGACTTTTGTCTGTTAAAAATCTAACTTTTAAAATATCTAATAACATCAACAAAATTTGAGGGACGCACAGAGAAAGATCCTTATTTCTAAACCATATTAATTTCTATACCAATTGTTAGCTTCAACTACTTAAAATCTAGCCTTTTGCATAACACTGTGCATTACAAGCAGGAATAGGAAACTGTATAAAGTGGAAATAAAAGAGATGGAGAAAATGGTTGGGGAAAAGCACAAATCGAGATGTTAACTTTCACACAGTGAGCATAAAGAGCCACTTGATATTAAACTCACACATTAAAGACTGTGGCATTTCAGGTTAAGTGGGAGCATCTCACCAAGAAGTCTGAAATCAGCTACTCTCTATAGCAAAAGCGGTCACATTTTGGGGAAATTAGCGCCATTACCGGTACCAACATGTCCTTCATTTCTGCTTTTAATCCTCTTACAAGGATATTAAGGTATCCAGGAATATCTCAGTTCCCTGGGCAGGACAAGTAGCCCAGCACCCAAAAGGTTAAGATTATCCTGACTGTTAAAACCACCTGAGATTGATACTTTTCTGTATCTTATCTCGCATTGTCCTCCCTGCAACTGCAAATTCCTGCAATAACCACAGCAGCCATCAAGAGAAAAGTCTGCCGGGTTTTTTTTGATCAATTTTCATCCCTTCTAACAGCTTTCCTGCTGCAAGAGCGTAAGAGGGATCAGAAGCAGACAGGATGTTAGTTTTCATCCCCAATTATAAAGGAGCTAGACTTCTTATAAGCGTTCATGTTTTTGCTGACCCTTATATGGATGACTGGAATATTCTCAGAGCAGAAAAGAAGGGTTAAAGAACATTCTGGATAATGAGGGCTGTAATATGGATTAGAAGCATAAATTTTTATTTTTTGTTTTGAAAAACATACACACTGCATAGCATTCTATTCCTTTAAAGTGAAGACACTAATATTAAAAGAGAAATACGACATGGTTATTTTAATTATGTAAAACTGTAATTGGCATTTATTGCGTAGGGCTTCAGAGGGATAGGAGCATGGGATGGAAAGCTGATTTTTTCATTAAATGGTTGCCCCAAGGCAGATACATTCTGAACAAAGCACCTTTTCATGAGATATACCTGTCCCATGGAGAGAACAACAAAGGAAATGAGGAAGGGGAGGTAGGAAGCCTGAACAAGGAGAGAATGATATGAAAAGAGTCCATTAGAAAAGAGAAAAAAGGATGAAAGAGAAAGTAGGAAGTGGGATGGAGTGGCATGGTATGGTCTAATAAAGGTTAAACGACTTAATCAATAAGAAAAAGAAGCCTTCAAAGGAGAAAGAGCAAAAAGAGGGAAAGGAGAATATTAAAAGAGAACAGTTAAAGGATGAGAAGGATTAAAACTAAGATGGAACAAGAGGAAAAAAAAACCCAAAAAACTCTCCACAGAATGGGAAGGAAAAGGCAAAAAAAATCACCTCCATGCATACAGATCACTTCAGGGAGCAAAAGGCTCGTGCCCATTTGTGTCTGTTGTACCCTGCATTTGACTATATGGCATTCCTCGGCACTTCTGATGGCTGAAGGAGCATTAAAAAGATGAGTCATCAGGGATGGAGTTAAGGGCTGACGAGTCTAGGATGATCTCTGCTTTTTCATCTACACTTACTTACCTCTTTGCTGCTTTGCCTCAAGGTGGCTACCAGCGCTGAGGGTCAGAAGGAGCCTGGAAAGAACATCTCCCTGCCTATTTTTCCAAGATGAGGGGTGGTATCAGAAAAAACCTGTCCCTTAACCAGTTGCATATGCTCCTAGTGGAACAGGGGATTCATGCCTGCCTCTCCATGAGAGATCTGAGCATTTGACAACACCAGAAATTGATATGGGGGGGCGGGTGGCAGTCTCCATTATTCATTCATTTACTTCTCCACATGGGGGAACTACACTTACAACGCCTGCTGACACTCCACAGCAGTAATGTAGCAATGGCAACCATCATTCATGCTATGGTAAACAATGAATGCACCAAGAAAAAGGGATCTAATTTTCTAGTGCCTTCTATGGATTCAAAATTAAGAGGCTTTGATGCATCACCACTTGGCTTCCCTCATATCTCATAGTGACTATTAACAGACAGATACGGCAAGAGACAACTTCTTTCCCTGCCGAGATTCAGACAGTGTAATGGAAACAGAACACCATCTTAGTATTATTAACCTACAAAGCAGCAGCACAGCTTTGCTCTTGGAGGCAGAAGTCATAGCAAAGAAGCTGTCTGAATTCTTATGTCAGCAGAGAGCATGCTTTTGAGTGGTGGAAACACCGCACCTGCTATTTTTTTCCCTTGCTACTCAACATCTCCCAAGGAACCAAACAGAACTGCAAAAGCACTGATGAGGCAGCGAAAGAGCACTGAATCCTCAGGTTCCCATACTTCAGAACTCTTAAGATATTTTCCCAAAGGCCTTCTGCAAATGCTGTTGAATTGTTCAAGTCTTTGTAACCACAAGAGTATACTTCTCACATTTTTTAAAATACATTTTAAGTTCTGTTGTAATCCTGGGAGTACAGTAACAGGAACCAGAACATAAGCATACAGTAACTACAACTTGATTCTGCCAGGATTTAACCCTTTATTTGAACTTGTGTAAATTGAGTGACTAACCATCATCACTAAGATAAAAGGTTAGTGCATTGATTATAGACAATTTGGTATTCACATTTTATTATTTCTGGATCAATGTCAGAGAAAAATTCTATACTACTAACCACACACAAGCAAAAGCTAAAAATCTTTAAATCATTCTCTTGTTTTACTTTTTGCCTTCAAATTTCTTAAACTTTTAATGGAAGCAGCATCCTATCCATCACTCCAAAATATACACATAAATATCTTCTAGTTTAAAATTCCAGGTGCAAAATTCATAGTCACTGTCTGCTCCTTTAAGATACGACAGAAGAGATTAAATCTGGGGCAGAAAACCTTACAAGAACACCAACATTGCTAAAGCATGCGTGAAGGATATGGAGGCTTCCCCATCTTCCCAACTAGCACAGAACTAGTACTACAACACACGTACTTCTAGATATGTATGGTTAAAATGCTCAAGTTTAAGCATTTTATTACTAGCTTGCATTTTAATTCTCTTAAGGAATTGTCCACACACCAAAGGGGGGGGGGGGGGGAATCTGGTTTTTTGTGGCCATGATCATAAAAAATTTTTATATGGTAATGAAGCAAAGCTGCATCCAAAGTTCAAGACTGAATCAAAAGAATTTCCAAATAAATTTATTTAACAGAAATTTTGATCTGAGTATTACTAATGATAAAGCTAGGATAAACCTAGGCAAGCTGTACTGTTTTACTCATCTATTATTCTGCTGGTCTTTCTCTACAACACTAACCATTTTAATGTCTAGCTAACAATATAAATAACTCTAATATGGGAGGGAAGAATTTCCCTTTCAGGCTCAAAACAATGCAAGTACACTGGCTGATTCCTCCACCCTGCCTAGGAATGTCCCTCGGGGCCTACTCTCCCAGAAGGCTTGCAAAGCAGTTTATTCTAGAGGGCTTTCTGGAAGCTAGAAAGGAGTTTTAAAAATATCTAACCCATCCTCCCTCTCTGCCTTTGGGTTTACTGGCTTAGGCACACAGGAGCCAGAATTCACTACAACTAGGGGAGACAACAAAGACTTTTAAATGGGGGACTAGATTAAAATAAGAAATAATCCAACTCAAGTGCGGAAGAGATTGATACGCCATGCTGCGGAGTATTCTGATGCCAATAATTTTGAGTTATTCACACAAAACTGCAAACAAACAGAAAACTATTCCATATTACAAGCCACTGATTAAAGGCCTTAAGGAAATGGTTCAGGAAGGGCATCTGAAGAAAAATACTGCAGTGAATTTTGAGAAGTATACATTACAGGGCATAAGTAACAACTTTATCTCTCTTGAAAAATGCATCATAAAGACTTGAGAATGAAGTATTATCTTTGAATTAGTCAGGTAAATATGCCAAAAATGATGCATACCTGGAGACACTTAAGATCTAAAGGACTTGGAAATTGCACCTTACAAGGGACCAATTATTGTTTCTATCAGCAGATACTTTTTATCTGAGCATTATTTTATATTCTGATGTCAAGAATGTTAAAATGGTGAAGTGCTTCTTTCTAATTTTCACTACCAGTAAAAATTACTTTTAAGTTAATGAAAAACAGATCTTTGGACACTTATCACATGTTCCTAACCACAAGCAACTTCTTTACTAATATACCACTGTTTTAAGAAACCATATCTTTCAGCTTTTCCACCTTTATCACACCCACCTAGAGCGCCTGCTGGTAAATCAGCAGCACATCAGAAGCGGGTGAAGAACACGAAGATACACAAGTGTGAATTTCATGAAGTGTGTTGCTCTCACTACGCCATATACTTTTGACCTATAAAACAATGTAAGTACTTAGCTCCAAAACCCCATGTTGTGCATCTCATCCCGGTATCAATTACAGCAGGAGTCCAGCTGTAAAAACCTGATGGAGTTGCTGTGCGGATTCAAAGAACCAAAAGCGCAATTCATTGGAAGTGCTTCACTTGCTTTCTGAAGCATCTGCGATGCTGGCGTACACAGACAGAAGGGTCCTCGCCTTTTCACCGCTCCGCAGAGGACAAGCTACCAGAAAGTAACCCAGAGACGCAAGAAATACCACAGACAGTATTTTAAACTGTTCCTGAACACACTGGAGGACACCACTGAGGAGAAAGAAAGGATAAAAAACCCCTTGCGGTCTTTGGATTTAAGAATGAACAGAACAACAGGTCCCCTTACACCAACTACTAGCAACAAAATCAAGGGAAAGTTTTACCCTTCTTTGAAGCTTTCCGAACGAACTAGAAGAATCAAACAGCAGCACCCGATGTTTTGTACCCAGTGATAGCCAAATCAGCCTTCTGTATATTCAGCTATCGCAACACGTTTTTGTACAAATAAATCCCATTATACATTGTTTGAATAGGTACTGCAGTGTTAAATTAAAGCTTTAAGAAATACACATAAAATAATATTTAAGAGGGTATTTCATGCGGAGTCTCCAGGTTACAGCAATGATGGGATAGCTTTACTGCTGATTGCCGCAGAACAGAGTATGTAGCAATGCGAAGATGAGCAGAACTGATGGCAGAATTTACAGTAACTGACTTCCTTTTCATTTGCAAGTACCCTGCACTTACAGTATTTCCAAATTGAGAGGGTTTTTTTTTGTGACAACAAAGTATCCTATTACATACACAGAACTGTTCTTTTACACTGTAACTTGCTGCTAACTGTTACGGGATTTATCTTCAAGAGAAGAATAGCAATAAAGAGGCAAATTAATTCAGTTTTCCATAACCGTAGCAGGGATACTAGTGTAAACATACAGAATTCCCATGGAGAGAATATTTTTAGTCCTTTGTAATAAATGATCAGCAACTTAGCAGACAGAAGCATGCTTACATTTTTTTTTTCCTCCTGGCTCAGAGAACGTATCTCATACCTATGAATTCTAATGATTAAAATAATTCCACCAATTACTTTGCTACATTCCAGTATGCATAGTCAAGTATGTAATGCAATAAACTATGCCTGAATGGTCTGTTTACCCCACAGCAAGTTACAAGGAAAACTCTTTCCCCTTAAAGGACTTGTCTCTTTGGAGCACCCAGGCTGGCAAAAAGCCAAGGGAAGCTGGTGCTTAAGCAACCAAGACTGAGCAGTGCCTGTGTGCATTGCAATCTCAGCCAACCGCAGTAAATGTTATTGGAGTTTTTGTGCTGTAAAATTGCTGCTTTCATGCCCACTGCATCTGACAATAGGAATCCCTGGCCTTGCATGAGAGAGGAAGGCTGATGTGCCTTCTAGTCAGATCTCTGCATCCTTAAAAAGTAGAGTTACTACTCCTGTGTACTCCTAATAGGCGAGTGACAAAGAAATTCATGTCAATGTTACGTCCAGACACAGAAAGATATTAAATGGAGAAGCCTTTTGTGTATGAGGTATAAGAGCAGAGAAATCATGCTTTCAGTGTAGTCCTGAAGTTTTCAAAATCATTGCTAAAATTTAAAGAGAGATGTTAAATTAAAGGTGCCAAATGTTTAGCCTTTTACTTCTCAAAGCAACTTTGAGGTAAGCTCTGTTTTCACAACCGTCCAATGCTCTATTTATTTTTTACTTAGTGACTCAAGAGCAAAATCCTCAGTATTTCTCCTATGAAAGGCTGACAAGCATCTGCTAGCAGAATTTGCAAAAGTCCTGTTTGCTTCCAGTGAGCAGCATGCTTGAAGCGCTAGAACATCGTCCTCCAACTTACAGCTAGCCAGAAGAGTGCAAAGTGGAAGCCAAAAGCCAACAAGAACAAATCAGATTTTTTATTTTTGTCAAATGCTCTATTTTTTTTTCTACAGTGACTTCTGCAACACTATAGAATAAAACAAGTTTGCAGCTGTATTACAATGACTTGACTCCTGTAAGCAGCAACTTGGCTTTCCTCAGAAGTGCAGAATCAGGCCCTAGCAACTTCAGCAGAACTAAGGAATAAATTAAGTATGATATGTATTTGCACAGCTCTTTCCTCAACGGTAACTAAAAAGACTCAGCCCCAAAGAACTTTTCCACAATCAATAGGACAGGATAGCGCATGTTATCCTTCCTAAATTTATATACTTTGTACCAAGCTCATAGACATTTGGTGCTCTCCAAAGTGCCAGCTCCTTCAATGAGCACGACTACGTAACTAATTTTAATTTGGCTAAAACAAACAAAAAATGACTCACCAAGTTTTCACAGCTGGGAAAAAAAAATACTTTTTTTTTTTTTTTTTTCTCCTAGGAGAAAACAACCCCCAATGAGAGTAGCCTAAAAACTAAGAAACCAGAAGGTAAGAAAACCCCACTAACCAAACAAGATTTTATCAAAACATCACAACCTTCAACTCATTCTGTTTCTGGAACAACTTTCGTATTCTCCATGCTATCAAGGCTTGGTGAGCATTAGAGCTGATAAGAAGGGCTTGTAAACTGTAAGTTCAGGCTGTTGGCACTGAGTGATGCACAAATGGAAGCATGTGTAAGATCTTCAGTGCTCTCACCCCAAATAAGGCTTTTAAAAAAAAAAAAAAAAAATTTGTATTGTGGTACGGAGTTAAAAATATTAGACCTTTCCCTGAAATAACAAAAAATCATAAATAACAATTTAATGTGATGATGCGAGACACTTGCGGCTGATCCTGACCTGACACAAGTTATTTGCTGTGTGCTTGCACACCGTTTGTACCTCTGGAAGTCAGCCTAAGCAGCAGCTGGGTAAAGGGCTCAGCTTTGTAATTTATAATGAAAATAAGCTCTCTATGTGACTGTTTCCTTCTCCTTTTACCTTCTGTATTATAAATTAATGTCTACCATAAATTTGTTAGAGCCTACTTTTCCCCACAAGAGCAGTACATCCTCATTCCTGAATGTGACTTCAGGGCTCTTCCGTGGCTGTGACAGAATTTAAATTCAAGCTCCTTATCTTGCAATTAGGAATGTCTGTTCTGTAATCAAGCTAGTCAAAGGAAACGATGTGTGTGCAAGCACTGGCAAGCAGGGAGGGGATGCCTTTTCAACTCTCATGTTCATCTATACTGCTAGGTACATGTTTGTTCGGTTTAACCGATCTGACTTTCTGATGCAGCTTTCTTCCTTCAATAAAACTACATTCTGCTTTTATATTTCACTGTGTTTCAGAATCAATTTAACTTCACAGATTTCCTTAACTTCCATTTTTTGTAATATAATTTTTGATATGGAAGGGAGGAGGGGGGGGAAATGTCTCTACATCAGATCATATCCGCAGTACGATACACAGTTGGCAGGTTGTCCCATCTGGCATGCATTCAAGACGGATAATTTGTCACTCTGAATCCTTTGATTTGTGAAGAGGCCGAAATCATCTTTGGAAAGATATTTTGCAGCTAATGATACAGGAGGTGTGGGGGAGACTGTTCTTTGAAGGCTACAAAGGCCACAATCTGAGGAGAAATAATTGGTCTTGGCTCTTCTATTAAGTAACAGAGATTGAAAACTACAAAAATCTTTAAGAGAAAAACATGACTTACAACAATCAGATATGAGAACTAATTGCCCACCACTTTGCAAAATTTGATTTTGGAGGGGTGAGGGTGAGATTGGGGAACTGTAATTTGCTCTTGGCAAACAGACTGAATGCTTAATTAAACTGAACAAATGTACATTTTTGTACATTAAGGGAACAATGTTGACAGAAGTTTGGCTTAAATACCAAAGAAAGAGGATAAAAAGACAGATTCATGAAATTGAAATCAAATATCAAAAAGGGATCAAAAATAAATTGGCTAGCATTCAAGACACAATTTTTAAGTTTTTAAAGCAACTATATTTGCCCTAAGCACGTGGAACAGATAAATTTGTCGATCTCTACCTAAAGGATATTGGCTGCCCTGCATTGTCTGATTTTTTGACTGTAAGACACTAAGTGCCTCTGTAGCTACCGAGGAAGCCTGCAAGCACTGCTACACAGGGGCTGAAATGTAACAGTCTCAGGCCTCCGAAAAAACTCGGCACATATTTTTATAGCGCGAACTTATCCATATTTACAGAAAGCTTGTCTAATACCTCTATTCAGCATCATGGGCATTTTGAATTTACGGTTATCAAACATTTTTGCTTACAAAATATTTACATGAGTACACACATGCCCAGAAGACATTGGCAGTTTTCATTGAGAACAGGCAACCTTATTTTGTAATTCTGCAGGATATAAACGGTCCAGCAAGTGGGAAGGGAAAGTGTCTGTTTTGCAAATGATTTTTTGTGGAAGGTATGGGTAATTTCAGAGTGAAGTCTGGGCTGCAGGACAAATCATAGTTTTCTGCTACATTTAAACAGACAATGCATTGCAATGTGCACGCTGCTAATGAAAATGCACTTAGTATGATAATCGGTTATAAACTACAAACTGACGTATACCTGATTTGAAATACACACAGGTATTACTAGAAGAAGATTACCTCAGTCCGCCTTCTCCTAAGCAAATGTAGGTTTCTTCTCAGCAGTATGACTAATGTTTTTATTTATTGTAATTTCATGTTACAAGGGGACAGAGCTTCTGTCACCTCCCTTGGGATAGACTTAGATATCTTAACACAGTTCACTGTTAGACAGTTTTTCCTGATAATGCACCTAATCTTTCCTTGCCTTATTTTCATCCTATTGCTTTTAATTATATCTCTACATGGTATAGAACAGGATCTATTCCATCTTGGGTTATTGGCTTCTCTTTGTGAGCACTTAATTAGTGCTTCGGTCATGTACTGAGTCAAAGTTCTATTCTCTTACCTATTCCCATATATTAAACCTCTAGCCTCTTAATTGTTTTCATCCGAATACATCCAAACAGTAGAATAAATAGCAATAATTCTAGAAGCAATAAGAAAATTTGACAGGAACTTTGAAAAAGTAAGAGGCCCAAATTCAAAACTTATACTCCATTGATGCTGTATCTATGATTCCCTCTTTGCTGATGTATTTTTATAACCAGCTCAAGCTGTACTTCTTAGTCAGACCATGTTGCAGATTTATGTCTGATTAAAATTCTCTATCGCTGCTTCTCCTCAGATTTTTCTTGAGTATTCTGCATCTCAAATCAGCTTACATTTTTCAGTTCTAATTTAACTTTATTAGTTTCTGGCCATACAATTAATGATCTTTCCTTGTCCTTTTCTATTAACATTTTGTCCTCAGTTGGTACTCAGAACTCTCACTATTTAGGATAATTAGGAAATTTTATTAGTGCCATTTTTACTCCTTCATCCATATAACTAATGACAATGTTAAATAAAACTAAGATTACAGCATAACCCCATGATGTTCTTTAACACAACTCCTCCTAGTTTAATCTATTATTCTTAATTTATTGTCACAGAGTATTTCAAACCGAACAGGTCTGAATCCATTTTTCAAGCAACACGTCTTAGGACCAGTGTCAGACCTGAAGACAAATTGTATGTACTGATACAGCAATGACAAAACCTAGTTTATCATAAATTATGAGATGAGATAAAAAAATAAAAATCTCATTAGACAATGTGTAAGATGACAATGAAAATAAGGGGTGCGGATACCCACAGAGTTTCCAGGGAATTCTCACACCACCATGTCTGTGTTTCCTTCTCCTCTAGCACTTCCCCCTCCCCCTCCCTTCTGTTCCCCAATAATCAGAACTAAACTATGGCAAAGCAGGGATGGAATAAGGGCTGGGGTTACATGAGGTACGTCCAAGATGGTGGCCAGGACTGACTTAATTTGCTGTGGGTCTTTTCAATATTCACAGGTTATTTCCAACCTTCTCACAAGCCAGTGGGCTATGAAGGGGGAAATCACGTTGTTCTCTTCCTACACTCACAGGAGCAAGTGCAAGAGCTGCAAAGGAGGGAAAGATGCCTTAAAGTCACTTGTCTCTTCCACTAACTTTTAACACAAATCCCTGTACACACTGCCATTCACACTTGAATTCCATGCTTCTGGTGGGCAGGAAAACGCAGAGGAGAAAAGGAAATGGCAGATTGTTTAGTTATGGTGCTTATTCGTTAATTGAGATATCTAGGCAGAAAAATGAAATGGTAGTTGGAGGGAAAGTCCGAGTTGTAACAAAAAAACCCCCAAAACCCTAACACAATTCACACCTGTGCTTTGTACATGTGTTGTATCTGGTCATTACTGCTGCCATTCCTGAGCACCTGGCCTGTATTCTCTCAGGTGCTTGTACAAAAGCAGAAGGTTGCGACTTCGGCTTCTTGACATTGTGGTATGATAAAATAGCAATCATTTCTGTATGACAGATATTTTGTGTAACCTCTCCCATCAAATTCTGAGTCATCATGAACTAAAGTCCTCAAATTATGTTTATAGGAGAATTATGCCACAGAACATTCAATGTCTGTAGAGTGAGATGTCCTACAATGAGATCTCTGAATATGAAGAGTTCTCGTATGTTATCATTCAACCAGCCTTATTAGATTATTTTTTCTTCTTTGTTGTTTTTCTTAGGTTGTGCTCTAGATTTCCAAATTTTTTCTCTTTGCGGGAAAGCTTAGCCATTTTGAACTGAAAAGCCCATCAATGTGTAATCCCCATGTGGCTGGAGCAAAATCTTTTTTATTGTGCATCACCTGGCAGGTCCTTGATCAAGGACAACTGAAAAGCATTTTATATTGTATTGAAATTTGTTTCAGATATTCCCATCAGATGAACTATCACCACAAACTGTTGTTAAGAAACATGAGAACCTTGTACAACTTAAATGTTCAAATACACTGTACAAATGCTGCTGTGAATACATCTTTCTCTATTTTGCATTTGATGGTTCTGCCATATTGTTTCAAGGTGAAAACCCTCAAATTTGAATCTCTAATTTAGACTCTTCATCTCCATTGTCAGTAGCAAGCATTAACATTTAACTACATCTTTTCTTCATAGTCTTTGCTTAAACTAAGAATTTAGCAGTGTATTTCTCATTATAATACATACCTGTGTTGAAAGATAAGCTACTAGCAATTTCAATGCATTTACCTCCAAATTCTGACTAATCTATAATTTTTAGGGGAAGAAGATTAAGAAGCTTATCAAGATTCTTAAATACAGACTTTACATGACTTATGTTGTTTATAAGCAGACTTTATTACATAAAGAAACTCTCTCCACCTCAGTCACATTCAAGAATCCTCTCCTCCCAGCTCCTAGTTCACTCTCCCTCTCGCTTAAACAACTGTTCCTCTTCCCTGCAGACATACTCAGATGACACTGTTTCTTATAAACCAGTTTGCTCTTCTTTCTAAAAACAATAAAACTAGTAAACTGATCTGAAATCAGTAGACAAATAGGATGACTGCCAGAAGAGAATCATTATACTGAGCTGCTCTGTGGAGAAGAACAACGAGTAGAATGAATTGGAGGTGCTATGTAAAGAACACTGTTATGACTGATGGTCCTAAAATTTATTTGCTCCTGAATTTTACGACCTATTAACACACTGCTTTTAGAGAAAGGAAATGACTCCTAGCAAACTCTCCTCAATGGTCATCACTTGATCTGAATTTTAAAGTTACTAGCACTACCTCCATGAAGACCTTTTCTTCTCATGTGGTAAACATTTGATAACTGATTTTAGTAATTCTCATTTCTCTTTTAGCTAATTCCTCAAATGAAAGCTAATTCCCATTGGTCAACAAAACTAATCAAACTCAAAGGCTTAGATTAATTTCATTCTAAATACATAATCAGATCCTTTCAATTTTGAAGGAGTTGATCAACTACATTGACCAAATGAACTCAGACTAAAAGAAAAGAGACAGATGTTTGCATAGACTGAAGAGAGAGTAATTTAACTTGCTATTCACATAAAGTCAATACAACTGAAAACAGTTCAATATAATAATTATTTTCAGTCAGTATCTTTTTTATCCTAAATGCTTCAAAAGTGACCCCCCCACACCGCCAATACAAACATTGGACAAAGTCAGGCAGAATATGGCACTGGAGTTATTTTGTACCCCTTAACATTAGATAGCATGGAAATCACCTTCTGCATCTGAATGAATTAAAAGACAACTGGTGGAAAGAAAAACACCCACAAAAACTTGCTGCTGTGAAACTGCCACACATGCTGTGTTACCTACCATTTTAGCTGAAGAAATACAATTCTTAAGACTGTACCTATGACCAAGATTAAATGATATTTACTTTCTAGGGTAGATTTGGAGAGATCTTCATACTGGTAAAAAAGCTACACGGCAATGAAAATCATCAAAAACAACAAAGTTGTATCGTCTAACTTAGAAATCATTATCTTAATTATGAAATTCCATTCTTGCCTGTTTTACAAAGAACGTGTCTTTTCCCCAACAATAGGCCAGCAGTATAAGATAGGAGAAACCAACCATAAGCAAATCAAGTAGATATTCCCAGTAATATTCATATATGTGCTGGAAGAAAGCAACCTTTCTTCAAGTAATGCCAACCCTGATCCTTCAGCTGACCACCGGGAAGGCAGCCCACTACCAGAACATCTATGGTCTTCTCCTTGTCCAGCAGAAAAGCAAACAAACCCCACTTAAACTATGGCAAGGACAAATACTGTATCTGTGGTTAGCACTGCTGTTATCTGTGTGTTGAAGCACTTCTAAAAACAAGTCTAATCTTGTGGAGAAAGATCATTATTATATGACTGCCAGCATGACTAGATTATGAGTACATATACATCATTGATTTAATTCTTTGACAGCGGGAAGCAGAAACTACAAGCACTTCTCTTGCACATACACACTGAAGGGGCGAATCTCAGATGTCTGCAGATAGAGGAGATGAGCACAGTGGGAAGAAAGGGGAGGGGAAAATGAACAAGCACTTACAGAGTATGCTGGGTTTCCCTTCTGCTTCACAAAAGTCTTACCAAGAACAACTTGCTCAAAATACACCACGGTGTTAATTTCTGCTCTGCTTGTTACCAAAAACTCCCTTACCTTGTCCTGCTAAAAGGCCAAGACTTGACTTGCCATGGGACCAGCTGAAATTATTTTGGCTAGTCTGGAGTGAAAGAGGTTAAGGAACATTCCTCAAGGTTGGCCAACTCAGACTGGCACGCAATTGTTGAAAATTTCAGAAGCAGCAAAATGCTAAAACCTAGAGGAATGGTAACACTTACTAGCTTCCTAAGAGGGTAGGAGGTGTAAGGAGTTAATCCCAATCATTCAAAATTTTTAGCAGCTTTCTCTTGCTTTTGCATTTTTCATTTGTAAAGGAAGGGCTGGTGGATACAGTAATCCAAATGTATTGACTTACTGAACTAGACCAGCCTACCTTTTGGATAATGCATACATTTTCTAACAGATTTCACATTCTTAGACATAAAGGAAAGGAGACATGTTCACAACATTCCCTGATTATGACAACATATTACCGTTTTTTGGAGTTCTTTACAGATTAAGTATTGAACAAGTTGAACGTGCAAAAATAGTTATGATTGTTAATTTTAATGATCTTAATCCAAGCCCTTAACATGGCAAAAAAAGAAAAAAAAAGGGGGGGGCGGGAAAGCATTGTCAAATTCACAAAAACAACTGCTATGGGCAGCTTGGCAACATCAAAGTTGCATTCAAAGCTAGGAAGAGAAGCTCAAAGCTAGTGGTTTTGCTCTGCAAAATAATTCTGTCCAACGAGCTGATGTGTAATCTGCAGGAAAGTATTTCTCCAAACCCCCTCTAGTGGTTCATCTGTAGGAGAGTTCCTGACAATCAAAAGACAGAAAGGATTCTGAGAAAATGAAGAGTCCTGTTCCAAGCCTTGCTGATCTATCGGGGAAGGGCTGTGAATTCACAAATTATTCTTCCAGTCTGCCTACCTCAAGAAAATCTGTTCAATCATACAACAAAAATGGAATTCTGTGGCTATTTTTTTTCCTTAGGAAAAAAAAAAGTGAAGTGTGATTTCTTATGGCATGATGTATAAGGGGGCACTGGTGTTTCAAGTACATGTCACTCCTGTTGGTTACTCATACTGGTTGGCAGGACAAGAAGCATGGAAACAAACATCTCAGGAGCCACTGTTGCCTGATCTGACCACACAGCTCTCTCCCTCTAGATCTCTTTCCTCAATCTAGAGTGCCCTATCCAGTAACATACAAATCCCTTTCTCCTGCCCCAGGGAAACTAAAGGAATGGTTGGAACCTGCTGAACTTGGTAAGGTAGTAAAAGATAACTTTTACATTGTTTTGAAGCTAAACATCATGATAGGTTAACCAACTTCAGCCTACCTTTTAGAAGTACAACTAAAGACTAGTCGCTTGCTACAAATTACATTACACAATAAATCATTAATGGCTACTGCTTTATAAAAGTATTCCATTTTAAAATAAATGAGCTTTTATATATTAGAAGTTACTTTCTACTCTTGCTTATCCTACAGTAAAAACATCATTTGCGACATTTAAAGGAAAATCACTTTAAAATAGAAAGCCATTTTGATATCTTTAATTTTTATTAGGCAATTTTGTAAGAGGATGGAAAATAAAAGGGTATTCAAACTCTGGACAAAGTGTCCTATTCTTACCATGACCTGGGACAGACACTGAAACAGTACCGGTCTGTACTAGATATGAGCTGGCAGTATAGTCCTCATCTGTATCAGAGTCCTGAACTGGCTGGCTGGCATTATTACTTAATAACCACCTCTGGTTGTCATGGAGATTGGGTGATGGAGGAGGGGAGTGTAAATGTTCAGTAACTGATGGACTAGATGAGGAGGATGGCATGGGAGGACCTATGAAAAAAAATAAAAAAAAATTTAAAATATGGGTCAAGATATCACACGAACAACAAACCATTTTATTTTTTGCATCATTGAAAGGTGAGTAGTCTACTTCAAACAATAGTAAGAGATGAACAAAGAAAATATGACAATTGCATGTAATAAACTGGTTTAAGTGCTCTAGAAAACATAACAAAATGCCATGACTTGCTATTTCAATGGACAGTGTCTAGCACTACTTGGAATTCCAATGTCTCTGCAACACAGAATGACAGAGGAACAGATGTCAACTGAAATATTTGTTGTACAACCATTTGGAAAATATTTTCTATTTTTCAAGCTCTTAAGTGAAAAAAAAAGTACTGGAATATATGGCCAAATAAAGGGCTGTTTCTTTTAGTGGGAACCTCCTGTCTAAAATCTACTTATGGAAGAAAGTAATACAGATAAGCCAAAGAAACAGAACAGTTTTCCAAGCTCAGGCATACAGGGAAATTCAGCCCTAAATTTTAGCCATAGTTTTTTTGCAGTGTTTCTCAGATACATATACTATTTAAAACCTATTAAAAAGTTTCATCTGTCAAACTTGAGCCTATCTGCACAAGTTGTTTTAAAACATGCATACACAATGACTACATCCCATTACTACGTCTTGAAAGTATCATAAAGGCATCATGGAGGAAGCCAGATTTAAATAGAGCTTTAGGACATCGTAACAAAGCATTTAGTCCTTTAACAAAACAATAATTAAACCCAGTAAGCAGCAGAGAAAGCTACCTAATTTACCCTGTGAATACATTTGCTCTTTATAGCATTTAGTCAGCACAGATCTCACCCTGTGAGAGTAAGACCGCTGGACTACTTTATTCATAAGTATTATGTTGCCTGTAGGTGGGGAATTGTACCAGAAAATGAAGCAGTTTTATTACATACTGTATGTTTAAGAAAATTAGATTAACCTGCATGGATACCGTTCATAACTATGAATCTAAATTTAAATTAAAGGAAAAGATGGCGGTTTTCATCATCATGTGATGATTTGGTTTTATGGTACTCAGTAGCACAGTTATGTTGGAAAGGTGCAGCACCTCTCAATGTTATATTTAAGTTTAATACAATAAATCATATTGGTACCAATAGCTTGAATTACCTTCCCTTCATCTCCCTTGTACACTGCTAGAATCATGCTGATTTTATTTTATTTTTTTTTTTTTGCTTTCATATTCAGTTTATTCCATCACATATATCTTGAAGATCTCTAAAATATGTTGCTAAGTCCTAGCCAATTGATTTCCCTGGAAAGAAACCCATGACAGCTTCGCCACAAACTGCTTGCTTCATTCTTTCACATGCCATTTACCTCTTCTCAAACTTGTAGTGAACAGCACAATATATATTATTACCAATTTTAAGACTCAGGTTTGGTTCTGGAAGCAGTGTGAGCACTTGCTATTACTCAAGTAACTCCTGTATGAAACCCAAGGTTTATAGCCAGGGAAATAACAAGGATGGGTTCATTTTTAAGTTCAAGATAAAGTGGCACCACATTTTCTTGCTACTCCTTGGTTTCTTACTTTGCTTGCTTCAGTAACCTGGATTTGTGGTTATTTGTTGATGGAGTATTTAATGCATTATTTATGATGTACCCAAACCAATTTTGATAGCCATTATATTTAGTTTTTGAATTATATCAATAATAGTTAACAGTGGGTTGTGGGGTGTGGGGTTTTTTTCCCAAAATATAAATTATGTCTATAATTTTAATTTCTTTAGCTGGGAAAAATCTCCTTTACTTGCTTTGGACTTCTCTGACTAGAGAGGAGAGCTACAGTAATATGTTCCAGATGTGTATGTCTAAAGCAAATCAGCATCTCAGTAATACCTATGGAGCTTATGCACAAGACTGTTCTCAATTTGCTTCCTCTCTCCTTCTCAATTTACACTCATTAACTTTCATACACAACAGAGCCTTGATTATACAAACCGTAATCATACAAAATATCCTGTTGCCTGATAATGTGTCATGTCCAAGGTCCCTTAATTATTTTGTAAATTCCTTAATTTATCCAAATTTATTAATTGTCTCAGTGTTACGTGGCTAGGTGACACTGCATAGCACGGATGAGTAGCCATCTGGACAGAGCATCACTTGGGTGCTCTGGCTTACCCAGTTTCTCGGTTCAGAAAACACCATGTGTCAGGTGGGGGCTGGAAGCAAGGGGCTAGTAGCAAAGCCCCCACTACTACACTCAGTGGGGCTGGATTTCTGCTGCTGCAAAAATCAGGTGATTAGGGCTGTAACACCACCAGGAAATTAGGCAACTTCGGTGATTTGATTTCTATAAATAAAACTAATTCTGGCAGACAGGCCTTTCTTGTCACAAAGTTACATGGCCTGCAGAGAAAAGGGAGCTGGTTATAGTATGAGCCAATTCTTCACAAGAATCCTAGGCCAACCAGCTGGGACGTGTATTTCTGTACGACTTCATCCAGCACTGGCAGATTTCTGCAGCAAGTTCCTCTTTGATTCCAAGTGAAAAGACAGATAGCTATCTATACTGCCATTTATAGAATAAGCTACATGTTAAGAAAAAAACCCAAAAAACTTAACACACTAGAAAGAGGGATGATGTGCATATTCCTCTCCATTTTTTTTAACATGGAATGAAAAGCATTTAAAAATATTTTGTAATATATCTCATTGAAGTTTTAACAAACATATTTATAAGTCACAAAAATCATTAAGTACAACAAAAGCCAATCATACTGATTATAACACTTTTCCCATACAGCCTAAAAGGCACACAATGATGCAAAGAATATTTCATTCTAAGGAAAAACACAAAAATACAAATATTGACTTTCCCCTCCTGTTCTGCTTCTTTTGCTACACATCTAGCAAACATTTCTCTTGTTCTGCTTTGACTTTCTTGCCCATACTTCAAAAACCACAAATGTTCCTATTTTCACTATGTACCTTTGATACAAGATAGCATGCTATTTTTCATGAAAAAGTACATACTGGGCTTTAGAGTACTTAAATATCCTTTAGGTTAGTTATGAGGATAAACACACTTTAATTTGTTGGCATTTTCATAATAGAAAATACATGACTTTCAATTATCTTTATGTACTTCAGAAAAAAAAAAAATCTCACATGAAAATGCAATGATTCGCGGCAAATATAGACAAACTCCAGCAGGAACAGACTCAATATGGTAATATAAGATGTGATTTGATAAGGAAATAATATGAGTCCCCAAAGAAAGTAAAACTCAAAGAAAACTGGTTGTAAGAAGAACATTAACGAAGAAATAACACCTGAGCTGCTAATGCACACATTAAATACATATGTACAAGGTAATTACATTAAAAAATTCTATTGTTCTGGGCAAAGATCAGTGCTGATCTATAAGATGGTATAAAATAGAAGTTGGAAGCAGAACTTATGTCACATATGGAAAAGCTTAAAGGGACAAGTATGATAAGGGCAACCCATAAAAAATAGCAAATAAACAATGGGGAAGACTGCCATCAATGGACTGGTAGTAATGGGAGGCATAGGCATGCATAGGGAGGCATATAGACTTTCTATATTAAGTCTATTAAGGCTTAAATAAGTCTAAGGCCGAGCCTCTGGCAATTGCTGCTGCCTAACACTGTGGGAAGCGATGGTGTTACCGCAGAGCGCGGGAAGGGCCAGGGTCAGTGCAGGGCAGAGCTGTGCCTTCGCTCCCAGAGCCTCCGTGACACTCCACCCAGTCACAACCCACAGCTTATGGCCGTGTACAGGTCACCTACACCCCTTCCCTTGAACAAAAGCCATTAGCAGCACTTAAGCTTATTTATATCGTATTATGAAGAATGAATCCAACAACTGCTTGGCTTTCATCTTTTATCTGTCATCACATGCTAAAGAAGCACTTTGCTTCAACACCAATGAGGTGCATAGATGAATTACATGCTGCATCTTCACTAGATGTATTTTAGAGAAAATAGTATTGGACACTTTTGGAACATGGCACTTAGGAGAAAAGTAGGATGGAAGAGGAGCAGTAGTAATGATCTCCTGCTGTTGAAGGGTGGGCGGGCTGAAATAGATGACCCAGAAAGTCTCTGTAGAGCCCTAAAATACACGCACTTACAAAAACTCAACAGCTCCAAACTCTTACAACAGAGACATTTTGCTGGTAATATTATACCAACAAGAAAAAACCTTTTGTTTATTTTCTTTCATAATTACAAAGTTACACGTTCTTAAGGTCATGTTTTAGTTCAGGAAAGTCTTTGTTGCTTCATGAACTTAATGCTGAACTTAATGCTGAACTTTTGTTCATATATCTAGATTAGTTCTTAGAACCTGGCATTATCAATTCACTTTACATAAGATGTATTGTGAGTTACATACTTTGCAAAAGTAATTTCACTATAAAAATTTGAAGGGCCATTATTTTCATTTCATTCAGGATGCATAAATCCTACACCTAACTCTTACATACAACTTCTGATGGCTGCTTAAGGCAATACACGAGTAGACAGCTCTGTTTAGGGTGTTTAGCTACAGCAGTGCATTTTTCCTTTCACAATCTTGGCAGCCCTTGTCAGAGATGGAAGAAAAAAATTCCTCTATCTGCATCTCAAAGACAGAGGGGGAAAGTCTTATTTTGAAGTTAAGTGGTAAAGAGTACTTCCTGACTTCAACGCCAGTAAGAAAACGCTATTAAATGACAAATTGCAAGGTAGCTATCTCCCTTCTTTACTTAAATTAATGGGATTTTGGCTGGTAGTTCATGGAAATGAAGATTTCATGTTATTTTAAATGTCATTATTATGTCATATAAGCCCAAAAACATACCACATACTGTGGAAAAATGTTATACATATAATGGCTCACTAACGGTAGCTATATATATATCCATTTTATATTTTGCTCCTCACAACAGGAAAAGACAGGCTGTTTTTTTCTTTTTAATAAAACAGTTAATGGGATCTTTTAAAACTGGGATCAGACAGGCAGTGGTTTGTGAAGGTCAGAAATAACGTGTCTTCTGGCTAAATTAATTAGAAACCAAAACACTTTCAAACAGGCAGAAGGACACTTGTAGCCCCTTCTGAATCAAGCTGAGATGAATCTTTGCAATCTGTTCTAGGACTTCCCAGCGTGCTGAAAGCTGTAACACACTTTTGTTGAATAGGGCACCTATACCCTTCTAACAAGTTTACTCATTGCACCCCAAAGTTTCAACTTCCAATGTATCACATGTAGATTGACCCAAAAAAGCCACCTACAAAACCTCAAACCCCAAACCCTCAAACACCTGGTAGGTACAACCCTAAGCAACCGGATTTTGGACCTCTTCATTTCTGCACATAACAGAGTAAGTTAGTAGTGAGTTTTAATTGTAAACCCATTTTTTATTACAGACTCCCTGTATGCTCTCCAACCTGTATGACTTGGCATTGGCATTTATCTCTCTGCTGGATACTGCAGCCTTCTGCAGTCAACCTGCAGTGACAGTTCTCTCTTAATTAAAACTCTACATGCAAATAGAAGCACCGAAAAGTGTTGTGGCATAGCACACAAAGAACAATTATTTATAACCAACACAGTTCTTTTTATCTACTTATACCAGAGTCGACCATTGTAGCTACTGTGAAGATCTCCCCAAGGAAATACACACATAGACTGTCTTTCAAATATACACACATGCACATATACACATATATAAATAAAACTATATAAATCCATCTATAGTGAAAAACACTCCAGTGAGAAGAACTACGTGCCAAGAATTCTTTTAAAAATAAATGCATTCAAACACATAAAAACTATGCTTGCGCTACTGTGGGTTTTCCATTTCATTGTTTTTGTTTTGCTTTGTTTGTACACATAACTGATGATGACTGTTTTACCCCTGAATTGGGAAGTGTATTTTCCAAGTTTCAAATCCCTCTGAGTGCTGATGAACTGTGACTACATCTCAGCTGCACATCTTAAAAACAAAGAATATATACCTTTCCTAGATTTCCTTGAAAAGTTATTACTTCTAAACAAAGCAGATGCATTATCTTGACACGTATTTTAACTTACAAAGTTGCAACTGCTTGTGTAGATTGTGAAAGCTGAAACTTTGCAAGACTATAATCAGAGGACATTGATTTGAAAACAAAAGTAATCCATTAGGAAGCAAGAGAAATGCTGGCCTGAAATATTGTCATTTTTTTTCTTCTTGGAAGTGTAGTATAATAATCCCAGTCTGTAATATAAAGCTTGTAATTGGCTTCTGAAAAAGAGAAAGATTTCTTAAGAAAAATGGTTATGCATTAGAACTGACACTCATTTCGGAAGCAAACACTTTGTGTTTTGAGGCATTTTGGTGGTTTCGGAAATTTAACAGCTGCTGCTCAGCAGATTGCTAAATGAAAAGGAGTGCCCTGTTCTTAGAGGGGTCAGACTGCATGATCACAACGACTCCTTCTTCAATCCTGAGTTCAGGCAGTGCTCATCTTCACTTTAAATGGGAGTTTTGTCCATAAAGAAATTGCAGAATCTGAGCCTCAACTGACAGATTATCCTAACCACAGTGCATTGCTTTCACTACATTTTTATTATTATTATCAAAAGGAATTACCTTATAACATAAGAGCCAGGTGCAGAGCAAAGGTCCACTCAGCTAGGCAGGAAGTTCATAAGCTGAACTAAAAACTCAAGCATCTCTAGCATCCATGTTTTATTTTTAGGAGCTATTCTGCTCAACTCAACTGAACTTTCCACTTTATTTCACCCAATATTAATTAAAAGTGGGCATGTAAAATGTTGGAAGGGGAACAGAGAACTATTTCCAGAAGAGTGATAATCCTCATTCCACTCAGAAAATCATTTTAAGTGATAGGTCTCTGTATTTTTAGAAGAAGATGCCTATTTTTTTTTTTTTTTTGGGAGAGGGGGGGGAGTTTGGACAGAAGCAAGCTGATGAAATCAACACCAGATTGCAAAATGTTTCCATTAACTCGTATCTCCACTTGAGACGTAGAAGTTCTCACATGAAAATGTCACCTCTCCATTTTGAGCATCTGCTGGGATTCAAGCTCCTCTGCCTTGTGATGAGAGCCTCATCCAGCACAGCCAGGCCAGGGAGACACCACTTCAGCTGCCGACTCAGCTCTACAAGTCACACGCTCAGAGTTTTGGCCAAGCCACTACCACTTGCAACCAAATCACAAGCGCTAGCAGCAAGCACATGGCAGCTGGAGCATTGTGGCCAGGTCTTCAAGGGCACACAGTACTTGGACTGTGCAGGCAGGGGAGCTCCTGAGGTCCCAGTCTGGACCCTGCATAGTTTGGCCATACACCTGGCCCCATTATACCGCAGCCACCAAGCTGGCATCTGCTCAAATCCGGCCAAATTAGAGGTGCACAATCTCTCTACATGCAGGCAGGTGTACATAGCTGTATACTGATGAAATGCAAAAGGCAGTCATCTGTGGCTAACGACTTCCTGTCTCAGTCACAGTCCTGCACTGCTGTGCTTAGCTACCTGGGCTTACTGCCTCATTGACCACTACACAGGGCTGGGAGATATCAGGAGAGGTCTCTTGAGCAGAGGGGATGTGCAGCCAGTTGTTCTCTCTACTCCCAATTCACGTGCAAAACAAGCAACTAAATCAGCATCACACAGTGCTGTAGACAGAACCCAGGCCTTCTCAAAAACCTGCCAGGATTTTCATGTTTAAAAAAACCAAACTACAAACCCACCACAGATACAAGCAAAACCAAGGAAAAAGCCTGCCAATGGGTTTGGGGTTGGTGTGTTGTTTTGGTGTCGTGTGTCATCCCCCCCGCCCCATTTCCAGAAACAGAATGAAGCATCAAAAATGGACCTACCAGCATATACTGTAATTGGTGTATGTAGGATATGTGTGTCTTATATTCACCCAGCGATGAGGCTGAAGAGTTTACCAAGTTCTGCTTAGTCCTGACCTTTGTAAAAGACTAGTTTTTCTGGATGCTGATATTCTTTTGGATGGCAATTCATAAAGAGTAATCGCCTAAAAAAATGTAACCTTTGAAGAAATACTTCTTTATTCTTCTTATACGTGACTTTTTATCATTAGAGGTGAAATGGATTGAGCCATGTCACATCTGGTTTATCATTCTTCCAGCGTAACTCTGTGATAGCCTATGTACTTTGTATTTTCAATGTTGCTTTGGCTTAAATTAGGGGGGGCAGAACAGCACAGGAAATGCATCTTGAAGAACACAAGAGGACTTGGGTTTGGCAGTTTATTTTTGGAAGGCAGTGGGGAAAAGGCTCGTTAAAGGGAAAATAAATCTTCTGAGAATGACTCACAAATTCATTTTTCATTTTTCAGAATCAGGTAATTTCCCACCCTCATTCCTCCCACCCTGGTTAGAAGTAGGAATCAAAAAAAATACTAATTAACTAAACCTGGTTTTCTTAATTCTACCGGGCTCTACATGAGAAAAACAGTCAAAGCAATGGCAGGGATGCCAGTTTTGCCTACTTTTGCTACCACTGCCTTGGTCATCATGGCCTTGTAGTCCATTATAAAGGGAACCATATCTTTGAAGCAAAGGATACAGAGAAGCTCTTAATGACTTTGGACTGCCTATGCTTGCAGACCACAGAATATGACTTGTTTTGTTAAAAGGGAGCATGGAAATTTAAAGAGATTTTGTTAGAAGCTAACAAAGATCAACAAACTGCTGAAAAAGCATTCCATAAAACTCACTTATATAAATAAGATCTTATTTCTCAATATTCAAATTAGTTCTTTTAATGTGGTTATTTATAATGCTCTTAGCTACATTTTTTTTTTTTTTTTTTTTACTATTAGCTATTTCAAAAGCTGGGGGTTGTGGCATAGCAAAGGAGGAGGAAGAAGGATGCGGTGACTGTTGCCATCTTCCCAGATCCCAGTGGAAAGCTGCCTTGAAGCGAGCTCTGTGTGCCTCCCAGCACAGCCCTGCAAGGACCAGCACACTGTTAGGTAGCCACAAGAATGAGCAGTGCTAACGCCAGAGCCTTCCATACGAAATGAAACATCATGCCGCTACATCCTGTGTTTTCCCAATAAAATAAGCCAATAAAACTTCCCATAAAGAACCACACAATGCTTACAAAACTAAGTTTAGCAACGAGAAAGGAGAAAGTAGTCCTGCTAAAGAAACATCAAACTTGAAGTCTTGAACTTCACAGGGTTTGTACACCTGAAGGTAACACAACTGAGTAGGGTTTTTTGTTAGCTCTTTGTCACTCCATTTTCAAAAGCCTTTCCCTTCCCACTGCACTTTCGAGTTTCGTTCCTTGTTGGTTTTTTTTCCTGCCATATTAAATGTAACTCCTTAACAAAGGAATTTTGAGGAGGGGAGGAATTAAAGAGTTACCAGAAAATTATCAACTGCTGTCTCACGCAGTACCACTCTTGCAAGCAACAGGACATTTACTGGACATTGATGTCTCATTACATCTAGTATGTAATTTATTTCTCTGCTGGAACAGAACTTATCAGCTTTGCCCATGTGGAGAAAATGTTTCTACCTTAGAAACAAATAGACCACCACAGGCAGGAAGCTGGAAAGCTTAAATGAAAACCCGCCGCATGATCTCCAAAGTTAGCTCACTACCAAAGCTGCTAAGGCAGTGGTGCTGAAATGGGCCAGAGGTGGCATTTTAGGGCCAGATTTTTGACAAAGCCTAGTCTCATTGACGGATGATTTAGAAAATGGAGAACAATAAAACCTGTTGGGTACTGAGAACTCAGAGAAAGCTGGACTCTTTATTTAGGTGTCTCTGGAAATTCAGCATTAAACAAAAAAACCCCCCATCAACAAAGTCCCTTGTTTTTGCCTGAATATATAAATAATAACATTTTAACTGGCGAGAACATTTGTACAGTATTTGTAAAGCACTAAAAAGTTGCACATTTTTAGTCACTCTCTTCCGCTGTAAGAAATTACTGTGATCTAAAATACAATATATTTTGACTAGTTATATAAGCCCCCTATTTGACAGCTTTTAATTTTGTAATACTTTATCCCTGTTTATACTTGGCAGGACTGCATTGTACTCTAGCTATATGTAGAATTTAAACCCATAAATTTCAAATACGTTTAGTTATCCATTCAAGTTCAGAAAAATATTGACTTAACTTTTCTTAACAAAATATACCAACTCCTCTCACTAGCTTAGGTAGGTCACAAAATGCTGAACGGAGGTAAAAAAAAAAAACAACATTTGCACTCAGACTAAATATGGAAAGTTTCAGTCCAAAAGTGCTTTTCATAAAGTTATGAGCTAATGAACAAAAGGGGGTTCTAATAAAGTTTCATGAAATGTTAGCTATAAAATCCGGCAGTAATAACGTAATCTTTCTTTCTTTGCCAATCTGACCACTTCAGAACAGTAAAAAACAAAGTAAACCAAACCACACCGGTAACTTCTAAGAAGAGAGAAAGCCCAAAAGACTGGGCCAAAATACACATAAGTAAAATTCCAAAATAGAGAAAATATTTGTTTATGCCTGAATGAAGCCAAAAGTAAAAAACCCTCTTTACCAAGCTGCTACCAGAAACCTTGGGCCTTTGTCCAAGGACAAGGGAAATGCCAACTGGGCCATCCAAATCTGCTGACAGACAGAGGTTATCCGTTTCTCTGAAAAGAGATGAAAGGAAATTCTCGTCTGAGTGCTTTGCAAACTCTGAAACAACTGCTCTTCATCTAAACGTAGGATCACCAGCAGAAGCTGTATAAGCTTCCAAGTACCTGAAAAATTATTAATGTTGAAGCATTATACTTTCAAGATGCACCTCTCAGTACCTGTAAAACCTGCCAGATAAAAGCCAATTGCAACACAGAAAGCACTTAAAGGCACCGGTCTGGAAGCCCTGCCCCGTAAAACTAAAATTCCCTATATACTTTATTGCACATGCTTTCCAAGATTATCCACTCCCATGCATCAACGTTCATAGATCTCTACTGCCACAACATCTACCAAAGCACTTTGATAGGAAAAGACATGAACAAATTTCTTACTCGACTGCTTTTTTTCCCCTCTGAAAAAGACACATTTTAGCAGGTTCTTGGCCAAGATTGCATTTGTATTCACACAATGCTCCTTTTATAAAAAGAAGTAATACAACCAATTATGAGAGCAGCCCCTGAAAAAGCCAACTAATGGCTTGACTTTGTCCACATTCATATCAGCACAAAGTAACTAATTTTATATGATGCTTGATAATGCAGCACTGTGTAAGGAAAATACCATGCAGGAACACTTACAAGCTAAACATATTCATTCTGAAAGGATCACACCATATAAAATGTAATTTGTAAGTGCAGAGACAAAGAGAAATACAGAATTGAAACTGGGTTTACTCACTTTTCATTGCTTTTGTACTTTGGCATGTTTATATCTAACTTGCATGCAGTTTTCTGATGCAGTTGCTATTACTACATGCTACTCGATTTAGCCTCCTACACTCTAAATGCCATGTTATCTACACGAAGAGATAAAGACAAAGGAGTAGTCTTAGCTCTCTTGCTCAGTTATCTGAGATGTTTTCTTTTATGTTGTTTGTACTTATTTATCTTTGAGAGATGCTAGTAGTCCAAATAATAATTCATTACATGTTTTCTGAAGCAGTTACCATTCATTACATGTTTTCTGAAGCAGTTAAAGTCTGCAAAGTCAATTCTTGGTCAGAATTTTTACATCCACAAGTAGAAAACAAATCACAGGATACTTCAAAGTCAGATCCTGTCAAATAGAGGAGGATGTTAATCAATGCAGTTTAATACAAACCCCTTTGTCACACTGCTGTTAAGATTATGTGTGCTGAGGTGAGCAGGCAGCAATATTGAGAACCATACACAAATTTCTTCTGAATAAAAATGACGCATCAGCCCACAACATTCATCAACCCATGCAAACTCTCAGGAATCCAACTTTCACTGCAAGTGTCTTTTTGGATCTGTTTATTTCAGAAGATGTGGTATGAATGATGGTATAATAAGTTTTACTATGTTTTAGGCATAAATGACTCATACATCATTCCATTTGAAAGAAAAAATCCTAACATGCTAGTACAATATGTTACCGCAGCTGCTCCATGGGAACAAAAACATATCCATTTGGAAGGAAAATACATTTATAAAAACGCCTGATTAGCAGAAAAAGTAGAAAACAATTCATTATAAACAATAATATACAACACAACTGCTTTATTTGACATTTTTATGGTTACAGTCTGTTTTCATGGAATCTATTGGATTAAAACACATCCAGCTCTTCCCCCTCCACCCCCAGCTCAGATTAGTCTTCGTTGATGTTATCCATAAAAAGACCAAAAAAACCCTCTAGTTTTCTATAACCCAGGCTTTGAAGGAGGGGTTCCCATGCTAGTTGAATGTAAAGTTGCTGAGCAGAATGCATCGAATTATCTTCTTCCTTCAGGCATCTCCTACCAGGATTCAGTTTGGGGGCAGAAATGCATGTCCCTCTCCTTTTTGCTTTGCAAAATACTATGTGTTTATCTTGCATGCCTCCTATCCCCTGCAAAGGTTACAAATTGAACACTGCAAAGCCAGTGGGCAACCTATCTCTGAGAATTGCACAATATATCTGAAGTGAAAGCAGTGCCACCTACATCCTAGCATCTATGACCTCTTAGAGAAAAGGCTTCCTGATGTCCCAGTCTTCCCTTTTACAGTCAAGGAAATCTCTACCTCTCTACCTTACCTCTCCTTGCCCTTTTATTTCCATACACCCTTCTTATTAACGGGTATCTTTTTTATTTTTCCCTCACACCACAATGAAAAAGCTTCGGATGCTTCTTCTGTTACCAATTAATTAGTTCACTGTAGAAAAGGAAGGGAACTTTCACTAAAAAATTATCAAGACAAGAACATGTGGGAGTATTGAATGTAGCACTAGTTAAATGTGCCATTTAATGTAAACCACTGGCATACCAAAATATACTTAGAAATTGTTTGCAGCATTTTGTGACATGTACATGGAATAATGTAAATGCACAGGTAACACTGATAATATTGTTTCTTTTGATGAAAGCAACTTCAAGATATGCCTTAAAAAAAAGTGCTAAGTGGATACAGTTAGGCACTTCTTTATGGAGTATCCCCCAGCCATTGACCAAAAGGAACTGCAGATTCTTCATCATGAGAGACTCAGAACTACCTTTATAACCACCTGTTACTGGAGTGGCATCTCAGATGGTTAATCCAACTTTTGGTCAATTTACAAGAAACAAACAGGCAGAGACAGCAGCTAACCAGAGAAAAGACACTGGAATGTTTTGCTTGATTAAGGCCAGAGGATTAAGTCTGGGTCTCCCACCCTCCAGGTGAGTGCCCCAGCTAATGAGCCCTCAGCTAAGCGCAGTTCAACTTCTTCTCCCTCTCTTTTTTCATTAAAATCTCTGAAGAACTGTGTTTAGTTCCTCATCAAGACGAATGCCAAGCCTGCTAAATTTTTCATGACACTGAATTCTTGTTCTCCTGCCAGCCCTAGTTATGTGTGAACATTTTAGGCTCCCTCAGGCATTTATTTTACTACAGAGTCCTGAAATACTTAAGTCTATTAAGACCTAAAATAAACACGCAAAAAGGAGGAATCTGCTAGTTGTTCTCCCAGTCTACGTTTTAAGGAGGCAGTCCCTACACCAGCAAAGTCTGGAAATTATTCTCAGTGTCGCCAGTGAAATGATGGTACATTTGGCAACAAGCCCATCAAGCTGTGTCAGCTACTGCATTGGGGTTCAGCTCCACACCACAGCAGGAGCAGTACTGTCTGCAGGCTGGGAAGAACTGGCCAAATGGGGCTGAGCCTGGAAGAATCAGCTGGACTGCAAGTGCACAGCTGGAGAGGAAGGCGTAACGCCTTCCAGAAAAGCTGGATTTACTAAACTTGCACACGATGACTATTCTGCATGCATATTACCCCTGGGTTTGTGCCCAACCGAGTCCCTGCTTGCTCCCTTGCTGCCAGGAAAGGGGGCGGCTGGGAGCAGACCGTGACTGAAGAACAATTCACACAGCTTGTCCTTGGTTACCCCTCCTTGCCAAAGCCCTTTCTGGAGCAGAAAGCATGCTGGCTGCATGCTAGGCTGGCCTGCTGCGTGTTGAAAAAGTGGGAGCTTGAGAAAAGAAGGCCAAACACCAAAACATTGCAGCCAGGCCTGGAAAGGCAGGCAGACAACTGACTGAACCACTGGGCTGCAGCAAATCTAGCATGTAGGCTATGAGCTGTGCATCCCTGAACTACAGAATGGAGCTGAAAGAACACTTGTAACAAATTCCCTATGCAAAGTATCTGGATTTAAAGTCACCAACTGAAATAATTTTATGGTTGTGGCCAGTTTATATATGCATTCTGTTGGCTGCTGTCTCCAAAGAAGGTCCAGAAATAGACCAAGCTTCATTGTTTATCTTGAGGTCTCTTATCCCCTACAGCAACTCCAACAGCACTTCCATCCACAAAATCATTGCTATTGTATCCTTAAAAAGGAAGCACAAATGGCCAATCGGTGGCCAGAAAATACCATGCCTGATACCAAATCTGAAGTTCAATGTAGTTGTCTTAGAGACACTCTAGGCACGTGTGAAAAAGGATGTGCGGATGTACACAGTCTTATATTGGAGATCCTATGTACTAAGAAGGTAATGTGGACATCTAACTCAGCTGTCATGACGTGCTGGTACACATAAGCCCATAGCTCAGGCCTGTCCCTGGCGTATCTTCAGAAAGCTCACAAAGACCAGTCCATCTTCTATATGTCTCTTATGATCCTTACCTAAACTCCCACTTTGTTTTTTTCTTCTTTAAAAAAATAGTTTGTGTGTCTTCTTCCATATTTATTTTATGTTTGAAACAAACTTCCAAAATCTTCTTGTTAAACAGTTTCCCTCCTACAGTTTTCAAATTACTATCATGTAGATGATAGCAATCTGGTCCTCAGGAGACCAGTGCTCAAGGTCCCTGTAATGAACTAAATTTAAGATGGGTGTAGTATGCCTATATAATCCCAGCAGGTGATCCTCATTGAAAGCACAACCTAGGACAAAAGGCCTCAAAGGTTTTTGCCATTCGGATTTGTGAAGGGTTTTCCTCCTCAATACCAAATCCGACAGCTGGACCTTGCCAACATCCAAGGAAACTGGAGCACTGATATCCAACTTGTTCCTTGCCCCGTTTCTGATGCTCTCAAGATATTTTGCCAAAGAGATCTTTCTGAAGGCAAACCCCAGAAGATTTCTCTACAAACTATGAATAGGGTGGGGAGGGATGTGGGGAAGCCTTCCTGAAGCCTGCAATTCTGAAAAGTGCATGTATTTTTCATTAAAAAGGAGGAGTTGGACTAGAACTTGGCCATTCTTTTACATTGTATTTCCTGGTGTAGGTGAATAATTATAAAGGTACATCAGTTTCCTGGTCTGTCCACAGTTATTGAAAAAACCCACCAGAATGAAATCACTATCAAAATCCCTAATATAAGCAGTGCTCAGTACTACATGTACGTTCCCATTTAATCTGTGCCTGCCAAACAGTTTAAGTGCACATCATGTTAGTTCCAGGTATCATTTGTAATTCATCTTACCTCATTACCTGGTCATTTTTGCCCTGTTTTTCTCTCTCTCCACCTTTCCTACCTTCATCTCAGCAAACTGAAAAAAACTTACCAGTACAGAATTTGTTTGCTTATAATTGGCAAAGTCCTTAAGCATAACTGGAAAAATGTTGTAATCCCAGTTACAATGGTATTCTATTCTCATGCCTCCAGTACAAGCACAATGGAGTATCAGGCTGAGTGGCATGTCTGTGATGAATCATACCTCATGCCCCTGAACGCCCATGGCAGAAGAAAAAGAGAATCAGTCATTTCTCCCACTGAGCGCTGACAGGACATGAAATACAGAGCAAAGTGAAGTTGGAGGATCAGAGCTGCCAGTTTTTACATCACGTGGGACCCTATAAAGGACCAGAAAGCCCATTTCCTTAAGATAAAAACACAAGAACAGACAGTCTTTTGCTCTGCCTCTACCCTGAGTGGGAGGGAGCTTTCTTCAGATGAGCTTCGCAGTAAAATCACGGCTATGCTTCTGCAGACACCTGAGGAGCCTTACTGCTTTTTGCTTTCAAGCAACAAAAGGACGCGCTGTCAAGGATTTCACCTGCAATGTTCTTCTGCCTTGTGGGGTGGGAACCCCACTTCAGGAAGTTAAAAGAGCTCAAAAACCTGATGGATTCAAAATTTAAGCCCAGTGTGAGTAAAAAACAGTTCTGAATCCCTAAAATATGAATCTGTAATACAAACGTTGACACAGCTTTGTCCAAAGAAATGGTAGATTGCGACCCCAAACTTCTCCTTCAGTCATTTTTTTTAAGCAACTGGTAACTTTGCTCAGCTTTGCACAAGGTCTGCGTAATGAGAAATGTCAAAGGAATATTCCACAAAATTGAAACATCACAATAGCTTCACTCAGAAACCACGCACAGCGCGGGTGCACATTTATTATCCACAGGTTAAAACTCGACTAATGTAATTTAAGATTGATAATTACTGATGGAGGCTATATGTGTTTTTATTAAAAAAACCTGCTAAATTAAAAATTCTGCTTCCATCTGACTACTTCTAGAGTACCATGGTTTCAAATAACATCTCAGATTTATATAACTGAAATAACCACTCCATATATTCTCAGGATTTTTAAAGTCTCATTCTTGGTAAATCAAATCTTGCCCTTTCTTCAGCTGTTTGCATTACTCTCTCAACCACCAGTAAGGGAAATGAAAATATACAAAATCAAACAAACCAAAATGGTATAGTATATTACTAAAACTTGAAAATAACAGTAAAAGCAAAAGTTGAATCTTTTTAATGCAGTTTTAAACAAGTGATCTGATTTTAATTTATGACTATTAGTAGTAGTGTAGTGACAGGGCAAGGGGTAATGGGTTTAAGCTGAAGGAGGATAGATTTGGATTAGGTGTTAGAAAGAAATTCTTTACTGTGAGGGTGGTGAGGCACTGGAACAGGTTGCCCAGAGAAGCTGTGGATGTCCTGTCCCTGGAAGTGTTCAAGACCAGGTTGGATGGGGCTTTGGGCAACCTGGTCTAGTGGAGGGTGTCCCTGCCCATGGCAGAGGGGCTGGAACTAGATGGTCTTTGAGGTCCCTGCCAACCCAAACCATTCTATGGTTCTATGATTACGTTGGTGGGTACAAGGAACTCTGTTGCGCTGGGTGTTACGGAATTGTATAACAAAAAACCCCAAACAAACTCAGTACTTTCTCTGTATGAAGTAACAAATGGCTGGCACCATACAGCATTCATCAGAGTGAAAAGTCAAAGGCAGAATAGCTGAATTACTAATGATGATGTGTCATCCTTTTCCCCAGTGCCTTGCTACTCCAGGTCTCCAATGTGGCTAATGTGCTGCCAACTTCTAATACAGGTTCCAGAAAAGCTCCAGGGAATGGCAATCTGCAAGCCTGATATCTATATGCTAGTTAAGTTAATAGAAACTATAATAACAAATAGACTAAGTGGGCACATGTATGAGAAGAGTCAAATTTCAGTTTTCATAAAGTGAAATCCTGTCTTACAAGATTAACCCAATTCTTTGAATAGCTCAAACATGTGAAACCAGCAATCCAGTCAATGCAGCCTACATAGATTTCCAAAAGGCTTTTAACAAGTACTTCAAAGGCTTTTAAAGAAACTAAGCACCCATGGCAAAATAGAGGTCCCTGCACGGCAACATAACTGATTAAAAGACATAACCAGAAATTAGTGGTATATGGTCAAGTCTGCATAGTGGAGGAAGCCTACCAGTGGTGTACCATAGGGATGGGCACTGAGACCTGCTCCTCTTTCCATACCTGTAATGAACCTGGAAAAGTAGCTGAACACTGAAGCAACCAAGTTTGCAGATGATACAAACTTATTCAGGGCAGTAAGGATGAAGGCAAGCGGTGAAGAATCACAGGACCTTATAAATTTGAGTGACTAGACGATGAAATGGTAAATTAAATTCAGTGTTGGTAAGTGTAGAGTGATGCACATGGGAAAGTATAACCTTAACTTCACATGTAGAGTGATGGGCTCTGAGCTGAACATTACCGCTCAGGAGCGAGACCTTGGGGTCACAATAAATTGTGCCATCAAAATGTCAGCTCAGTGCTCAGCTGCCAAAAGAAAGCAGCCCAAATATTAGGTACTGTTAGGAACTGAACAGAAAGCAAAACAGAGAACACAATTATGCCACTTTGTAATGCTACCCAGTTCATACACTGTCCCTGCTTCCAGCAGGGATGAGTTTAGGGGACGTGCTTCATCACTGAGTATTTTGTGTTTACGTTTACAGACGTAGGAACAAAATAGAAAGACAGTTTAATGCAAAAGAGTGACCTATAATCAGAGTGACTTATAGTTAGAGGGACAAAGACAGCAGCTTTAACACTGGCTGCATCTCAGTTGCGTGAGAGTTTTATCTGAGAACGTATCCAAAATTCAAGGAGACAGCACCTTCTAGATGCTTGCTGATAAACCATTCGAAAAAGAGGTTGACATATTACACACAGTCAATGAGCTCTATTAAAAAGCATTACTGTGTATCAAAAGCTTAGCTGTTGCTAAATGCACAAGCTTTACTAGTATTTCAATTAGCTGGGAAAAGACAAGTTTGAAGATTTGCCTTCACAGTATACAGCAGCTAAAAATCACTTTGCCGTGCCATTTTGAAGCAACTAAGTATTTTAAGCCTTAAGGGCAAGCACAAGTGCCTGCAAAAGGGTAAGTAGAAACAAATGAATCTAAAAATCTTTAAAGTCTTGCATTTCCCACTGCTCTTTTCCTCATTTTATTTCCTATCAGCTAGCCTGTTCAATGTGCTGCTGGAATCATACTTTTTGGTGCTTGAACAACACACCAATCTTTTTACCCACTGAGGTTCTGTAACAGGGAACAACTAAATGAAGTGTAGGCCTTCAGATTTCTAGCTGATCCCTACATATCTGTATTAAAACATCTACTTCTTGCTTTTATGAGAAAGCATTTGCCTCTCTGCTAACGGACTGATAATACTTGTATCTGTCTAATTGCGTGAGCCACGACACTGTTCTGGTTTTCTTTGGATTGTTAAATATCAGACACAGACTTTTTCTATTAATACTGGCTACACATAGCGTACTCTCTACTTACATAAAATAGTGTCTATTCACTTCACATACGCACATGCATGAGTATGAGAGAAATATGCTACCACCAGGATCTACAAACAATCTATACAGTGGCTTTGCCTATCATGTAATAGAAGAAATACAGAAAGGTAGAAAATATGTTGAAGAAAAACCAGAATTGTGATGAATAATTATTCTTTAATTTTAAACCCATAACTGTATGTAATATGAACATAATTATTTTTCCACAAGAAATAAAACTGGTAGCTAAGAGTTGCTACAGGAGAGTGTGGATAGACTAATAACACATGTTCTAAAAAAGACCAAGTTGCAAATTATTTGTTGCCTTTGTTCTAGCCTTACACTTCATTAAAAATCCCTTAGGAGTTATTTAAGTTCAAATGTTATAGTATTCCATTATGCAACAAGCATTTTTTTTCCCCTATTCTTTTCCTACAGCCATTATTCTTTACCGTTGAACTGTAATTGAAGTTTCTTTCTTTTTCGAAGGCACACTTTTCAATTTGTCCTGTCCAAGCACATTTTTATGACAGGTCATGAAGGACACTCAGCAGGAAGCACTCTGTGAAAATAGGTAGTCTTGACTAACAAAAAAGCATCTACAGGGAATAAACAACATGATTTTAATTAAAGTACAACGAAGAAAACAAAGTAAATATTAGCTGGTAACAATGCACTAAAATTTTCAGTCCCTGCAAGTAAGTGGAAGTCAATCAAACTTCTCAGAGAAATGCCTTCAGTGTTCTTAAAGCAATGCACAGGATTGGGGAAGCTGTGACAGGCAGCAGACTGAACCCAAGGCAGGCACACTGACTCACTGACTAAAGCTCTGCGTCCTTCTATCAGACGAGACAACTTATGTTTTAGTACGACTACAGATACTTGCGTTAACTGGAGAAAATCAAACAAAAATCAGGTGACCACTTCTCCCCTCTCTTTATTCTGCTGTTCACTACAAATTAAGTCATTATCTGTCTCCTGAAGTGAGAGAAGAAACATTAATCATAGAAACGCTTGAATAGCTGGATGAATTGTTCCCCTGACCCTGTGTTGTTTTCAAAGGGCAGGGCTAAGTCGCGGCACCTACAGCAGCTGCCCTGGAGCACTGGCAGTAGCACTGGGCAGCTACAAATCATCCGTGCAGAGCAGGTGAAGTGCAAAGCAGCAGCTGGCCCCTTTAAAAGTCCTGATGCACCCTGAAACTAATTCTGTCACGCAGTAAGAAAACGCTGAATAAATGAAGTTTTTCAGAAAGCCATTCTAACTGAGCTCCTCATTACAGATCTAATTACAAGCTATCTTTATAATGTACACCTGATGACACCGTGCAAAGTACTTCGCTTTAAAGGTCAGCAGAACTAAAGGAACAATTTTGCTATTTATAGTAAAGGGTGAACTTTTCTTATTTGGCTGTTTAAGCAGCCAACCCTTGAGTTTAATGTAATTAGGGAGGGGATATTCAATTTACAGTATCCACAAGTAATGATAATTACACTGTTTCAAAAAAGCTGTTGGTAAGCATAAGAAACCTTTGTAATTACATCCTGTTTCCAAAATGACTTGAGCACTGTGAACTCAAAGCATTTCAGCAAATGAAGGCCAAGGCACATAAAAGGAGAGCTATGGTGCTTTAAAAGCTGCACTGTTTAACATAACGAGCCGCCCGACCAGAGGGAGATCGCAAAACGCGCTCCATAACTCACCCCGACAGCCCATGCCATCTCCTTCCTGCTCACAAACATCCATTAAGAAAAACATAAGCCGGCTCCCTCATCGCCTCCTTCCCATCCTTCGCCAGCATCGCCCAGCTCCCCTCGCAAATTGGACCCGGGAGCCAGCCCATGTAACTCCACGGGGCTTTGGGAGCCTGTCTCAGGCTCCAGCTGCAGATCCCATCATGTTCATGAGCACTGGTGCTGTGAGCAGGGAAACATCGTCGTGTCACCCCCGCTGCCAGCCCCGCACGCGCAGCAGATTAGCTAGGTCAGCAATCCGCTAGGACCAAGGTGAAAAATAAACAAATAATCACGTTCACAGCAGCTGTGGCGATCGCTCTCCGGAAAATTATTCAGGCATTATGAGGGAGACTGTATTAAATGCTGCCACTTGCAGCTTCACGGCTCTCTGCGTATTTGCATCAGCCTGGGATGAGCACTTAAGAAGTACCATCGGAGAGCTTGCCCAGCTGAGCATCTTCCATTAAGTTTTTGTCTTAAAAGGAGATAGCAGGAACCTCTCTGCCTGACAGGCAAAAGGCTTGTCATAATTCATTAATAACACAGCCTTGCTCAGGTTTCTTTCAATGAAATCAGGCAGGCGACCTATGAAGAAAACGCTGAGCGAACAGCAGCTTCTCCAGAGACAATACAATAAACTTGCCACTACTTGGCATCATTTGGTGTCTGAGACAAGGATGACCAACACTATTCGACAAGACCTGTCAGAGCCCCTTAAGGGTCTTAGCGAAGAAACTCACAAAACAAACAGTAATTCCTCTGCAGGATGCGATTCACTGCTTGGAAGTGAAAACTTCACATTTTAGCTGCAGAGATAAATGTACCGGTCTGCTTTTGATACGTCCAGGGCAAAGCTGGCAATTTACTCTGATAAACCGTTTATGTCCAAAGGGAAAAAAGCTGGAAGAGGTGAGGTAAAAAGCAACAACTACAGGATCAGATTATTGCAAAAATTAACAGGACTATCACAACTCTTCCATTAGATTTTAAATTCATCTGAAGCTTCATTTCCTTCTAAGTAGGAAAAATAGAAAATACAACTGAAGTTATCTCTTAGGTATGGAAACAAGCTCAGGCTAACTGTCAAGATAAAGTCATTAGGATGGCATCAAAGTACAGAGGGCAGGACTTTTTTTTTTTCTTTCTAGTGTGCATCCATTCACACAGAGCTAAAATGCACCTGTGATGTTCAATTGAGTCTTACATACTTCCTCCTCCAAGACCTGTTCATTATGAAGAAAGGAAGAAGAAAGGTACTTGACTGACATTTGGTCCACTAGCACTTCATATACACATTACTTAAAATGACAAAATAGTTCAGTAATATAGTAAGTACCTGCCAGTTCAATGTACAGCATTTGTTATTATCCAAGGTTTAAACAGTCTTCAGCATAAAAACTAGTACTACAAATTTTGTATTTACTATGATAGGATTTCCAGGTTTGCATTCAATTTTTAAAAGACACTTTACCATCATGTAACAGAAACAGTCCAAATATATAAATTAATTTTGTACAATTAGAAAAAGCAATGAATGTACTGAAAATGGCTAATTATTGATTTTAGAACATCTGTGTCACAAAATCATCTTTTGCAATAAAGTAGGTTCAGGTAATTTGTGAACAGCGTAATATTACTACTTCCCTGAGCTCCTTTGTGTTGCACTTACGCATGATAATTTATTTTGAATGTAATATCTGTCTTTAAAACTCTGGTCTATAAACATTACTAGAAACAGCACTATTAGCATGTCTAGAGATTGCTGTATGCCAGCAGAATGCAACTGATTGAACAGAAATCAATAAAGGTATTTAATGACTTCATGAGAAAAATAAGTGACCCTCACACCCTTAATGGATTAATGTCACTTACGTGCAACACATTGCATAATGCTGACACAGACCCACTCAAAGCAGTGTCACTTTTCATACGAGTGCCTTAAAACCTTATCAAAGGGAAATTGTGTTTTAATGCTATTTCAGATGTCATTTTTGAGAGGATTTTTGCAATCCCATTTCATAAAGCAGAAAGCATGATCTGAATTGTTACAAGTAGCTTTTGTCATTGGCACATGTACTAGGTCACCCTCTGAAGCTAGCTGGGGAAATGAAATCCTGAGCACAGGAGGAGGATAACACTTTGAAACGCTACTCAAACAACTTGTTTACCACCGTCTCTTGTCTCTGAATACACCTTTATCTATATATCTGAATCTTTAATTAATTACCAACAGCATGCTCTCCTAGGGAAGAGAAACCACCCCTCCCAGTCAGTCCTACAGCATGAGATAGACGGGATGGGTGGCTCCCCAATATGTTGAGAATCAAAATGGGAGGAGGGAGATAATCTATAAGACAGACTGCTACACCATGAAATAAATGCTTGCCTCTCAGCTGCTGAGACTATGACCAGATCTTCTCAGAACAAGGGTATCTATTCATCTTCAATGCATGGCTTTTGTATCCTATTTTACATCTATTCACCGAAAAGCAACTGTGGGTCACAGCAAACTGTTCAATGCTCTCATTCCTTTATTTTCACTTTAATAGACTAAATTCAGAAATGTGCAGTATCTACTAGGTATCTCTTTAGTGACACGAAGGTTCCTTTTTGGGAAAGAAGCAAGTCAAATTTAAGATGTCAACATGCATTGTCTAAGCAGGCTTTGACATCACCAGGCTGCATTTACGATTCCTTTGGAGTAAACCTTAACATAACTGAGGGAAGCTGATGTTCAAGTTTCTTGTTCTGTTTGCCATATTACCTACTATAATTTTATGCTCAACATGAAAAAAAATGAAAGAACTTAAAAAAAATAAATCTTTTTCCTAAAGATAATTTGGTCCCAGCTTTCATATGCAGTTTTCACCTGAAGAAATAGGAAGAAACCGTGTTCAGATAGAACAAGGAAGCAAATGCAAAAGCTTTTTCTGACTGACTTGAACATTTCCTTATTCCTCCCCAAAGGATATGAAAACTCCTCCAGTAAATGTAGCATCATAATTGGCTATAATTGACTCCATCCTTCAATTTTTAAGGCAATCTATAAAATATGGATTGTTTTGTCAACTGGGAGACAATTTTGTGACACCACACTGTTTATCTCGTTACAGTGATCTCAGCTGCACTCGATATCATTTGTTACCCCTCAGACTACCTTATTTCTGCTGTAATCCTGGACCTCTCTACATTTAATGCACTGCACACTAGTTAGCTATAATACCAAACATTTCGAGTGCTACCAAAAGGAAATTACTTGCTGAAGATCACTGTAATAGGGGATAACAGTAGCAATGATACAGTAGCAGGTGAAGAACAGACATCACACTCGGGTAAGCAAGCTCTGTTCCAATACATCAGCGTACTTCATGCTATAGTGTCATTAGTCCATCTCACAACTTACAGCATATGAATTGGAAGGGATAGGGGACAAAAAAAGAGTTTAAAGGTTTAACCGCTTTGCTGCTGTTTTTCTACTACACCTGCTGTTCTACTGCATTAGCAACATTTAAATGCAGACTGATAGCACACTGGCAGTACAGACTGTTACCACATTGCGGTAGTTTTGCAACCGACTCCTAGGTCACAACAATATGATGACTTCTGAATGGGAATGACTGCATCTGGCCATTTCTGTTAGTTGAATGAATGCAAATGCCTCACAAAGATATCTGCTTCAAACACAGAGTGAGAATGATGGAATTGGCTTCTCTTTTTTTGCTATGTTTTCCAATAGTTATTTTTATTTATACATCTCTACGTGCTGCAATGCTTCAATTGAAAACTAAGGTAAGTAGAAGGACGATAAAAAACAAAACTAAAAAAATCCAAGTACCAATAGCCACAAAACTGCAGCAAATGATTGATAGAAACATTGATGTAATCCTGTCCATAGCAACAGTTTAATTACGAGCATCTTGGCAGTAAGCCTGCTCTATGTGTTGATTTTCCCCAGCAGAGAATGCCATACAATCCATCTTTGTGTTATGCTCTACATGGCTACATGGAGAGGCCAATCAAAGGGGAACAAGGAACAGAGAAGTTGTAGTAAATTACTGGGGTGATACAGGAGTGAGTATGTTGGCCATGAATAATTTCACTCCTGAGGATAAGCAAGCCTCAGAAAAAGGAGGGGTAGAAAAAAAATACCAGGAGGGTGCTACCCACAACAAAATAGTACTATAGTCCTTAATTACAATGATTACAGCATACAACACAAATAGTTCTCACTGGTGAACGACATGAATTCCTGGTACGGTACCCCTCTTAAAGTGCCTCCTCTCAAATTTTTGTTCCCAGGATCATGCCTGTGTTGTCACCAGCAATGACGGGATCACGGAAGGACCCTGCAATCCTAGGCAAGCCGATTTCCCGCCAGGGACAGAGGGCTCATGGGCTGTGGGCTACATTAGACGTTGTAAAGTAAAGTATGCCAACAGGAGTGGATCTGATGTGTGGAGCAGCTGCTGCTGAGAGCCTGATAGCCACGTGATTCATATTTTAAGGGTTTCGCTTTGGGCTAGTTCCAGTGCGGTTCTGTGGGCAGGAGCACATGCACAGCTGAGGACGGGAAGAGCACTTCTGCAGCATGTTTTCCAGCTTAGTGCCACCCAGCAGGCATCAGTGCATGTGCTGATATCACTCCACAAAACAAATCAAAGTATGGTAAGCCAGAAGATTTGCTGAAAGATCACACTCCCGATCCACACTAAAACACAAATATAGTAGGCATATCATAGGAGGAGGTGCAGAGTTCAGTCCAGTTAACTACAGGCCAAGGAAGCAAGAGTGGCAGCTTTCTAATAAGGGTGTAAGGGGCAGGGACCTTACGAGGAAAAGGCAAGAGTGCAGGCTTAGGAGGTTTTTAATAAATGGTGAGACCTGAGTGTCGCTGGTTCTCAAGATACTTGCAGGTAATTTCCAGACAGAAACAAAAAGTATAGTAGAATCATATTTTATAATTAACCTTACTTGCAATTTCTCTGTTGGGAGACATTTGTTAAAAAAAAAAAAAACAAACAAAACAAACCCAACACACTGCAACCCCCCTCCTCAAAAACCCCAAATCAAAACAAACAAAAACCACCCAACCAAATTAAGATGCAATGAATGAACTCTATTCAACAAATTGAATACAACAACGTATTTCAGTCTATATGCAACTACAATCTACAGTGTTTATTTCCACAAAAAAATTCCAGCCTATTTTTTTTTGAGCAACATTTAGGAAAATCTCTTTGAAATACTGAAGCAGCAGTTTAAGATTATACTATCTGGTCTTTACTTCAAGGAAACATTCTGGTAATTTTTAAGCGTGTGAACAAAGGTTTTGTGAAATCCTGTTAGACTATTACATGTGGTAAGAAACCCATCAATCATTTCTGCAGCCTGGTGTCCACATTCACAACTTAACTCAATAAAGACTGTTTTTAGTTTCTATTAAGGTATGAATATTTTATGTATTTAACCACATAAATCAATGAGAATCCTCATATATGTATATACATGGATCATATCATGTGTATGCTTCTTTGAAGAATGCACTGAAAACAATTAAGAAATCTGAAATAATGGCACTCTAAAAAAGAGCTTCCTAAAGTTTATAGAAATTACAAGAGACATATTCAAATCCAACACAATTTTGAGTTTTTAAGAGTTAAAGTTGTGCCACACAACTGTTGTTTCACTCTACATTTTTTATTTGCAGATGAGTGACTATTTTCATCTCCAAGATGCATTGCAATATGGAAACAACTTTAAAAAAAAAAATCAAAACCAAGTGTATGGGCACACTCCACTTATTGTGCATTACCTGTCAGAAATTGCTTTTAAACACAAAAGTGTTAGAGTCTAGAAGACTCTGCTTTACATTCACTAGCTCTTCCTCATTAAAACTTACTTAAAACACTGAAAAACAGGATTTTTTTTGTGGGTATAAGCTAATGTTCAGTTCATTACATCATAAAAATCTATTAAATCACAGAACTAAAATCAGATTAGTTATTTAAGATTTGAAAGCTTAATACACTCATCTGTGTTCTTCCAGATATGGTCATTTTTAGCTTTGAATTCACGTTTCCTATTTCAGTTCAGAATACTCAAGAGGTACTCAGGTTTTCTAAACAACAATGTAGTGAGCAATGTCCATACTTGATAAAAAGTCCTTTTGCGTATCATCTTTTTTTCAGCACCAAACATTCTAGTTTGCCAACAACAACAAAAAAATTGTTCGATCATCTCTTTACTGTAAAGATTCTCTCATAATAAACACATCTTCTAAAATACCTATGTGACTGTACTGATCGAATGATTACCTGAATAAAACACCCAGCTGATTACATTGAATATTCAGTTAACTTATTTACCCTTCAACACCTAGAGAATGCAACAAAAGAGAAACCCACAGGAACTCCTGGTAAAGATACTTTGTCAAGACATTAATCAAAGCTAAAGTAATACGAACAGTTACGTCACTCCTCAGGAAGTTCACCTTGATATTTCCACAAAAAGGTCATTTGCAAAATCTTCAGGAAAAAAAAGAAAAATGACACATCACTGTGTCATGCCAGGGTTCGTGGGAGTGAGGGAAAAATGGGAGTCTGCTCTCAGACACAAGGAAATACATAGCACATACAGTGCTTTTGATGCAGGCGTTTTTGTTGCGCTTTTTCTTTACAAAAGAACTTCTAATACAAGAGTGACTGTACTTTGTAAAAAAATGTTGTATTTGGAAATGCTTAATGGTACTTACGACACAGAGGATATAGATGTTTTGCAACTATCAAAATAATTCAGAGTTCCAATGCAATTGAAAATTAAACGAATACATATTTTTAATGAACAAAGAACTGAATTAACAATTACAGAATACCTGAAAGATCTTAATGACTACTAAATCTGACATTAAAGTTTATCACCATTTAATCTTTTATTACTTTTGGTGCATTACTTTAGATCAAAGCACACAAATCTGGCTGAAAGTTTTTTGCCCTAAAAGCTGTATCACAACTCTTTTTCCCTAACTGAAAACCTAAATTAAAAAAAAAAACAACACAAAACCAAACACAACCTGAGATGACTACATATCATCTATCAAAGAGAAGGGGATGATTTGCCATTTAAGAATTGTCAGCTATTAGAAAAGGCAGCAAAAATACTCTAATTCAGAACAGTTATTTCAGACAATCTCACACTGGGCAGAGCCAGGAAGTTGAGATACAAGCCTTGTGGAAGACATTCAGCAACATTCAGCCTGGAGACACGCTCCTGACAATCTTTGCTAATGTTGGACACACAACTGTCCAGTTACCAATCATGTATCTATGTAGAAACAAGGATTCAAAGCACAAGGGCAGTTCAGTGAGAAACAAGGTGCTACTCCACATAAAGAACTGCAGTGATATTTGGTGACATTTTTTTCTCTCTCTCTCTCTCAAAAAAAAGACAAAACCAAACCCAACACAAAAATAAAGCCTTATGTGCTACTAACTCCCAGTGCTTGGGTTTTATTCACTGCTGTATTTTGAGTCAAATAGCCTCTTTCTCCAATGTCTCAGAGATCAAAGGGAACGTGCAGAAGATGTTTTAGTTTTTAGTGAAGCAGTGGAGAAAAGTTAAAGCTTGGGAGAGCTTCCTGAGTGACTGCCGCCCACTGTATGCTTCTGATTGCTGTGCCTGTGTTGATTTTGATTAAGAGGTTGAGAGGTATCATAGCTCAAGTAAGCACGAGACAATTGGAGCAGCTGATGGATGACGGATGAACACTGATTCAAAACTAACCTGCAAGACATGTCTCAAGCCATGTTAATTGAGTCTGACACAGAATATGGAGGTTCTTATTAGGAATGCACAATGAACACTCCCAGCTATGAGCTTTGCTTCTTTCACCCTGCCACCATAGGTGACACTTTCCCGGGCAACTTCTGGTTTACAAGATTAATCCTTTAGAAAATGAGTACTTTGCAAGCAGCTGAAGGGACAAATTTGTATTTCCAGGTGATTGGTTCGCAATTAAACATTGCTATATGACAAACCAGTTGCCCAAATTCAAAACCTGAAATACTAATATAGCATATTCACTTATCATACAAAATGTTAAGAGCACTTTGACACAGATCACAGCCGAGATTCTCAATGAAAAAAGCAGTTTTGGACCACAACTGTAAAGAAAACTTTTTACAGTTATTTACATGTACTTAAATATTAAAATGGAGAGGAATGTTCTCAATAGGCTATAGTTGTCCAAACTATATCTGATCATTTCTTCAGTACAGAGGACTGCAGCACAAACAGAAGAAAAACTATTTTTAGGAAGCCAGGGTATTCCTACAATTTGACACAATGCCGAATGTGCAAAACAGTAGCCTGCATGTTGGGATCGGTTTAACTACCTCACTGCAGTACTAAGCACAGGCTATTAAGCCTTGCTTCTGATTATCTTAGGCACTGTAGCGAGCTCACATGGATGCATTACTTTTGATTTGGGCAGTGGCTTGGATATCTCTACACCAAATTCTTTGTGGATAAATTAAACACACATTTGGATCTACTCAGAGTAGCAGTATCTGAAGCAGCAGCATCAAAACACACATGTTCCAAGATTTATAAATTAAACCAGCTAAATTGAAGTAACAATAAAAGATAAATTAATAAAATTAATTTTAAAAAATCATACCAGAATATTGGAATTATTTCATTCACTGCAATTATTACATTAAATAAGCAAGTAATTTCTTATAAGAACTGATAATATCAGAGACTTGGACCTCGTTTAGGCACTAGCCCCTAAATGAGAAAGTATCATAAAGCTCAGTGTGAACTGAATTTGTGCTCCAGCTAATGAACATGAAAAGATCAACTCATCTCCGTTCTAAAGTAAGTATGTAGATTGAGGGTCTCATGCCAGTTAGGGAACCCTGCTAAAAATACATCTGATTAGATAATAAGCTTTTCTTTCTCCCCTTCACAATCAGATATGGATAAAATAAGCCATTCCTACTCTATTCAAGACATTCCACTACACTTAAAATACAAATTTGACGCACAAACTTCATGTTTGAAAAAATACATGTCTAAGATGTGTTGGACAGAAAAGACATTTTATAGGCTAAAAGCTATTATATCGGGACTGTGCTCAGAAAAAAAAAAAAAAATCTGAGTCTGGCTCTGCACATTCCTACACTACTTTACCATACTGTCAAATGGGGAAAATGCTGAAGATACAGACAACCATTAAAAATACTAAAAGAAAACAAACTGAAACAGTATGCTTGTTGTTATTTCTGAATTTTAATTACACTTCTGGAAGCTGGTGTATTTGACAAGACTAGCCATTGATTTTTGTGGCTCCATTAATACCAATGGAACATTGGAGTTTTTAAGCCACACACTTTTTTTGCCAGCTATCTATTCACTTCAGAAAGCAAAGGACACACAAGCCTTTTAGCAAGCCTGGTTTACCATATGACCAGACAAGAAGGCAAAGCTTGACAAAATGGGTTGGTTTCTTTTTCTTCATCAGGCTACATAGCCTGCCTGCTTCTGCTCATTCATCTCCCTTTGTCCAACAAGCCAGAACACGGCAGTTTACGTTCAAAGCTTTGTTAGTTTGGATTGACCATCTTAGGCAGAGTGTAGTCTGAAAATACTTCATGTTTTAGACATTTACAGTCCATTCAACAGACGTGAACATCAGTTCTTCAGAGGTTTAACAAATTATTCTTAAAAAAAGTCCTACTGAAATAAAAAAAAAAAAATCTTTCCAAACTATAAAAGCCAAGCATAAAACTAGGAAAAAGATTGAAAAGAAAAAGCCTCAAAAGCAGTACTGTCTCAGTCACAAGCAAAACAATTCTTCCTCTGTTGTACAGAAAGACTTGATATCCCATTTTATATATAAACACATCCCATATTCCAGTCAGCAGTTCAACTTTTAACAAAGTTTCTTAGCAAAATAATCAGGATAAAAATACCAGATAGTCAGAGTAAAACTATATTGCTCTCAGAAACCATGAGTTGACTCCTGTTTTCATACATAAGCCTACCTGCTTCTCCTTAACTTATATGCTCAGAGATCTTGTTTGTGTGCACACAGATTGTCTTCTTTTAATCAGGTAATTGTAGCTTTGTTCACAAGACTAGATATCAGTTTTTTCCAACTTAAAAAAAGTAAAAAGGAGTCCTGGGGGATGTGAGTGTAAAGCCAAATAAAAAAAAAAAAACACACCCCAAACACAAAACAACAAAAAAACCTCAAAAAACCCCCCGTGAACAAAAACATAAAAAAAATCATTTTAACAGCATAATTTTAACTTGGTTTGTTTCTGTGTTGATTTTCATTAATACAACTAAAATTCTAAGTCTTCTAGCTATGGCTCAATCCCTCATTTTCTTCCATGGGGGCAGATCCGTGTGCCTGTAGGGAACTCCATTTAAGTCAGTGGGTTACACAAGACTCTAGCCGCTTGCAGATGTGCTGCCTCTATTTTTTTTTTCCTTTCTCTTTGTCAACACNCCTTTTTTTTTTTTTCCTTTCTCTTTTTCAACAAATTTAAAAAAAAAAAAAAAAAAAAAAGGCCACACAAAAGAAAAACCTTCCTGTGTCCCCCCCTTCCCCAAACCCACCATCCCTGCCTGTTTTAAAGCTGGGCCTCTATGAACTTTCTACTTACTTCCTCAAGCCATTTGACAAAGATCTGGATTTGCGAGGACCAGTAAACTATTTGAAGCACGAGGGAAAATTCTCAATCACTGCTCTTGTGAAAAGCTATAGTGGTATTGTATTTTGTAAGGATGTTGTATTTTGAAAGCAGTGGTAATTATTCCAAATTTACATCAGTACTTTTGGTCTGTAAACCTCCATTCTGATAGCAGTGGCTTTGCTGTGAAGTTCATTGCTTTCTTTACTTTGTCTGGTAAATAAGTACAGCCTATAGTCTGAAAAATACTTTTTAATTCAGAAAACTTATATGCATGAGAAAAAAACCTGTTAGACAGAACCATTTCATTGTCATTAAAATCCCAGAAGCAGTAAGCCATATAGACAGGGTCTCCGTTCAATTAGCGAGGCACTGACACAGATCTAGATACACCTGCTTCCTTTTGTTATAGTTAACACACTAGCTTCTACCAACATGAATTTGAAGATCTGCATGGCAAAATTATCAAAACTGAAAACAAAGGTTCAGGTTAGCTAAGTTACCCAGGCCTGATCAGCTCTGCCTACAGCCTTGAGTGGAAGAGACAGAAACATGTGTCTTGTTAAACTGCAAAACAACTTGTTCTTTAGTACAGGTGACAAAAAAAAGCCAGGTATTTAAACAAAGCATGCAGCCTATAATTTTTAAAAAATAACATACTTTACATTTATCTACCTGTGAATCATTATTTTCAATAGTGAACAATAGTGTGCAAGTGAGGGGAAAAAAAAAAGTCGGTCTAGACCAGTTTCAGTCCTGACTCAGTCAGACACATGTTCCCGCAGCTCCGCTCAGCAGCTCCGATGCACGGCAATTCAGGCTGATGCCGCCACACTAGAACAGTTCCCTGAAGCCACAAGAAGCCAGCGGCCTGCAGACACACCATAACCCTGTCAGACAATGCCAATATTGGATAAAATAAGGTGACTTGTTAATGCAGCCTCAGTAGATCATAACAAAAACTGATGGGCACTGCTAAAAGCTTGAATATGAAATTGCAGTAGTACCCTCTCTTCAGAGGGGAGAGTAGCTTTGGTAGAAATACCTTTTCCTCTTTTCCCCACTCTTTTCTTCTTCCTTCAGTAAAATAGAATTTAAACAAATAGTGCCACGTGTTATATCCAAAAGTATGGAAAATGCTTTTGTTTTTAAATACGCATGTTTTGGTACACAAAAGGAAATTATGCAATGTTATTCTCCCATTTATAATTCCTCCTAAAACCTCAAAATGATTCCCTACACAGACACAAACACTAACAGAAATTTTGCTGCAACCTTTGAAACTCGGTCTAGCGTGACCTCTCTAAGCACAGATTTAAGTATCACAAAGGGAGATGCTCTAACCAACAAGTATATGAAATGCGTGGATCTGAATCCTTTTCTCCACCTCAACATTTAGTCATGGTTTCTGAAGGAAACATGTAAGTGTACACATCTCACATAACACCACCTTGTTCAAGCTAATCTGCAACAGCCAGGTAAGAAGGCATTGCTTTTTGCTTTTATAAAGTCCAAAGGAAAGATGAGAGAAGTTATGCTAAAACTACACCGCATGCTTTAAGAATAGACATTTTACTTTAGCTCCATTTACTACAATTTTATGCTACTGCATTTAGAGCACTTAGATATCACAGTAAAAAAAAAAAAAATAAAAAAAATGGGGGAGCAAAGAGGAGAGAGGAAGCAAACCCAATTACCAAGGTTCAGTTATGCAACAACATTAAACATGCTTGAGGTTTTTTTTATAGAGTAATCATCCATTTCTGTACCTATCAACACAACATATTCTGAAACAGTATTTTGTAAATCTGTAGCTGTAGACAGCATGTATTTTGAAATGACATTACACTGAAAAAAATGTCTGTAGCATTGTAATACTCCTATCCCAGGTTTTGTATCAAACTTGTCTTTCCAAAAGGGATTTAAAAGTCTCGAATGCTATGCGTAAAGGCTCCTTAATTTTGGACGAGACACTTCACTTGTAAAGTTTTCTGGAGACACTACAAAGATGTGCACTCCAAAGCATTTCCTCTGTGATCAGTTTGAGATATCTCAGAAATATTCATATTTGCCCATTTAAAATATATTGATTCCAAATGTAATCTAAAAAGCATTAAAAATTATTTTATCTAGTTTAAATCTACACAAAGCACTTCAAAATTATCTTTGGGGAATGTTTCCAATGAATCAGTGACATTGTGAGGGTTTTTTTGTCTTACCAATCATGAAAATTTTGATGACTTCTATTTTGTCCTGATTTGGAATGGGAATATTCCTCCTTAAACATTAAAGCTGTTTTTTCTCTAGTTCTATTCAGAATATTTATGCAGATTATTTCTGTTGCCTGATGAGCATGCAACATACTTCAAATTGTAATGAAGAAGGGGAAAACAAGCCATGGCATAGTCTGCTTACAAGTGTACACAGTTTAATCACAGTTAAGTCATCCTCCTATACATCCAGTAGGACTCTCAGGTGAGAGCTATAAAAACTTGTATACGCTTACAATGGGAATTTCTGTGCCTCAGTGCAGGAATGGTATCCCCCAAACCCCTAACTTACATGCCTGAAAACTCACAGAGGTCCAAGTTTTCACCAGCAAAGCTGCAAGAGCTTCTTGAATTCTGCTACTGCATATCTTGGCATTATCTTACTCTTACTGAATATATTGCATCTCCAGGCCATTCGCTACCCACAAATGAAACTGGCCAAAATCCCTTGAGGCTCTTGAGTCTCAAGAAAGCTCTGACTGCCTAAGGCCATCGTCAGATGCACTGCTCTGGATCCATCTGAGTGGGGTGAAGAGGTTATTGCTCCCAGCTGCTCATCACCAGGGCAAACATCACCCCTCAGCTTCACAACCACACAGTCGTTTCCTAACCCCCTGATGTCAAAATGACAGGCTAAAAAGGCTTCGTTATTGGAAATGCGTGAGGGACTGAGGACTGTGGGGACAGTCCAGGTTAGGGAGCTGCTACCCAGGCAGTTAGCTGGCACAAGCAGCTGGCAGCAGAAACCCCTTACGTGGCTCAGCTGCTGCCAGCAGGGCTTGTCCGACTCAGCCCTCACTCACCAACAACACAGCATTCAGCACTATTCCCTGGTCATTCAAATCAGCACCAGGAGAGGAAACACGACCCTTTTTAATTATTAAAAGAAATCCTTTTCCTTCTAATAGAAGCTGTGGCACTTAGTGCTAAATGCAAAATCTGTAGAAATTTAAATTGACAATAAAGCAGAGCATGTCCCTGCCACCAACCACAGAGAGCACTGCCAGTGACAGGAGAGAAACTAAGGCTGCTTACCTAAGCCTTTTGGAAGATGGGAAGCTAAACAGTGCATCTAAAGTCAGAAGTCGCCTATAAAAGAACCAGAAAGTAACCTAGATCTGAATCCTGGCCCACTCCTAAAAATCAGAATTAATCTTTTTTATTTTTCCATTTTTGCAAGAATCTAAAAATTATTATAATCATCAGAATTAGAAAATATTTATAAACTGGTAAGCACCCAAGTCAATGTTAACAGTGTTACCATGTACAAAACACTTATACATGCACTGACTATTATGTGATAATTCCATGATTTATTCCTTAAATATGAGATAGAAAATCTTTACAGACCGGCTACAATTATGACCATGTATCTGTCAAAATCAGAGGTACATGACAACGTTACTATTTAATGTCTGCAGTAATTTTTAATGCAACACTTCCCTAAAAATACCATATGACTTTTTGTTACTGTCTTTACAGTACTATGCACAACATAGTCTAGAGACACTATAAAAATACTGTAAAATCTGCTTCTATAATGACTGTATGCATGTAACAGAATAGAAAGAGGAAAAAAAAGGAAAGGATTGGGACAGGAATAAAATAAAGATATAATTGTGCAAACTCAATTATATATTCCAACGGAATAAAAGCTCCCAAACTTTATCATAAATTGATCAGGAAGATAACATCTCGAAGACTATTATAAAACTTATCTAACCATTGCATAAGAGCAATAGATATCCATACTATATGAGGCATTCTCTGAACTTACTTGTACTTGAAAATCAGGGTATATTCAGTCACCATTTCCCATAGAGTAAGATAATTTTTTTCCAGTAATTACCTGAAAATACGGCAGCTGGGATTTGAGCAACTGAAATCATACTTTTGCTGCTGAGAATTATCAGACCAGAAATTCAATGTATTGCTAGAGAACTCCCACACTCTCTTTGGGCTGTAATACTGCAGTGGCTAGGGAGTTTTGACAAAACAGGTCCATTATTATTTAATTCCTAGAAAATGCAATTTGGAAGATGAAAAGAGGACAAAGAGAGAAGGGGTAAAAGCCACAAAGGTTTGGTAACTATCTTGAGATTACTTTATAGCCATTTTAAACCCGAAAAGCAGATATAGCTTCAAATATTTTGCGAAACCAATACAGAGATGGTTGCTAAAATATGCTTTCAAATAAAAACTTCACAAAACAAACTGTCGTCCCCTCTAGGTAGCAGCTCCTCTTGACACCTCCGATAATTCTACAGCTCTTGTTCAATAGCCCTTCTTTCACCTTTAAGCAGGAAGCAAATTGTGAAGTTGAGCAGCACCGTTATGGGACGCTACCTGCTGGGCTACCAGCGGGCTTTAACAAATAATTAGCGCTGCCTGCAGCCATCCAGGACCGTAAAGGCTGCCAACACGACACTTCCCACTAGCGATTGCATTGCTAAGAAAGGGGCAGCTATGAGAGGTTTCCAGACTACTGTCCTCTCACCTTGTTCAGAGCATGTTTCAGTCGCACTAGTTAAAATAACAACAGTCCCTAAGGTCTCACTGACCCTGGTAATGCCACGCTTTTCTGCGCCAGTGCAGCTGAATGTATACTTGTCGTGGTTTAACCCGGCAGGCACTTAAAACAACCACACGGTCGTTCGCTCACTCCCCCTCCCTGCAGTGGGATGGGGGAGACAATTGAAAAGGTAAAACTTGTGGATTGAGATACAGAGAGTTAAACAGGACAGAAAAGATAATAAATAAATAAATAATAAAGACTATACAAAACAAGTGATGCACAGCACAATTGCCCACCAGCTGGAGCCGATGCTCAGTTCCTGAGCTATGCTGCCTTCTGACCCACCCCCCCACCCCGTTATAATGAGCATGACATCATGTGATATGGAATATCCCTTTGGCCAGTTGGGGTCAGCTGCCCTGGCTGTGTCCCCTCCCAGCTTCTTGGGTGCCCCTCGCCTTCTCATTGGCAGGGCAGTATGAGAAGCTGAAGAGTCCTTGACTGGCAACAACTAAAACCGTAAGTGTGTTATCAACATTCTTCTCATCCTAAATCCAAAACACAGCAGTATACCAGCTGCTAGGATGAAAATTAACTCCATTCCAGCCAAAAGCAGGACAATAGTAGCAGCAACAATGGGAGTGAAAATGTCTTTACATAGAAGGAGACAAGTTTTTCTTTCACTACTTCACACGAATTGCACCAGCATCTGAAGCACTGCATTTATTTGCAGCATCTAAAGCACGAACACATACAGAATCTATTGCCAAAGGTCAAGTTATGATTCTTACTTTTAATGAGCATGAAGTTGCTCAGCCCTCTAGGATAGGACTCCTTCAAAGGAGCCATTCAAGTCTGCTGTGCCCAGAACACAGGACCTAATTCACTCCTAGCCCTAAGTTTAAGTGCATTTTAAAGTCCTGCTAATTTAATTTCACCTAAATACCGCCAGATTAGAGAATTTAATAACTCAAGTGCCACAATGGATCTAGACAACAACTCTAGAAATTAATTTTCAGCATTGGTACAGATTCTGCTGAAACTCCTATAAAACTTTGGTATTATGGCCACTGTCAACATTCATGACCCATGAAAGTGGAGGAAAGGGGAGAAAAGTGGAATCACACACAAATATTTCTGTTAACAAGTGCTGATGCTTGTTTTCTTTATTTTCTGGCCTGGATTTTTTTTTTTTTTTCTTCCTTCAAAACAGCTGACAACTGAAACTGTCTTTCACAATTTCAGGTAATACAACTTTCTCTGCAGGTTTCTCTGACAAGGATTTTCCTCTATGCAATGTATTTTGGCTTACTCAGAGAAATCGTCTCATCTACTCGCATTTTAGTGTGAATTTTTCAGACAAGCTACTCTGAATTTTCTACACAAAGCAGAGTATTGGTCATCAGAATAAATTCATTCAAACAGTGAAAAAAAGTCAAAGGATCCATGTCACACACATGAAAAATGTCTTTTTTGAGTAAAGAAATAGTCAAATTTTGGCCAACTTGAGAAAACAATATAAAAAGTAAATTCTAGCAGCAATGTTACAGAGGCTAGAAATGCAGCAAATTACTTAAGAGTTGCACTGTATTAGGATAATAGTTTGAAATACAAAGAGGTTAGATAAAAACATGATCAAAATTTTGTGCTTGCAGCTTAGCAGGAAGGTTCAATTGAGTAGAACATCAGAAAGTGAAATACAGTATTTCAAACATACAGGACAAAAAGTCAGAATGCTGGGAAAGACTTGTTGCTGGGAATGAATTTTAGTCCTTGGACAGAGTGTTACTGAAATACGAATGTTCACATCAACGTACAGAGTGAGCAGCCACTAATCCTCCTGACAAAATCAAAGATACAGATGCACGAGAAAACTTTACTAATTTTGAGCCTGCATCATAAGAAGCTGCGGTTGTATACTGAGCCCTGCATACATGTCCTCTAACACATTTTATAAGTTTTCTAAAGCAAGGCTAGAAAAGACAACAAATGTATATATAAGCATAACTTATGAAATAAAAAAGCCAGAAAACCCAAAGTAACACAAGAAAAGCAAAGCACAGCTTTGCACTGACCCTCAAAAGCTAAAGAATACAGAAAACATAATAATAATATTTCACACTGTGGAGACAGGTTAAAAAAAAAAACAACAAAAAACACAGAAAGCTTCAGTACATACAGATGTTGGTGGAAGACAAATTTATCCCCTTTTTGCAGCAAAGTTCCAAGATCTGTACTTCCACTTCTCCATTTGGGTCAGAAAGTACTCTTTGGGATATACTGAAGCTTAGTACTTTTTCAATACATAGTGACCCAGATGACAGAAGAGCAATGCACTCACTGCTGATACAATCTAGGCTGCAATGACGCTCAACACCAAGAACAATGTGAAGAGTACAGGAACCTGCAAGTAGTAGATGTATGAAACTGTATAAAACTGATATTCATCTCCTATGATTGAAATCCTTTATTTGTACAGAAAAGGAATGAGACCACAGAAGGGAAATGCCTTATTATGTTAAGGTTTAAACCATATTAATGATGCAGACTAGAAGGCTAACAACAACAAAACAACCCCAACAAAACCCTCAAACCCAATCAAACAAGAAGTTAAACAAAAAACCCGCAACCTAAACACCAGAAACAAAACCCCAGAATTCAGATACTGCAAAGAATAATTATGAAAACCAGCTCATACTTAGACAAACATAATCTAAACAACTCACACCCAGAATGTTTCTTGCAAGACTGCAAAATGCTTAAACTAAAAGCAGTTCTACTCCGTCTGACTCGCTAAAAGAAGATTGAGCTTCCTCTTGCAGCTTCAAAGAGGAAAAAGACAAGTGGATGCAGTGATAAGACACCGTGTCCCCTCTGAGAAATATGACAGCTGCAGGAAAAAAAGAGAGCATACATAAATACTTAATGAGATGACCAAGTCTTATATGCCATAAGAAGTTTAGTGATTTGTGCTGATCCTTTGTTGCTTTTCAGTGGTTGTAGGTCTCGAGACAAAATAGTCTTTATGTGTCTGATTAACTCTGAAAGGGGAAACAAAAGCTCCAAGAAGATACCCCTTAGGGCACTAGTGAGTGAGCGAATGTCAAGAGCACAAAGTTCACTTGAATTGTTTTATAGCTCCCTGTTCCAGCTACTTAACAGAGACATGAACACAAAGTTCACATATTGCCAGGAGTGTGGAAGGGGGTGGAGGAAGACTCCACCATGGAAAAAGAACAAGGGCCAGCAACAAAAGATTTAAATAGTGTTTGGGGGAATCAACACCTTGCATCTCAACAGCTACAGCACAGTGATGGGCTTCCAGTGAGCTCTGCCATACTTTGTAGAGTTCAGGAACACTGGTTTGTGCAGAGACAGGAAGAAGGCTGAAAACACATGAAGGACACTGGAAATGTGTATCATACTAACAGAAGCAATAAAAAGAGCTAGAGAAGTTGGACCATGCACATTCTTAAAAATGGTTATGAAATGATCAGTCATGGTAACTGAAGTAAGGAAGAGGAGTGACACCATAATGAGCTCATGTGACTAGCACACTGCTTTGCTGCACTGAGTGGCCATGCCTCTGTTTTGCTTCGAGAACACATCAATTTGAAAACATCACAATCCCATTTGTCATCACATAGATTTAAACCTTATTCGCACTGATTTATTTCAAGGACTGTGGCAGCAAAAGAGAGACCACAAAACTATAAGCTTTGCTATAACATATGTAAGTCGGTCAATGCAAGACATAATAAAAACACCATGATCTGATGTAACCATAAGCAAATTGATTAAAAAATGTGTAATACTTAGATGCCTCAAATAACCAAAGCACTTAAAGACTAACTAGTGTTTTCATGAAGAGACTTTCTTCACAAACACAGAATATGAAATGCTGACCTTGCTTGCAATTTCATGTAGAAGGAGATGGCACTATGCAGTAGCTCTATATAGGACGAGATGACTGTTTTAATCTTAAAAAAGGTTAGATTGTTAGAAAAACCCCAATTCAGAAGTACAGCCAACATTAGAAATACTAACATGTGGAAAATATATAGTCAATAACTAGAGTAAGACATAGTACATTTAAAATATCACTTTTTCATATTTAGGCTTCACAGAAAACAGAAACACTTCAAGAAATTATGAAGTTTTATAGCACTGATATGACAGGTTAAGGTTAGTGGAAAATGAACTGGAAAACCCCACAGCACAGTACACAGTGTGCAGAAAAGCTAGAAGTGTGGATGGACTGAGTACTTTCTGAGAAAAAGCAAAGAGGCTGGAGTGCCATACAAAACAGACATGCCTGCCAGCGGGGCAGGGACACTGGTCAGGAACTTGCAGTACTATTGTAACAACACAAAAGGAAACTAGCTCAATCGTGGTGGCATTAATTTTACGGAGCAGATTGATTCATTTTACTTTGTAGCAGGAGCAGGGGGAAGAAAAAACATTCTCTAAGTACGGAATCCCAAGCAAGGAGACACAGAAGGACCAAACCTTCAAAGCCACATGCACACAGTAGTAAGACACAAGCATATCTGGCCTACATAAAGTCAAATTAGGAAGGCTAAGATGCAGAAATGAATCATCTACCTGCCTCCAAGCAGCAACTGTGTCAGATGCCCACCCAGGAGGTTCCCCCCATCTTTGTACATTCAGATACTCCTTCAGTGGTAGGAGAAATGCTAATGAAAGCCAAAGTCTCTGCTGCCCTTTCAAGGCCCACGTCCTACCAGTCTATGATACTTCTTACCGGGGTTGGTGTATGTATTCCTATTGTGTGTATATTTTGTATGAAGGAACTGTGCAGTTCTGTGAAGAAGATCCTTGGTCAAAGTGCATTGCTGGGTCTTGCATATTAGGGACTGTAACAATCCTCACAAATCATTACAAATGATTCTTCTCAGAGCTGCTTCTGGCTCAGCTGATACGATAAAGTAGTAAAAAACCCCAACAACTGCTGGCCTCAAGTATTCTTACCTAAACAACAAATTTTCTTCCCGATCACTGTAACTGCAAGCCACCAGAGCCCAACTTCTGTCTGCCTGCCCTGACGGACAGAGCATCCCCAGCTCACTCAAAGCAAGCCAGTTTGCAGGACCACCGTGTCGCAATGTCCTCCTACTTCTGCCTTTGCCCCACTGCCTCCCCTGTGCAGTGCGGCCACACGTGGCGCAGTAGAGGCTCCCTTTCAACAGTTTGCTCCACACCGTTAACATCTGAATTAACACATGACCACCAGACAATGCCGTTTTATTTCTAGTTGTTAAACGCAGTAGTTTGAATCAGCATCTGCTTTCAAACAATTACAATAAATCTGGATCCCAGATCTGGAATCAATTTGTACTGTCGTCAGTTTGACTGAGACCAGTAAAATTTAGCTATAAAAGGTGTTTTTCTAGCATTGGGATATTCTCTGGACGGTAAACTGTAAGACAGGAGCAGCCAGGAACATGACCTATAAATTTCATTCTCTTTAGTATTTTTGAATATTGCATTGAAAATTATCTTTTAAAAATTGAGAAGCTACAAGCTTTTATGAATTACATAAACATGCAAAACTACAAAGGCACGGCAAGCAAACACAAGCCCACATCTAGTTGCAGTTTCTCCTTCCAAATCAGCCAAACAACAGCTAGGTTGAAGAGAAAATAGGAACATTTGGGTTTTTACTCATAAATTAAAGTGAAAATATGTAATACAGATATGTGATTGAGTCATCCTTCCCCATCTTTCATACATCCTTTGTTTTACATTACAAGCTCTTCAGGACAGGACTGTGCCTCTATATTGTTGAAAAGTGCTTAGCAAAAAGAGGCTCTAAAGATGTGTGGAGACCTGTGTGACTACTGAAATATTAATATTTTATACTTAATTTTAATATTTAATATTAACAATATCAAGAGCACCAACAAATATCTCTGTGGGGCTGTCATAGGTGTAATCTTGGCAAGGGAGGGAAAGCTTAGAAAGATGAAAGACAGCATTTTCAGACACTCGTGCCTGTGGATCCGTCCAAGCTGCACAGTGAGGGCCCTCTTGGCATCCCACCTGCTGTACACGGTAGCTGCCATTGACTCTATTTCCCATCACAAAATACAGGCCTGACAAGATCTGCGTTGGCACCATATAACTTAAAAAAAAAAAAAATTAAAAAGGGAAATAATGCCTACACTCAACTGTGATCCACCATATGCTCTGATGCAAGGGTTCTCATACATTGTCACGCATATGCTGTCTTCTTTACCATTAGGTTAACTCCTCCCCACTCATCACAAATATTTTTATATGAAATTAATGTAAGGAAGTTACTGAATGCCCTAAAGTTATCTATCCAATGTAAAAGAGGGCTATCATGCACCCAGCCACTCCTGATTCACAGTTTAGGACATGGTGAAGCACATACTGCACCTATACCTACAGCGCAGATTTCATGTTCAACTGACTACAGCTGTAAGTGACAGATAAAAAAAGACTTACTAAATTATCCCTCTTCTCTCCTTGCTTCTGTATGTGTTATATCTCAGTGCTGTGTACAGTCTACTCTTAAGAGAATTCTAGGCCTCATATAACTTCCTCCAGAGAAATGCTACACTGCTCCAATATATTTTCCAACATATATTGTAATTTTCCTCCTTATTTCTATTATTACTGGCTATATATCAAATAATTTTCTTCCCTTTCCTGCTAATCGCACCTCTATTTGCCAGTTTCTCCATACTAGCTTGTCCTCCTCCAGCGTATTGACTTCTTGCAATAATTCCTCATAACAAAATAAACATCCTCTTGCTTATGCTGAAACACAAGGCATCCAAACAAGGCTCAACAATTACAATGCTGAATTCATAAAGCTGTCCTTATCCCAAACACACTTAGCAATAATCACATTCACCACAAACACAAAATGCACTAAAATTGTAAGCCTGAGTTAGAATACATTTTACTGAATTCTTAATTTAATTTTATAGCAGAAGACCACTATTACTGCACGAAGAAAAGTGTGCTTGCTTTTACCTTACTAAATGGAGGATACCGTTTCCATGTAAACAAAAACAACCCACCAAAAAAAGAACTAATTCCTCACACAACCTGTACTGAAGAGCAACCTTTAAAAAACTATTTCCCAATATTCCCTAAGGGTTCCCCAAGGGCCACTTCATAAGCATAATTAGAGAAATAGCACAAAATGCCTCAAGGTCAGACACTGAAAAATATAATAAGAGAATTAAAAACTTCTCGAGGTGAAAAGGATCGGTCAGCGTGTAAAACAGGTCTAAAATTATAAACCTCTGTTGCATAATCTGCATTTATTGTACATTACATCTAAAATGATACAAGTATGTTGACTTTTGCAAATGTAAGCTGACCAACCAAAACCTCAATCTTCCATAGAAAGTGCAAGCTTCTCAGGATATAAAAGCATACTTTATGCAAGGTTTGGTATTTGGAATACATGAATAACCCAAAGGACAAGAGTGGAACGGTTTTCACTGAACAAATTAAAAGACAGGTAATGGCTGAATTCCAAGCTTGTCTTCTTTTCTTTGTTTGTGGTCAGCTAAAATAGTTAATTTTAACTTTATTCTACAGTTTCTTGCCAGAAAAACATCATTCACTGATTTTCTTTATCACTTACTGATTGATAATAGAATGAAGAATTTTCAGTGCATCAATATTCTGTAACCAATACATTGTCCTTTCCGTCACAGAGCAGCGATGGCACATTTAGAGAGCAAAACATTCAATTCTGGGTTTGCTGTTACACAGAAACCCTCATGAAAGTGAAAACAATAATAAAAACCAAGTTATAAGCAGAGATGGAAAAATAAGCATTTAGGCACAGATTCCTACGTATATTTATAAAGAATGTAACTATGCCAAAAATAATATTTTAAAGATCACAAATGAGGAATATTACTTTCATTTCAAAAGAAATGTCTCCCCCAATACTTTCTCCAAACATTCAAATCCCAGCTTAATAAAAACAAATGGCATCCCTCATTTCTTCAAAATTGCATAGTTGATATTCAAAGGTTTGCTGTTCTAACAAGATACAAGCTCTCTGAAATCCCACCATTATGTATTCATGTGCCAGAAGTCAGACACATCTTTTTTTTCAGATGTGGGTAATTATAATAAATATATTTATAACTCTAAAATTTCAAGACCTTGCTTCTGAAGCATGAAAAAAAGCATAATGGCAGATATTAAAGGCCACTGGAAACATCACTAAACCATTGTAAAGGTGAAAATCTTATTCCCTTGGTATGTAATCTCCACAGTCATTTGCAACCATTTTTAGTAGCAACAAGATACTGTCATTTTTCAGTTATGTGTGCAATCTTACTTACATGGTGAAGCTACAGGTGATTGCTTACAAAGAAGAGTTTGATGAACAGTTCTAGCAGCAGGTAATTGATGTTTCAATCCAAATTACAAACACTGTATACTTCAAATAGCTTAAACGCATGAAATTCAATACATATCAGAGGAAAACTTTGCACACCCTGCTTCCAAGAAGTAGTAAACTCAACACCACAACTTAAACTGCACACGATAGTCATTCACATCCAATTAACCAGGCAACTAATTTAAGGACTATAAGAACCTATGTCTTAAAGTGACTTTTAATTTCCAAAATGATTCAGTAAAAAGAAAATGAAGAGCTATTTATCATTAGTAATGGAAAAGGTATTGAATTTACCAGACTACAAGGGTCAACTTATTTTTCTTTTTTATATTATAAAGTTTTATTAAGAATGTCCCGAAGGCATTTTTTTTTGTTTTTGTTCATTTGACTGCTAGTTGCTAGGCGGTAGTCACATGCACCCAGATCTCACAGAGCAACATTTAGAAGGAAATGACATTAGCTTTCAGTTCATCAGTGAAGATATATTTGGAATTTCTTACTTAACAGCATTTAGCTTCACAATTATTCAGAAGCAAGATCTTCCCTATCACAGATCATTTAAAATGATACAATAGTATGAGGTCTCCTGAAAAAAAGTGTCTCAATTTGTTTCGTATACCACTTAGAAAAATAGTTAAGTATATATTTGATAGCAGCTATTTAGCATAAGATGACTTCTAATATGCATATGTAGAGGGTCTGGCATAACATTTACATCAGACATTCTCAACAGCTTGTATATATTTAGCAATATGATATGAGATGATCACCATCAGCAGTTTGAATTTGACATTTAAGAAGACATTAATAGCAACACTAGAAACATGGCAAACCTTGGGCAACAATGACGGCAAAGTAAAACGATGCTGTTATAATTAGGTTTCCAAAAATAATCCCATCTTTCACTCATATCCTTCTGCCACTGCACCTATAAGCCCTCCATGAAGCAGTACAAAAATTTTTTACTATTAAACATGCCACGAGTAGAGCAGTTAAAAGCAACAACACTAGAGTTCCCCAAATTGCTAACTTCACTTGGCCTGGGTACTAAAATACCATTTTACTCCCACACAACAGTGACAAAAAGGCCTTCACTAAACACCACAGGACGACACTCACTAACATGCATTTTGTCCTCTGTCCATTTATTTCATGGCAGAGCATTTTAAAGATTTAACTTCATAAAGTATCTAATTTACCACATGAACATTAACGCAGTTAAAACACAAAATAATTCCAGAGCACATGAAATAATGAAGGTTACTTATTAAAATAAAGTTCACAAACCTGCACTGCTGAGCTTCTGTGGGGCCCAACACCTGCATTCTTTGCCGCCATTTGGGGCCACCTCAGCAGTAACCGTACAGCAGTACTTAGCATATGGCAACAACAAAAAACCCCCAGGCCTGTCAAGATATTAGTGCTGTATATGGTCCACACAAAAATGTCCTACTGGCAACAGGCCAAGCACAGGGAATATTCAAAGCCTTTTGAGGCCATTCAGACTTGAGATGGCTATGGACACTGCCTGTGGGATCCCGACCTCTGGCAGGAAAATGTAAGGAGATTTTGCTGACGGCAGAAGGTCACACAAGGGCTTCTACCTTCCACACAATCTGGTCTATGAAATAAATTTAAAAAAAAAAATCTAAAAAAATCTAGCCTATGAAATAAATAAATAAAAAAAAATAATCTGGGCTGACACAACATCCAGTGCTCCTTTCCACAACTGCCATTTTAAGGAGACAGCGCAGCCCCTCAAAATGGAGAGCAACGCCCATTTCCGTGAAGCTGCTGAGAACTGGCAGTCAAACCACCTGCAGCACGGTAAGACCCTATCACAGAGAATTTGTAAGATTCCTCTGTGGCTTACATTGGGTTTGGTTAGAAAAAAAAAGCACAATAAAATTCTCACGCAGCAATGTAAAGGGGCATCGGTACTTATGAAATGCTTCCAGTAGGGGATTTGGGAGCATTTCTGAAATAATGACAAAAACTCCCCGTATGCCAGTGAAAGGGTCTGGTAAGAGCTCTTGGATCCAGCAACCTGCCTTTTCATGCTCGGTGTTAGCCTGGAACGAAGCCTTAGAAACGAAAGCACACTTGTTTGATTTCACTTGGTTTCCTAATCTACTCTCAGCAAAGATTAAGTACAAGGCAGCAGTTACTCTGAACCTGCAATTTACCTGGATTATCTAGTCTCTTTACAAATATCTCCTGCTTTACTAAGAATTAACTTTTACACATGGAGTTGCCCTGTTCATCCTGCACTGAATTAAGAGCGAGAGTTAATATCTATCTGTGGCTCTATGATCTAGTGAGAAACAAAGTAGATGATTCACTACAAACAAACAGCCAAGTACAAACAAGCTAAACAAAAAATAAAATGTTAAAATAAATAAATATGTCAGTCTCTACAGTTTTTTCTTGTCTTGATGTTTCCTCCCCTCAGCTGGATCAAATTACATTAAAAGTTCAATTTCTGAAAGCATTTTATATTAAAATTGGGAAAAGAAGAATATTGTGGAAAATACAAAATTTTATCTGCTCATAGTAATCTTAGCTTTATTGATAAACAGGTACCTCTCAGTGCACTAAACCCGATGTTTATCTCCCGTCTAATTCTGCAAAACAGTTCAGCATATTCTTAACTTCACACTTTATCTGAATCTCAGCAAAGGCAATGAAATACAAATATTGCACCAAAGATACATTGTATGTTGGTGCTTTGCAGAAGAGGGATCCACATCAGACATTTCAATGCTTTGCTCGATATTATCTATGTGTTCTCTAAATCAAAACTACTTCGTTTGCTGCCCTATCACACTCTCTCTCCTTTATTGTTAGTAAAGTTAATTAAATAGTTCAGGCTAAATGGTATCTGAAGAAATATGCTTCTTAGGGCATTGTCTGTTTTGAAAACAAACTGAACTTCAAGATGGAGACGTTCATGCACTTGTTCAAAATTCAAGCGAGCGTCAGACCAAGCACCAGGGCAGGCTCAGTGCCAAGACGCAGTCCCTACCCACTGCTCTACACATCAAGAGCATATTCCTACAACACTGATAACAGGACGTCTTTTAGCAGGGATTCGCTGCCCAAAAAGGCTGTACAGCCTCACATCACATCTAACAGCTCTCACTCTTAACAAAAACAAGGAACAAACCTGACCTCTCGAGACAAATTTTAAATCAATTAGCAAGAGCCTGCAAGAAAACAACTAAAATGCAGAATGACCTTTCAGAGATACTGTTTATCAGATAAGCCTTATTTCAAACAGCCACGGTACATTTAAGCTGATGTTTTCCACTATTCATCTTCTCTTTTAAATATCCATTTGGTTGGTAAATAGTACAGCTGCACTACCATAAATGAACGTGCCGGGAGCGCCCACATTCCCTCTGCCCAGACTTTTCTCCCTGGCAGGCTACAGGATTAGATGGTATCTCCCCCCTGAATTTTGCCCTCTCTCCATCTCCCTTGCAGACTTGCACAAAATGAAGTACTAGGACAGAGCAGGGATGATTCAACATAAGACCTTTAAAAAAAAAAAAAATAAGCAATGAATTCTATGTTGGTTCACTGTCCAGTTTTGCCCATCATTGCCCGATTTTGTCCAAAAGATTTTCAAATCAACAGTAGCAGTAAGGTTGAGGGGCCAACGGCAGAAAGACTTGTACATTGAGAGTAAAGCATACACTTATTTTATTAGAATAAAGGTTTAGGCTTTTCATTTCTCATTCTTTCAAAATACTTCCTCATCATCTCTCTCAGAAATAAGAAACTACCTGTTACTACAAACATGCACAATTATGAGTAGCAAATAATAGAAGTACACATGCAGTATCTGAAAGCCAAGCAACACAATTATTTTCAAGGAACAATAAGCAAATAGCAGTGCAGTTCTAACAAAAAGCAGCCTCCTTATAACCTGTGAGTAACCAGCTGTGGATACTGTATGACACTTACATGGCATCTAGCTATGCTGAAGTGATTGCAGAGTGTCATTTTTCCTTAGGGGTGTATGCTACAGAGGAACTGGGCAAACATTCAGCTCTGTGAAAATCAAGAAGCTTAGCTCATCTCACTCTGCTCTAAAGACTAGTTATTAAAGGAGCCATGTTATTTAAAAGCACTTGCCTGCATGCACCTTGTGCAGCTCTGAAAAGTGTTTTTAAGAAATAAATAGTCCCTGAAAGCAGGAGGGGGATGAGATTGAGCAGCAGGGTTTTGGGGAGAGGACTGACCGCAGTCCAGATTGTATTCCAGCACATTTTTCAGGCAGGACCGTGCTCCTGTGCTGCCAGGGCACAGCAGCAGCAAGCCACAGAGTGCAAACTCACAGAGCAACCAGGATAGACTCCCTTTATTTTTCTGTGGAGAAAGCCCCTATAGCTGCTGAGGTTTACGAGCCTATTGTAGTGATTTTTCCTTCACAGCAATTGCACAGATGTGCACAGTAAGCATACTGAGGCTCAAATAAGAGCAGGACAAGTTCACTCTCATATCCCACTGGGTAGCCCAAAAAGTAAATAAATAGCAAATACACTGCAAGTCAGCACTGAAACCTTCACTTTCGCTGATACTACAACCACCAATGTACATGTTTAACTCATACAACCATGCTCTACATTCCAAGCACAAGGAAAGAAACCTTAAAGAACAAGGGACTGAGGTGGGACACAAAATCAGATATCACACCGCAGCAACTCAAGTCATTCTGTCATGACAAATGCCTTCAGTTGAATGCTAAAGATGCAAAATAGGATGCAGGGTTTTAAAAGATCACAGGTATTAGACATCAGTGCTGCAAACAGAGGCTAAAGTTATAGTTTAAGGCTGAGTTATTCTCATGGTCTGCCACCGAAAAGGAGACATCCCACCTTACCTTCCCCCTGCTCCAGCCAGCCATTCCTGCCCGCTCCCCCCATTTACTACCCATCTATCTGCACAGAGAGCCGATTTGACTTGCTAACCCAACAGAAAACTATCCCCTCCCATCTTCGTCTGGGTTATGCTTTTTGGCAGCAGTGAACTGTTAGCTCAGGATCAGCTCAAGCCCTAGAGCATGACTCTACCCCAAGATTTGGGGTAGTAATGGAGGGAACAACTTTCCTTTCTCATCCTCTCCTGTTCTTGAGCATACACTTTGAAAATCTTGTCTATTACATTCATATGGGGAGCTCCTATATAATAGAAGGGATTTGAACCCTTGTACAAAATCTTGTTCCACTTGCAAAAACTGAGCCCCTGCAAATTTGGGTTAGTGAAAATCTTGTCTGTTTTAGTACCAGACCCTATGGCTTTACATTGCTGGTGTAGGTGGGAGCCTTTGCCAAAATTTTATTGACATAAGCAGGAACCATACTTCACACCTAATATTATCAACTAGCAGGACAGAGTAATAAGGCAATGTCTGATAAACGTAAAGCCTTGGGTATCCTGCAGGTCTGCCGAGCAGCTAGAAGCAGCAGTGTGAGCTGCTCTGAAACTGCAAGTGACAAGCTTGAGAAGCAGTTACGAGAAAATAGCTCGAAACTAGAAGAAAGCCACCTTAAAACAGTATCATCGAAGATACTGGAAGTATGAGGGGTTTGTTCTGACCTGTGCAGCACTGCAGTTATTTGGGAAGCAAGCAAAGTTCAGTGAATATCGTCATTTTCTAGCACACCACCCACCTTTATTTGCAAGGAAAACCCAGTATTTTACTTTATGCCAGACATTCTATGGTCCTTGGTCAGGTTTTCAAGCAAAAAGGGAAGCAATAACAAAGTAGATCTAACACTGGGATACTGAAATTGTAACTGCTCAGATATACGCCAATCATTTATAATTCACTCTTAACACATAGCTTCCTTTTAGGATTCATCTTACCTAGTTCACAGATACAGACTTTGTGCAAGAACTTTGGGTTTGGTTTTTTTATTGTTTGAGGAAGGCAATGATAGCCTATTACAATGTTATTATGCAGTTCTCATAATTAACCACAACCTCCACAGTATCTCTTTAGAGGTGCTCACAGGTAATCGGAAAGCATTTTGAAGCCAAAAAGTGTTACTAACTGAAACGTTTCAAGGCTCATAGCTTTCCTTTAAGAATGCAAATTTAATCTTAGAATAAGTTACTTAATAACTATCTGAAATTTGAAAAGGATTTGATCCTTTCTCCTGCATCAACTTGAAAGCGCAAAGCATAAACATATAGGTTCCAGTGCAAAGTGCCAAGGTCCTGGTTCCTCAAGATAGCAAGTAAGCTACCTTTCATTTCCTAAATCAGTATTTTCCAACTTCGCCATCCACACCAATACTGACTTTGGATTAGGAAAGGCCAGGACTGAGAAGAGCAGTAACAGTAAAAGGAGATGCACCAACCACCACACGGGCTGCTGTGGATTAAGTAGTGAGGAACTTCTTTATAGTTAATCCTGCAACCAGTCCTGCTCTTGCTGGAGCCAGTATGTGTAACTCTCCCAGGACAGCTGAAGCACAGCTTTTTCTCTCTGTCTGGTAACACTTACTTCACCCAAGACAGGATCTATATGGAAATCTGAGGTCTGCTAAGTCAGTACATTTTCTAGCAGGGCATTGAACCGAAAGGCAGTTTGAGGGTTAGGTTTTTCTGTCTTGTTTCCTGAAAAGGAACGGAGCCTGTCCCATAATCTCAAGTTTTCACTGAGACTAAACCAAACTAAACAAAAAGGTGATTATCAACTGGGAAAGAAAGTAGGGATGGAGAGGAAGGTCGGAGGATGGGAGTCACTGCTGCGTACATCTCCCTGAAACTCCAGAGATGCCTCAAGCCTTTCTCCTACTCTCCCCTATATCTCCTTTAAACCAGCATATAGTGCTCCAAAACATGTCTAGTTGGGAAGCCAATGGTCTGAACCAGAAGCACTGCTGGCTCCAGTGAGACTGTAAAGGGGCACCAAAAAGGAGCTCAAGTCTGGGGTGATGAACAAACCAACTAACTCATCAAGTAACCAAAAAAAAAGTACAAAAATCAGAGGAGATAAAGGAGAAGGGATAGGAAAAATCAGGAAGATTTCAGAACAAGACACGGGGGGAAAAAAAGAAAGGCCATTTCAAATGAAAGCTTCCAGCACATCTCTCCTCTTGTGGGGTTGTCCCCCCATGCTAGTAAGAATGGATAACACAGTTAAGAAAATGCAGTCAGGGACATAGCACAGCTCAGAAATACACAATCAAGCTGCCCCTTAGTGAAAAATCACCCTGCCCAGTACCACACCAGAAAGAGTACAAAAGAAAACTGTACCCCAGCCACCAGAGGTGGGGGAAAGAAGGGGAAGGCATTTATTTTTCGAGCTGTATGCTATCTGGCAACTACTTTGTTCAATATGAGAAAAAAACAGCAGTTATTTTATTTGATCTTTTTTATACAGATGGTGTTTTTGTATTAAATTAATGAATGCATAGCACATTAAGATATTAAATGTAAACTGCATGCATTGAAGAGGTTTTAACTTGAGGACGTATCGCTATTTTGTTCTCCTTTTAAACATATATTTTAAGCATATTTCTGAAATAAATACAGGCCAGCTCACTGTGCTACAAATAATTAACAAACTAAACCAGAACCTTGTTCCAGCTACTTGGATTTGTTTTTTTAAAAAAACATGATTTAAAGAAATCAAACACAGACAAATCCTGCCAGAAAATGTTTTCGTAACAGAGACAAGTAATGCCTACACCAAATACATCTGAAACAAGAGCTTGCCATCAACGCCTCTCAGCTATGGTAGCCACTCTGAGAAACAGCAGGTACTACACAAAGTAGTAGCACAGTGTCCATGGATCGCCATTAGATAAACTTGTAAATCCAGATATTGCACCCTTATTACAGCATAGCAGCACGAACTTCAACTTTCATCCTCCTCCTCCATGTGCTACAACCCTCCACCCCATCCCAGCCAGCTGGCTGAAACAGAGTTAAACCAGGATTTAGCTCAGGTTTTGGGGTTTTTTTTGCACTGAAAAGCTTTACGGATAAAACTTCGTTTGAACTGTCAATATAGTTGTGGAGATAAAACTTTCAGGACTGGATATAAGTGTGATAGTGGATGCAGGAGAAAAATGTAACACCCAAAAAAGCTCAGCTTCTCTCTGCAAGCACCTGTTTTAAGTCACTGGAGTGCCCCCATAGCAAACACACTACATTTAAGGAGGATAAGGTAATACTTCTTTGGTTTAATCGATGAGTGTTTGTCTATGTGGCCACTGCCAGTATTTTCTCTGCATAGCCAATCAGGTTTTTTCTTGGTTTAAAATACCTCCATGAATTTCCCAGGGAAAATAATAACGTGAAATAGTTGACAAAATATTTACCACTTACAGATTATTTTTGTAAAAACTGCAAGAAACAGATGAGCATGCATGTGATGGTTGACTAGTTTTCCTAATAGAAATGGGGGAAAAAAGTAATGACACCTCTAAATAAACACATTTATGCCAATAAATGTTCTACCAGAGATACAATTATATCAGCAGCAGAAGCAGAACTCGGTTAAAACTACGGAAGCAAAAATTTTTTCACTGAAATAATAGATGCTTCTACCACTGTGAAAGGGTTGCAGGGCTTGCTGATACACCTCTGCTGACAAACATTTTGGGAAAAGCAGGCCCATAACGCCTGAGAGAAAACAGCTTATTTTTTCTTTCATTATATCCTGAACATGTTTTATGCAATAAATCTAAATTTATAACCTCTCACAAGAAGTAATCTACTGTTTCATTCCAGAAATCTAACTGGAGTAGCCAGTAAGGATCTTTTACAGTTCAAAAAAAGGTGCCACAGTTTTAACATTTTCTTGGTATTTACAAACCTTAAGTTTGTAATCAAAATGTATTTACTCCATATACTAACAAATGCAGCTACTAAGCTACAGATTCTTCAACAATTTTAAGACTGTTTTATCCTATATTCACGAATCCAGTGTCTGCAATTCCTCTCACAGTTCTACAGCATGAAGAAAAATATTGTCTACTCAAAATATTTCAGCTGACTAGTCTGACTTTCTGACTAGTCGATTTTTTATACCTATTCATGCAGGAATTTTGGCATTACACAAAACACCTTTTAGAAATGATGAAAGGAAAACATTTTTCTAGTCCTTGGAGACCTACACATTTAAATTCTGTTCATTACTAATGAGCGTAATTTTATTACCCATTTTCCACACATATTATCAAAGATTATTTATTTTATTGGCTACAGGTGTGAGTTTTAACATCTTAACATGTTCATCAGTCACAGACACGTATCAAAACTACTACTCAGATTATTTTTAAATTTTACTAGGAAATACAGGAGGAATGTGCCTTACCAGGATAAGGCATATCCCGTTATATTTGGATTTCTAAGTCTCTTGAGGTTAAACTGTTCAATATTCTCTAAGGGATGGCAAGGACTACTGCATTTATTGTTGTAAATATTATACCTATTCGTGATTTGAAACATAGTCACACTTGTAACCTGTAGCTATGGTGTTGGTAGTATTTTATTATTCATGCGTTACAATGAAAATAAGGACTTGAAACATCCTTTTCCTTCATGTGAATGAAGGAGTTCAAAATAGTCCCATTACCCAGTTTCCTGCAAAACCACTTTCCCAATCCTTCTTTCGAGAGTGTTTCCCTGACAGAAGAAAAAAACCCCACACTATGCCTTTGAGCTCTTGCAATCAATTATGAAATACGAAAGACGGAAGAGGATACCTCAGAACAACACTAACAACTCAGTAAATGTCTTTTTCCCCTTTCTCAAGGCTTTCATAGAATGAAAAGGATAACAATCCTCAAACGCTGACCATCTGAATGGTACCTGAACTATCATCATCATAACATGTAAAATAAACAAACATTTTGTCCTCTTATGATTTCAAGAGTTCCAGACCTGAGAAGGAGCAAGCGAGCTATTAGACACCTTAAACACAAACAAGACATCTGTTTCAGGGAACTCTACTCCAGTAGACAGCACTTCAAAGTTTACACGTTTGTAATAAAGATATTAAAAAAAAAAAAAAAAAAAGGCAAAAAGCTGATTGCTAGTTTCAACTCCACTACCTCTTTAAAAACTGATTTACTCTTGTAGGCATGTGAAGACCTGCTAGTGCAGTAGCTGTAACATAGCAGGGAATTTGTCTACAAAAGTAACGAGTCTCAGTCATAATTGCCTTCTGAAACATGAAAATCTAAAAGTGCTTATTTCTGGTTTTATTGCATTTTAAATATTAAGTTGTTATAACAGCTCCTGGTATTCCTGTGCTGGAGCTGTCATTTCCACTATGCACTCTGTTTCTCAAGCATTCGTAACTCAGCAGTTTTAGTTCACATTTGGCTGAAATTTGGTATACTAGTCAGCTTGCATACAAATTTCCCCTGAGAAGGTGGGGGAAAACAAAAAGCTTCAGATTTCTTCCAGCTTGTTAACTTCAAGAGTCTAAAATTTTAATAAATGTTAATAATATTTCAATTTATTATAATATTTTTATTTTAATAATCAATGTCTAACGGTGTGGATTAGTGGTTTCCAATCTAAACTGTACCAGAGCTATTCTGGCCCTCTGCCACCTTCGGCAGCTCGGTGCCACAATGTGAAACTGGGGACACCGGGGTGTATCTTTGCAGAGACACCTGAATGCAACAGGGATGGATGCTCTCAACCAACTAGTTCACGCTATCTTGAAATAATTCTGGGAGGCAATGAACCCTGTTTTCCAACAGGAGCTAGAAACTCCAAAGCTTTGGACTTCAGATCCCATCCGTGACTCTGAAGGTTTCTTAGCTTAATTCAGCTTGCAAGGGAACTTGAGCTACCAATTAATACGCAAGCGTCATGACTAAGTCCTATTACACATTCCTCAAATAACTCTAACATACCCCCGAAGTTTGAATGTATATATAATATGTTCTAATAATGTCAATCACTTTTTGTATTCAAAAGTGAGTTCATTAAGCTCACTGGAACGCCAGGTGTGGTCTGGATGACCTAAGGACTCTTGTCTTATGAGGCTGCATCTGTATTACTTTCAGGTTTTCTGTTAGTAGAAACACAATAGCTCACAATAGCAGAGGTTTTTAAGCACAGCTATCAGAAAGTACAGGTAAGAGTAGTATCTTTCACGGTCTTCTCTTTGGCATGATTTGGGAAATTACAAGAACAAAATATCAGGAAAAACAAATATATGCATTTAAGTCATACATAACATGTATATGCATTGATTAGATACCTGTTTGCTTATACCACAGATGTGTAATTACACTGATTCTATAAACACTGTATATACCATCAATATTAAATTCTAAAATTTTCTATACATTTTATTATAGATTAAGCTTTCCTTCCTCTTTGACAGGGTTATCCTGTTCCCCCTGCATTGGCACATTAACCTATGCTACATATAAAGGAAAACAGCAAGTTCAGCCTACGGAAGAGCACAGCAATTTAATAAAATTTGCCTTACTAACTATATCATAAATACTTGCAAAACTCAGATATTTTGGAGTACATTACCATCGCTATTTTTGCTATCGGTACCTTTTCCTAACTGATCAGATCGATAAGCTAAGTCTCCTTCCACTTAGTCAGTGAGACTTTTACCATGGCAGCTTCTTCTGAAAAATGTCAGCCTGCCTGGATGGAAGGTACATCAACTGCACAAGCGCACACACGTCTGCCTCACAGAAAAGGCCCTGTGTCACCCCAAAGCATGATACATCTTAAAGGCTGGTCACAGTGACACTGAATTGCCTATTATCTGTTTGGCTGTGAAAAGTGAACAAGTATTTTCTGCTTCTGCTTTATTTTAATCCTACCGAGGCAGAGAAGAGCTAACTAGAGTTACCAGCAGCAAGAGCAGATCTGCCTACAGAATTGCAGGCAGCATTTCAATGAAAGGGAGAGCTAAAAATGACGGATCAGAGTCCACTATTTTACAAAAATTTGGCTTCCATGCTTATCATTTTCTTTAAATAGAGCAATGGTGGCTTTATAAAAGGAGGTATAGTTCCATCCAAAACAAAAGCTAGCTAGGTCAATCCTTTGCCACAGAGAGATATTGAATCAATTTATTTAGTGTGTGTTACAATTGACTTAGAACGGACTGGAGTGCATTTCTTTAGGCTCTTCAGATGGGTAGCCAAAAGGGAATATTTATACATTTTTCAACCAACTTAAAATCTGATTGCAGCAACAGGAATATCACGGTACAAAGGTTTATGACTTTTAGGATGGTGTGTGCATAAGCGAAGAACTTGATTCTATGAACTAAAAAAATGCATTGCATATATCTACACCCAGCAGAAAATACATTAAAACATTTTGCTGCAATCATCTTACTTAATTTCTTAAGTGTGACCACTAATATGAGCCACAATATTTTTAAGTGTCTCAAAAAATGTGGAAATGTATATGACAACAAGGCAGAGTTGAAATTTCCTCAAGCTGATTTTATTGATAGAGGAGCAACAAATCTGGCAAGAAGTGGTCGATACCAGGTAGTTACACATGCAGCCACTCAACTAGGCTAAGTGCTGAACAAGAGCTGACATTTCATATTCTTGTGTGGTTTTCTTGTCTTGTTTTGTTAAAAGCAATAAAGAAGAAAAAAATAATCTCATTATCCTAAATTAAGAGCTGTATAACAAAGAAACTTGGAAGCAGAAGTATGATTTGGATGTCCCTAAAGTTGGAAGTGAATCTGTTGAATCAAGAGTTAGTAAAGTGGAGATAACTGTTACCTTTTCAGAAAAGGGGAACATCTGCTCCACGTCTGTCAGGACCACAATGAAAAAGGTTCCCCCCACCCCATACAAAAACCACTAGGGAGAGGAAAAAGAACAAAGAAATCCAGATCTGAGATGGTGGTGTGGAAAATATTCCGAGATAGGCATCCTGGGTGAATTTGTCGTTAAGTTTGCACCATTATGCTGGAAAGTGTTAACGGCTTCTGTCAAACGCAAATTAGTTTAGAGCAGATGGGGTGTCCCTGCAAGGGCCTTTGTTTTACTCTTTCCCTCTTATGCCTACCATGAGCCTGAGGCTCAATGCTTACATCTGTACTAACTCAAAAGAAGCAGTTCCGTGCAAGCTTGAGTGCAAGCGCTGGCACAGAATCATCAATAACTTGTAATTGATAGTATTCTTCCTGCCTTAATTTCAGACTCTGACAACCAGCGCTCTCCCACATAGCACCCACCCAATTCAGGGAAGGGTACGGAGCAGGGACTGCTGCCTATAGGCCACACAAATGTGGTCCTCAGGCTGCTGGTGAAGGGTACGTGCACATCAGTGATGCTTCTGCCTTGATGGTCAGAAAATGGACCTTGGCTTTTTCCCTTTGGTAGCGTAGACAAAGACTAGCAACTACAAGCTAGTTTTACTCTCTACAGTGAAAAAAAAAAAGGCATCTGGCTAGTCTCTCTTCTCCCTCTTCATTACCCTCTTCCACCACACTGCAGGATTTGGGAAACCTGAGGAAGGAGGGAACGCCTCATGGCTGCAGCTGCTAGGCAGCAGCACAGCACCCTACAGCTGCAAGCAGTTCTCAGCAGGCAGGCAGAACTGATACCTTCCAGTACTTCAAGTACTACTGCTTTGGATTTATCAACATCCATGGCCTTTTACTTACTGAGTTCTAGGACATTTTTTAACAGTTTTTGGCAGCAATCAGGTAAAATGTTAAAGAGTCGCTGTGTTATAGCCATGGGCACGATGGGAACATCAGCCAGCTGAGTGTAGGGGACTCCTCCTTCCCTTGGCTAAAATGCGTACCTACAGACGTGCATGCATATGCTGTTTCAGATGAACACAGCTCAGTCTACAAATTACATTAATAAAGATTGCCATTTCTATACAGACTATACCAAATAAACCTACTTCCATGGAACTATGGTAATTCACAGCCTGCTAAAATAGGACCCACACAATTCCAGTACATTTTCATATTTCTTAGTAAAGACCTCCACGTAGTTTATTGAATACAAGTTTAATACCGACTACATTTGGCACAAGAACACACACGGAAACTCCACTCACATATAAAATTGCATGCAAAAAGACAAGAAAAAAAAAATCAAAGAACAGATTCTAGCACAAGCTCTGTGCTATGCTGCAGAAAGAAACTGAACAATCAGAAAAACCGATTTGTTACCTGTTATTTTATGGGGTACAGTCACACTACAGGAAACAAAGGCAGACCAATATACAAGCGAGATGAAGAATGCTCAGCTCTGCTCAGTTTCACAGAGATCACTGCAAGCAAAACCAATTACCTCAAAGGCAAAAACATAACTTTGTCTGATGTAGGTTTTTATTTTTATTCTTTTTTTCACCTCATATAACTGGTTCTGCTGCCACAGCTCTGATCAGCAGTAAATTAGGATTAGGCAGAAAGGCCTAGGATGAGGGGGTAATGCAAAAGCTGGAGGGCAGGAATGAGAAAAGAGCATTGATAAATAATACACAGGTCTCTTCTATGAAAAGCTGGCAGAGCTGCTGAGGAATAACTGGAAATACTATCCAAATTCTGCTGATAGAAAAAATTGTCTGGGGAGAAGGGTTTACATCCAGAGAGGAATCGTCTGTCTGAAAGTCTGTTTGAGATTCCTTGACCTCAGGGGAAAAAGAAAGTGGTAAATACTGGGATCTTGCACAAATGAGGAGTAGCAGGGCTTGCAGAATAAGACTATTTGAAATGCTCTGAAGATGCCTATTTAATGTCACGAACCTTACTATATGTTTTGGAGAAAGGACAGCTGTTAAAAAGAAACTCTCTTGGCAATGAAATACGTGCCCGGCTCCACGAACCAAAATGGTCGATGGAGGAGCAAAAGAAAAGGAAGATGAGAGAGGAAAAGAAAAATTCTTTGAGGTACTTCCAGGCTATGAAATAGACTCAAATATTGACAGTGCTTTTGGCACACTTGTCAAGGAACAGTGAGATCCTCTTCAGCACAAGATGCATCAGCTCACTGCTTGTCTCTTGGTTGATGGGAGAGATCTTAAGATTCAGTATCATTACAAGACAACGTACAGGCGTATCTGTGCGGCGACCTTCCTGGAGTTATCTGATGAAAGAGTGAGTTCAACAGAGGGAGAAAGCAGAATTACGTTTTCTGACTCTGACTCTATGTGTCTGCCTTCAAAAGGCTTGTCTTCCAGATGGGCACAGGGAAACACACATGATCCTCCTGCTTTATGGCAGAACATGAGTGATAAGTACCAGAAGAGTGCTGAGGAGGAAGCAAGAATAATTAAACAGAAAGAAAATGGAAGAAAACTCTTTATACTGCAAAGGTGAAGGGCACTTCCATCACACAGAAGAGTAGATCAATAAAGCAAGTCTGTGAGGAACAAGGGCAACTTGGCATGGGTGAAAAGGGAGATTCTCTCCCCAGCTGGATGATGCTTCATGCTGAGTACACTGACTCTACAACCCAGGGCTAAAGACCACACCAAAACCTTGCTGGCAGATGGCAACTTTAAAATCCGAGCTGACTGAAGTAAAAGGTCTCAGGAAAGTACTGTATACCCAGGGGTAATGTGCTTTCTTACTGCTATAGAAGTTGTGAGGACACACGACTACGAGATGTTTCCCAGCTCTGAAGACAGAGGTGATGACGGGAAGAACCCTGCTCTCCTCTTGGGAGATCACCTATGTGTTAAAGAATAAGAAATCATCGGTTGCAAAGCGGAAGTTAAATACATCTACCTTCAAAATGGCAACAGGTAATCAAAACTTAGGAACAAAAGGTATAAAAGCCATACTCCACACACAGCCATAAAACAAGTAATATTTGTTCTTTCAAAAAACGGGACTTCTACCAATTGTGCTGAGGTACTTTGCATAACCTCCAGGATGTTACCATTACAAAACGCGTTATATGCATCTGGTATTTTTCTGGTCCTTAATTTCATTTTATTGCATCTAGATACATCACCTCAGTCCACAGGGTCTTTAAAAATCTTGGAGATGGTTCTTCCATCGGTGGAGATCTGTCATGTGACTATACTATATATTTTTTCTTTCATCTTTTCTTATAAATCATTCCCTCTAGTCTCTAATCATTTTTAATGCTCTGCTGTGAGTTTCAGCCAATTAACCTATATCTTAAGGTGCTCAAATTTGGATCCAGTTTTACTGATATCATCTTCCCTTGTATTTTGTACCTTTCTTTTAAAATTCCCTTAATAATTATGTCAATGCCTGTACAGAGAGCACTATAAAAAGTACATCTAGTAGCAAAATCTTTTCAAAGACAGAAATTTTAAATGACGCTGTTTGTTCCAATTCAGCACAGTTTTACACCAAAGTAAACCATTTTTGAATGAGAAAAGACAGTTAAAAAGGAGGGAGGGGAAGATGGACAGTTGAGAATAGTTTGATTAAATACTTAAATTAACATGTAATAGCTGAAATTTTACTTTTGTAAGCTTTTAAGGCATCAGTACTGACTGCCATTACAAAGCGTGACACAGGAATTTAAGCATTAGTTATACATTTTCTAAACTATTTATTTCCAGCTTAGCCACAGGCCTCCCACCGCTTGAGTATCTTTGTAAAAACATAAATACACACATGTTAAAACAAATAGTGTCCCTGCTGCTAAGGCTGGAAGTTGGCTTGCCTGTCCTCAGAGTAAGTTAAAAGCAGTTTCAAAAGTAGTAGAATAAAAGCTTGCATGAATAGAAAACAATTATTATCGTTAAGAGATCCTTAAAGGCAGGTATATAATAGTCAACATTAAGGTCACCTTAATATTCAATTCAGAAATACTTCCGTATCTCCCAAGCCAAAGGATAAACTCCTAGGTACTAAAATTTGCCATTATTAGAGAAGTTCATTTCAATGTTCAGCCTCTAACTCGTTATCCGTAATTAAGCAAAATCAGATTTTAAAGCAACAAGAGGAGACTGTGATAAAGCTATTTGAAGTACTCTCTGGCAGGGATAAAGCCAGCAGAGAGGTGGCTGTCATAAAATAGCCAAATGGCTTTTTCCACCTCCATCAAGGTCACTTTACTGATGATGTGCTCAATAAGATGATAATGCATTTAACCACTTTCCTTGCATCTGACTTCGACCTTATTGCAAATCCAAATGGCCTTGTTTAACTACTCTGGCCTTTCAACATTTCCCTGAACAAAGATAATTAAGGAGATATACTGCCCCCTACTATCACAGGAATTGAAAGACAAATAAACTTTTAAGAGCGCAGCCAGGTGTCTATTGCATTAATGTACAATGTTTAAGCAGGGGGTAAAATGAACTAATGGTTAAATAATTATAAAAGGTTAACAAAGTTAACTTTGTTACATAAGGCAATTCTGTTTTAAATAAAAGAAAGAGCATAAAAGGCTTTCCAGACTACTTTTTACAACTCCCTGGACAACAGTCTTTTCTTTAATGCAGTTTCTGACTAAGAGGGAAAATGTTCTGCAGAAATTAACAACATTGAAATTTCTGCAGATTTGGAACTGGCTATATTTCATACACGAGTACAATTATGTTTTATGAAAAAGCAGGTCTATATAACTAAACCAAGAGCTGGTCTAATAAAAGCATTTCCATTCATTTTTTTGCCTTTGTGTGTGGTCAGCAACTATACTAGAGATGCAAATTAAAGTAGTTTAAAAATTAGTTTGACAGTTATGACAATTTGGAAGCTTAAAGTAATGCCTTCTCACCATTTACACAATGATGAAAAATGATCAAGTAATACCATTCTATAATAGCAGTTACTTTCTTCTTTAGTTTTTATTCATATATATTCTTGCATCCCAAAGCATTCTCCAGGATGCTAATTCTTCTTCATACCAAGGGGAAAAAAAACCAAACAAAACACGCCAATAGCACTTGGACTAATAACAACTGAAACAGGATAAAAATAATTTAAAAAAGCAGGCAAAGTAGTTGGGTGTTCTTTTTGTAGTTGCATGCAAGAGATCTTATTTTAGACTAATCTTTTTTTCTTCTAAATCTGGTTTTTTCTTTTAAGCATCTTAGAAATACTGTTGTATAGGTCTGAATCCTCTTCAAGAGCCAGAGAGAGGCAGAACAGCAAGTTGTACCAGAGCGATAAAAACACATAACTCACTGTTGACGTGATACTTGATACGTGAGCTTACTGCTACTGCAAAAATTGCTGTTCCTTTGCCACAGAAAATACAGTATGCAGAAAACCTGCTATACTATATTTAATCAGTGTTACCGTAGCACAGATCTTCAGAAATAACAACAATAACTACCTTTGCCATTTTGTCAGACTGCCATTACTTAGAGTTGTAGACGTAGTTCCTCCAAATTTCAAAGCGTTCAGGTATTTGGCTAAATCTTTTGCTGTGACACTTCTTAATCCAGACTCAACTCCTGAGTTCTGATACACCAGAATTTAAACCTCCACTAAAGATATTTCTACTACCCAACAGAAAAATCAGTGTCTCTACCATCACTGATTACCACATCAAATACCCAAAGTTTGCATTGTTTCATATAGAAATGCTATGCAAAATCCTTTCTGCTGCATAGAACAAGTCATAAACCAGCCTTTCACCCTGAGCTAGGTCTCAGAATTGTAACACTCTGTTTGTTTCCCATGTAGATCCCACTAGAATGATATACTGTCTCCAGATACAAGAAATCTACCACTTTCTTAAAAGACTTGCTTCATAAAGCATCTACTTGATAGCAGTTTACAGAAAACCATTATTTCCATTTCAAGTTTGGATAAACGATTGCCCTGGCCAGCCCCAAAAGACAACTACGCATCTTGCAGTTACACCCAGTGAGTTCCGAAGTTTTGCTATATTTGCAAGTTTGCAGAAAGTTTTGCACTTTCAATTATTTCAGTATTAGGCAAAGAAGGTGAATGATTATTTTCCATTCATCCAGAATATTTCAGTCACCTACCTACTCTGTTCAAGTTTATCACAGGTGAGGCTTTCTAAAGGAACACAAGTGCCATTTTTTTCCATTTGTCTCTTAACATTTAAAAAGCCTAACTTACGTAAGTTGGAAAACTACAGAAGCATTGTATTAGTACAGCTACTTTATTTCATCCCGATTCCTTACTTTGTATAAAAATCTTCAAGTGTTCAAACCTAAAAGATGTATACATCTTCAAACCCTTAGTGAGGTCACCAGCTCTCAGCATCATCTCTCTATACATCACTGAACATACAGAAGTCCTTCTTGCTATTCTGAAATTCCTAAGTCTGTAACTACCTCTTGAGAAAGCCTTTCAAACCCACATGCAGTGAAGCCTGTAGCAATATTTAGAATGAAATAACCAGCAATAAGACCTTTGCAGACATGCAGAAAAGATAGGAAAGTTAACGCCTCTTCTCATTTGGAAAACAATATCAGTGCAGTATTATTTTCTGGTATCACTGCTTAAATGCCTACACTGTACAAAGCAGACATTGTGATCTTTTATTCTTCCTTGTTTAGTTCAACAAGTGAATTGGGATGCAAAACAAGTTACAGAAAGAAAGTTGTAGAGTCTGATCTCATAATTGCTTATCAGATCATTTCAGTAATTTGGTAAGTCAATGTTAAATCTTCATAGATGCACGTCAGAAATGCAAGAATACAGCTCAAGACAAATTCTTTAAGTTGGGTCAGTCTGCATCATGAACTGATGGGTGCTTAGCAGCATTCTTATTGTGGACTTTTAAAATGAACACATACCTGATGTGACATTTTACTTTTTTTTTATAGCAACAATTATAAAATTTTATTTTAGACAGCTACCACATCAGCTGCTTTTCTTCAAAAGGAAAAAAAAATTATCCCATACTGCATGGAACATATTAGTTCACATGTTCTCAATTCTACTGCAAAAAGGTTAGAAAGTAAAAATGACAAGTAAACCAAAACCATCTAAACATTAGACGTTTTTGTAAAGGTTCTGCTGTTGTAGGTTTCTTCCTAAATTGTAACATAGCCTTTTTGTAACTCCTTGAAAGAAAAAAAAAACAACCCTATACTACGACATAGATGAGGCCATTCCCCACACAGAGTTGCAGAGCAATTAATCAAAAAACTTTGTACCATCTCATTTTTAGTTACTGAATTGCTTGACAGTTTTGAGCTTGATCCAATTCGATGGATGAGGAAAAAAAAATGGTAAGCTAGACTTTCTGCTCTGGTTTGAACACTTTCGTCTTCTCAGGTTTTACTCAAATATTTTCACCTGAACTTGCTGAGGAAATAGATATCATTTTTTGAAAAAAAAAGAGGGGGAAGCGAACTACACTGGCTAGGCGCACACCACTAAAAAGTTCAGGGAAACAAACTCGGCCTATTTAGTAGTATTATGCAAACGTACAAACTCTTATCTTAATGATAGCCTGTATTTAACATCAAGCAATCAGAACCTTTTGTCTATTGCACAATTAACACACTTTCTAATGCATAAGGAACTCTTGCCATCCTAGGTAACTTTTCCAACACATTTTTAGTGAATTTATTCTGTGGATTAGAGAGCTTAGGAGAGAAGGTGCTTCCCTTCCTCTCCCTCCATTGTTCTCTACCTTCCAAGCTGGTAACAAACAGACTGAGAGCAGCTCAGTCTTTGTCTGAGGGTTTGGTAGTTCACATCCCAAGTTTCTCTCCCCGTCACCAAAATTTTGGAAGGCAAGGTTTCCGAAAGCTTTCCACAGTAACGGCCAGAAACCAGGCACAAAGTTAACAAAGGGAAGCTATCGCCTCAAAGTGTCATGTTTGTTTACTGGAGCAGATCGGTATTCCCCCAAATCTTCAAAGTTCAGTTTTTCTGTTTTATTCAGCTGTTAAAAAAATGGCAAATGGGCTGAGGTGAACATAAACTAAGACAGTTTAAGACAAAACACTCTACAAACAGATGGACAGTTCAAACTCAGATTCACGGGAATTAACAGGAAAACTAAAACGTAGTGGACACAAAAGCTGCAACAGTACGTTCGTGCACTGGAATACAGACATTGTAATTTTAAGTAAGTTTAATTGCTGACATACCTTTCTCAGGGTTGGTTTTTTTTTTCCCCCAATCCTTCCTTAAAGTCTATTCTAGCAATTAACAAACAGAGGTCTCCGGATGGCTCACTGAAACATTTAAAGCTGGGGAACAAAAGGTTTATTTAAAAAATGAAAACCTTGGCTTGTACAACTCCAGACGTGAATCTGCTTTCAATTACTGAAAGTATTTCCACTTCAGTGAAAAAGGATCAAATCTTCAACTACACCATCTTCAGGCAATGAATTTGATTATATTAAGCTTTAAGAATGCAGAATGACTTTGTGACACAGCTGTATATTCTACACGTATCATTTATTAGGTATACAAAGAAGAAGGAGTTAGCACTTTAAATGAGAGGCAGACAGAAATGTGGCTGCTCGCAGCAGCGCTGCGCTTCCCTACCACAGCTCCGCTTTAGGGGCTTTCTTCAGGTGCCCGCGTAAATGTCAAAGATTACACTAAGCTTTAAAGGAAGGATTTTACAGTCCTTTAGAGATGAACCAGGGTTGATTTTTTCGTACTTCTATTTGCATAATTTGCACTGTTGTAAAGTTCCGTTTTTCTTTCTAGACTTTTGAACTAGCGCAATCTATTCCACATCCTCCCTCCCCCCCGCAATACAGCAGGTATCGCAGCCTCCAGGAAGCATAATAATTAGAAGTACTTTATACTTTTCCCATTAGACAAGCGTAACAGAGTCCGGCGAGGCAGCTCAAAGACTTACACTCCACGGCGAGGTGCAACACCTCAAACGCAAATTATGCAAAAACTTCTCATTTCTTACATCTCCGATTCCGCAAACCGACCCCACCACATCCCAGCCAAACACCGGGTCGGGCTCTTTCAGCAGCGCGAGGCAAGGAAGAGGAGAAAGCGGTTACCTCTCGGCTTAGCAACACTACACGCACACGCCCGGCAGTCCCCGGCGGCTCCTCGCACGGCTGCCCGAGCTGCGGAATGAGCCAGCGCCGCCCCCGGACCCCGACCCGCGCCGCGGGGGGTGCAGCAGCACCAGT
>VXBL01004717.1:153248-297151 GCA_013400195.1 Aramus guarauna | reverse complement strand
CCCTTAAACCCGGGCCGGGACCACAGCACAGGTGTAACACACAGGTGTTACAACCCACCCTCTCGTCACCCCCCACCTCTGCTTTAATTGAAACAGAAACACCTCCCCCTCCTTCACCACCTTCGGAAATAGTTTTTCTTTGCATCTCTATGGGCATGAATGCAATAAACTCAGCTTACTCCAAAATACTCGGCAATTTATAATCAAGTCCACTCCTAATGAAGTGTTTGAAGTTGCAGCCTGATCTAACAGCATCAGGTCCGTTACATTATGCATCATAGCTGTCAGATAAAGCTATCAAATAATAGATACAAAATACAGCATTCACATTACTCACCACAAATTTCTGAAATACTGTAGAGCCAGAACAACTAGTTGCCTACAAAACATGCAGATACAAATGTACTTACTCAAAATAGAAAATCTCATTTTCAGCTGGTAATCAAACTTCAGTTAGTGCCTCTGTCTTCAGTAAAAGAACTATAAGAAAATTTTTTTTTTTAATCACCTCCTCATGGAACATGGAACTCCTTTAAAATGTTTGCAGGAATGGTGTCTTCAACCTCATTCTTAACATCACTGCACAAAGAACATTCTTCTGAGTTGGCTTAAAAAATACAGTGATACAAAGTAATTCCTACAAAACTCATACCATGCTTTTTTCCACCTTGGACCTTTGCCAATACCGACTAACCTTAACTCTCCGCAGCCTATGGCAAGATCCGACACAGGCCAAGTTATCACAGCAGCTACCCAGAAGACACATTTTGCCAAAAAATCAGATGAAGACATTGTTAATGACTACACGATATTTCCAGGGAAGATCATACCATTCCAGAATACGTTTCAATGCTGTTATGTAGAAGGCTGCAATAAAAGCACATATTTTAGATGTATTATTCATAAGAAATGTAATAATATTCAAAAAGCTTACACAATTAGTGCTCATTTGCAACTTTCAAGAGAAGCAAAGACGATACAGAATGAAATAGTGGAATTCTGTGAAATGGGGGAAAATAAGGAGCTAAGTAGCCAGGTCCTGATGAGGGCAGTCTTGGCTGACAATGGGGGAAAATGCTGGAAAAAAATGCAAAACACTCGAAGCGAAGCTCTTCAGGTTAGATATGCAAGAGACTACGTGTGCCTTGACTTAGCACAATGGAGAAACGGTAATACAGTCACTATTGTCTGATCCTTTGCTCAGACTTCGGGGGTCTGTGCTGAAAATTGGAAGCTTTTAGCAGTTAAAATTCTGGACAGACTCTCACATCTGTGATAGCTGCAACATCGGCCAAGAAAAGAGGTATGAGATGAAATCATGAATGAATGTAGTCAGTTAAGGAAGGAAGTCTCTAGCAATGCTACAGCAACACTCATATTCTCTGCATCTCTTCCAAGAGGTCTAGTTATAATAAATGGGGTATTAGATCACGCAAACACCATTTTCCAAACTACTTGAATGGAATACCTATGGATAAGCACTTTCTGCCATTGCAAAATCTACTAAGTAGGTAATTAATTCAGGCATATACCCTCACAGATCTTGAAAGAAAGAGGAATGGGAACTGGATGCTGGAGTCAGCCCATGCAGAGCTCGAGAGCTCCTTTGAGAATTACTGCCCTCAGAGGGCACCTCTAAGAGCACTCCCTCTACAGAAGACTGCTATGGACCCATGCAGCACGCAGGGTCCTGCCACACGCTATCAAAAACACGAGGTATTTAAACAATCCCTCTTTGCAAAAGAAAGCCACCTTGTGACTACCCACCTATACGTTCTATACCATTTTTTGACAAATACATACCACTGTACATTCACTATCTGAGGACCGCAGCCTATTAAAAAAGTAGGATTCTGCCTCTGTTAATTATGCCAGCGCTGACCTTGTTCCTTTACCCGGCTGTCCCTGATCCCTCCATCCAGATCCATGAACAGACCTGGATGTTGCTGCAGAGGATCCTCTTCTCTCCATTTTCAGCCAGCTGCAATGGAATTGTACTTTGCTTTGATACCCCCTGTGCTGCTATTCCACTGTCCCATTAGTGCCAGCACAAATGATTTATGAAATCTATTACGTGCAACACTAAAGACATCTGAAACATGTATGTTTGCTTAGGAAAATATTTATATGGAGTAGACAAATGGGAGTAAAGCAAACTCCAGCACTGATATCACACTTTATGCTGACATTGCTCATGCCCAAACAGTAGAAAGATCAAACAAAACCTTGGGGGTGGGGAAGTGGAGGGGATAGCATATATGTTTCATTCACAGGAAAAGAGAGAAGCACTTTTTTTTTTTTTTTTTTTTTTTAATTATTTGGTCAGAGGGATTATTCCAGTAAATTATGCAGAGCATTAACCATTGAATTTGAACCCATTTTTAGTCTTTATTAATAACTCATTATAGTCCTTTTTCTTAATGTGGAATAAATTAGAGCTGTGTTAATCCATGCAGCTATCTGCAGGTACATTTATCACCACGGTAGCCACTTTTGCTCTCCTTACTGGAAGCCGCATTTCACGGGCAACAGAGACTCATCCCCTGCCGAACTCAAGTCACGGTGGCCTTTTCAGGTCACTGGCAGGGTCACCTGAAAACTTACCTTTTTTTTGGAGGACTGAAAGGTACCGCACAGCTGGTCTTGACATACGTGAAAGAATTTCTCTTTCTCTCTCTCACTCTCTCTGTCCTATTGCCACAATTTAGATCAGTGAAAACAACTGAGCTGGGGCCTTGCTGGCATAAAAGGGCAAAGAACTGCTAACAGGATGTTCTTTGTGGGAACTCAAAGCTTTTGGAACAGATTCCTCTTCCCTGATCCAGAAGAGCTCAAATTTTATGGCCTTCATAGCATGTTGCGTAGTTCATATTTTTCCAGAGTGTATGAAAACGGGAGAATTGTGAATGTGGTTACTTTCTGGAGGCAGGGCTTTGTTTCAGCTTTCAAGCTGGCTGGTTTGCATTTGGTTGAGGAGGGAGGGCTACTGCAGCTTAGTCACGATGATTAATTTTTACATTTGCATTTGAATTTGTGTCAGGTTTTCAGGAATTCGAAGGTAGTAACAAACAGCCATACTCGTTCTCTGCTAAAGATAAGCATTATCATGGAGAACCGACACGTCAGTAATTCCATCACTTCAAGCTGATGCCAGGAAAGGACTTAAGAGGTTACGCTAGAGGTGACTCCGGATCATCATTGAACGAGAGAGTCCCAGGTACGAGCAGCTGTGCTCCTTGCAGCACATAATGATTCAGTCCTTACTATTACCGCCTTTGAGCGCTGTCATGCCAAAGTAGAAAACTTTATTATGCCCATTTTTAACATGGCAAATGGTGGCACGAGGCTGACTTGTCAATACCACAAAAATAGTACCGTGAGAGAGGGAAAACCTGATGGCTCGGATGGTCTTATGAGGCCTGTCCTAATCGCTGAACCTTTCTTCTTCTCATCATTGAGGTAATACTTTCAGCTGTTTATCAACATTAACGATGACCAGAAACTTTTATCAAAAGGGAACAAACACCTTTTTAGCCAAATACTAAATGACCTATTTGAATAGCAGTAGCCTAAGTGCCCTGTTAAGACATCCTGTGATAAATAGTGTTACGCTACTTGTACTGAAATGCTAGGTGTAAAGAAACACTGTTGCCTGCACATGCATTACCAACGAGCACGAACAGAGTACCTACATAGAAATCAAAATTGCACAGCATCAGTACATCACTTTGGAACCTGTTTTTCTTACAACCCTACAAAAAAAGCCGAGTATTATGCTATGAAATTTAAACACTAAGAGAAAGATTGTTGTCAGATAAGGTATCATTTGTAACAGCAATATACATTTTCATGTCTGTTTTACAAAACATACTTAATCAAGTAAAGTATTTGTCATTTAGCTTTCCAGTTCCTGCTGCAAGTGTATTAAAAAAGGCAAATTCTTGTCTAGAAATAAGTCTAAGAAGACTATCTGATCTCAAGAGGATTAGTAGTAGGATGTGTTCCCATGAGAAGCACATGTGCACAAATATATTTACGTGTAGAACATCTTCTACTTCTTAAGCACTTAAATAGGATACTACATTGACTAGATTTTTCTCAGAAGTATAGATTAAGATGAGCCATTTTTCATGCAGTAATGATGCTCATTTAAATGAGAACATACTAAGACCATGATGAGATCACAGATTCGGTGTTCAAATCTGAAAACAATAAACTTTTTTTTCCCCCTTTTCACTCACATAGATAAAGTCTAACTCTATTTGTTATAACCCCTTCCAAGAGTATATTAAGAATTTTGCAGTTTCAGATCAGCATTTCACTGAAAATGCAAGTGGAAATTGTAAACAAGTAGATGAAACTGGGGTAGGGCAAGAGTTATAGCAAAAATATAGTCCTTTCAAAAAATGATTGAATGATGAAACTTTTCTTGAATGTAAGTGGATAATATGTGGGGGTTTTTTTTTCCTATTTGTGCTGTGATTTTTGAGTGCTGTAGATTAATATATTGAAGTAAATAACATTCCTCCGCTCTTTGACAAATTTCCCAGTGAGCTCAATGCAGTATCAGGCCAGGTAAAACATGCAAAATATTTTTGCATAACAGTACCTAGAATTTTGCTGTTTAACAGTACAATGCCCTGCTTAGAATCATCCTACTCTACACTAATTTCTATCATAAATAAAGGTTTAAGAAAATACAAATTTACAGTTATTATACAAATCGAATATCCTGGTCTCCAAAATCTGACTTATTAAAGACATGAATATTGATCGTGATGCTTCTCATAGTACTTAGATAGTTTTAGCTATTTTTCCACAAACACGCTCCTGTGTTCGAATGCAGACAGCACCAGTCAGCCAGCAGACTACAGAGAAAAAGGGCACGTACACTTTGAATGATTAACACAGTTCTTGGAAAACACAAAGCATACATGCTTTCCCTATCTTATAGTACTGCTAAGTGATGAGGAGGAAGACATTGTCATGAAATTTCTGGGGGATTAGATGATGCATCAATGAGCCCTTTGAAAGAAATAGTTACACACACCACCACCTCCCTCTCCCCTCCCCCCAAAAAGTTAATCCTATTTGTTTCAGAAGAACTGCTATATGAATAACAGTAGTAAGATGAAGCAATAAAAAATAATACTCTGATGTTTTCAAGCCATTTTACCTAGTTTTAGAGGAAAAGGCAATAGTATTTTAGGGAAAAGTTTAAATACTTCACTGAAGAAAGAAAAATCCAAGTAAAACCTGAGCCTTACATCTCTCTCTAAACTGAACTCCCTACGAATTTGAATCCCGTTTGTATCCTGTGAGACTCACTCACTTCAGCGCATCATCACACTTCAGATCCCTAAACAGAAAACTATTAAAGAGCCTGAAACATGCACAGTTGTGGCACCTCCCCCCTTAATTTTTCGTATCACTTTCCTGTTTTTTCAGTAACCTCTACAAGCAGCTGCTGCTCACTGGCTTTCATCTGGAAAAGAAGGCAAAGAAGCAGTTGCTTGCACAGCTAATGCTCCAAACTGGAGACTGAGTGTCTAATCTTCATAATAAGCAGCTTCCAACTGACTAAGTTTTGATTTACATTTAATACTTGGGTCCACAGCTCTAAATCCCTCTGGATTACTGGATTATTTTTTTTTAATTAAAAATTTACACTTTTGTCAGAAAGAAAAAGCAGAAGATATTTACTGCAAATGAAAGTGACATTAAAAAGTAACTGGAAAGAAAAAGAGGTTAATTTGGTATGTAAAGACATGAGATCTCATAACAAATAAGGTATCTGTAGGCTGTTTGAAACAATCTCTTTAGAGTAAAATAGTTTTCTATAGAGGTCTGACAAAGAGAATTGGCTTTTGTGGGGGGGAAAAGAAAAAAACCAAACCCAAAATGAAAACCACCCTACCCTATTGTGAATCTCTTAGAACTGGTAAAGACCACCAGCAGAGCAATTCTATTGGTGTAAGAGAACAAGCTCTATGAAAAACCTCTCTCCTTAATGAAGAAGCTGGAATCTCATACCTCTAGACAAGTTTAACTAGTATTCTGATCATCTTAAAGAAAAAAGTTCAAGGTACTTCTCCAAAATGACATCTTTAAAAAGGTATTTTAAAAACAGAGGTGCACACATACACACAAAATCAGTATCTGTGTGATTCCCACAAAAAATATTTCACATATTTCTTGGAATAAGCATTGTACTGATCATGACAGAAACTATGTGGCCAGGACTGTGGGTTCAGCTGCTGCTGTCCTTCATCTTCTATTTTGTCTTTTTATTGTAGGGTAGATGACTGAAAAGTCAATGTATCATTTTGGTCAGAAATGTCTTTTTTTTCCTCAGTAGAAAGAAACCATTTCTTTTTCCTTAATTACAGCTTCTCTTCCCTCCCTTTACATCCTAACTCCCTGGGGAAAAAAAAAAACAAAAACAACCAAAAAAACCCCAACCACTAGAGCAAATTTTCTCCTTACACAGTTGCTGCTTTGGCAAGATCAGAAAAAAGTGTCATCCTTTGGGTAAGTCTGTCAAACAGATTTCTAACATACAGTTTGAGAACGTTCATCTAAAAGTACTATATCTGCACTTGTGTATGCTTATATGACATTTATTGCCTTGGAAATGTGGCATAAAAATTATTTCACACTACTCTGACACCTGGTGTGAGCTATATCCCTGCAAGTGGTCTCTGTACAAAATGGTTATAAAAATTATATGTTTAAAATAAAATAAATGCTTTCCAAACTATTAACTTGGGTTCATATTAAAAAAAAAATGCATTGCAGGCTGCTGTTAAGTAGACACCTTACCACCTTTTCCAGGAAAAAACAAAACAAAACACAGACCAAAACAAAAGAGAAGAGGTTTTCATAAACCATAAGAATAGGGTTTACGTGCACTTTATGTACACTCAGAACTGCCTACATGAACAAACTTTCCCGCAGTACATGCTCAGGCAGATGATGAATGCCTGGTGATAGGTGGATTGTTAGGCACAAGACTAAGTGCTGTAGTACATCTAGAATTGCATTTACAGCACACCGTGAAGTGATTTATTGGATATTAATTCTCCTGGAGAGCAGGTGATCATTTTCCACATTTAACCCAACACACAGTATTTGCCAACATGCCGAACCGCTAGTGAAATAATTTTACTCTACACCAGCAGACACGGCATATTCAGAAACAGGGTGTAGCCACTATCAAGAATTTAAAGTTACCACCTACTTAAGAGGGGAGGAAGGAGAAGAAAATATTTCTTCCTTCATTTTATCCATACTTCAGGATTTTTTGATGTGCTCACTGCATCTTAGTAGGCCTGTTCACCTTGCGCTCACACACAGAGCCATGAGTCTGTACTGCAGGTCATACAACCACCATTCGGGCTCGACTTACTCCAAGCAAGGCTAACCATTGCACGCGTTTCCAGAACACAGTATATTACGTATCAGTTACCACATGTAATGGTCCCTAAAGTCTTTCTTCCCACTATTGCTTCCTCATACTCCATTTATCTGCTCGGGATGCCACTGCATACATGCCAGACTACCATGGATCCACGTGTGTTAAACAGCTTCAGAGTTCTGCTCTGTCATCCAGTTATTATTTGCACAGCAGCCAACTTTATCACTATCATTTCCTAATTCCATCATCTAAATGATTTCACTAACAATGCATTTCACTAAAGACCTTCCCACAAGCACTGCCAGATTTGCAAGCTCTGGTGTTATCTGCCAAGAGAAGGAACTCAAAGACCAGCTGAATTCTCTTGTACGAGAGCCCTTAAAATGTGAGCAAGTGGTAGAATATTCAACTTTAAAGGTATTTCTCAAGGAAAATAAAGCAACTAAATATAGCATGTATATACCGAGGGCACACAAAAGCTGATGGCATGACACAGGAGTTTTTACACAGCTAATGAATCAGCACAAGTCACAGGAAAAGGTTCCCCCCCCCCGCGTCTTCCCACCCACCATGTGCTTACACTTTAAGAGCAAAGCATGCAAAGTGAAAGCCTAAATGAAAACCTACATGGAAGAGTAGGTTTCAATCCTACATTTAGGATTGAAAATGCTCAGAGCTGAGCCTGCTGGAGAAGGATTCAAAGATAAGAAAAGCATTCAGTAAAAATGCAGCTTTTATTGCAAATGTCCTGAAGATAATCAAATTTATAGAAGCTGTCCTTAACATTGATAAAAAGGCAGATATAGCATTATCAGTCTCAAAGAGTTCACCCTGCTTTCTAGAGCAGTGTTTCCTGAAGTATTTCCCCTCACGCATACAACCTGCCTTAGCCTCCTCCTGCCATCTATTATACTGCAAGAAGCACCATCAGCCCTTTCCTGAGAATCTGGACGTTCCCATACTTTGGGATTACTCTTCCCTCCTTCCCCTTTGCTAGGGATGCTTGTGCTTCATTAAGAGTTGAAATACTCATTTCACCACATTTGCTCACTACTTAATTGAACTGGGGTCAAAATAGTAGGAAAGTATGGAAAACAGCTGGTTCTTAAAATTGCATGGAAAATGTATGCAAAAAATAATAATTTTATTACAAGATCTCTATTCCACATTTAAAGTCTCAATCCACTTTTGGTAAACAAGTTATTCTCACATCTCTGTGTCCCCCACCCAGAGACCCAAATGCTTTTTTCTACAATGAGGATGATCTATACATACACAACAGTCATCTATCTAGGCAAAGACAGTGACTGTTGAAAGATGAACCTCAGGAGTTGTTGCCATGAGTTTGTCCCTCCCTCTTCCTTTCGCTCCTCTTCACCTTGAAGTGTCCTTTCTCATCTTGTCCACCTACCTTTGTGATAACTTTGAGGGAGGGGGCGAGATAGAAATTCTCCAGCAGAGCTCTGTTCTGAAGAGCAGGCTACTGAGACTGGCATTCACCGTGAGACAAGCCCTCAAATGTGGTATACAAGAATCCCAGATTGTAGGTGTTTAAAATCCCTTTTTCTACTCATGTGGCCTCCTAGAAGTTCTTCTGAAGTTTCCCAGGAGCCAGTGTTTCTGCAGCTGAGAAAAATACTCCAAGGGCTATGCAAGGGCACAGCAGCTCCTACGGCGATTGTAGGGAAAATGTGCCATGGACTTATTCCACAGAGACTTCAGCTGGTTGTGGTTCTCAGTTCTCAATATAAAGGAAAGGGATATGTCACTATCCACGTTACACAGGAGCTCAGCTAGATGGAGAGCGCTTAGGCACGTAACTGCATGATTTTGATACCTCATCTAAAACTATTACACTCTAAAGCCTGGCACAAGAATTTATCAATAGCTGAAGTCCATCAGTATTCTTTGCCTTTTTGATAACACTCATGCTAACATCCAGCGCAAGGGTCACATTGCTATTTAAAACTCTCCTGCACCAAAGTAAACAAACCAGACACTGATAGATTTCCTGAACTACCCTGAGGCAGAAGCAGTTTCACAGATGGGGAAAAAAAAAAAAGAGATGGGCAAAGGAAAAAATGCTTGAGAGAGAATTTTGCTCCAGGTTTTCTAAATCTTACCATCTGTATTTCATTCTGGAAAACCCTCCAATTAATACAGATATTTTTACTATTGTAATAGTTTTTCCCTTTAGTATTCAGAAATGGATAAAATTGGACCTTCTTTTTTGCTGCAAATTTTTGCATGCTGATTAAATAGGGCAAAAATGTGTCCCACTACAGAGGAACAAGGCAGTACCAGTAGTAACAATATTTTAAAAGGAAACAAAAACATCCAAGAGAAAATCTATTATACCAGTGTCTGAAAATCTGAAGCACTTAGTGATGAATGTGTAACTCCCCCTAATGGAGGCATATTTGAATTTATCTTAAAAGAAAATGAAGTAACTTAAAATCTTAATGCTTAAAATACTAGTACTACTGTCATACCACTTTCCCCTTTCTGGCTTTTTAACGAATCTTTTGGGGTATGCATCTCTGATTTACAGTAAACATTAAATTATTATCAACACTTTTTTTTATTTTCCTAGTGAGTTTTATTACATGAAGTAAAATCTTAAATATATGTGCACTTCAGCATAGTTCTATCATACACACTCAGTAGCCATTAAAATTCCCTTAAATTATCTTCTGTCAGTCATTTCAACTTCTGTTTTAGCTAAAAGTTTTCCTGTTTCTTAAAAAGTCAGCAAATTGCTATAAAAATGACAGTGACAGGCCACAGTGGTTTTGGTTGTGTGGTATAAAGAAACACTTCTTATGTGCACAGCTGCTGGTAATGAATGCAGCATGTTTGAGGCCTGATCTTGGACAGTTTCCTGCATTTCTGACTGCAGTTCCTTTGGCAAGTTTTCTGGGACCATATTATCTATATGTCCCAGTATTTCAGCCAAAACTTTTCAATACAAGAGTTTGGCACTGTGCACTGGTGAAACGGCTTTCAAAAGTCTGTCCTCCCAGAGTTAACGACTTTTAGGAGTCTTCGCTCTAATTATCTTCTAAAACCCATTTTATGTATTTTTTTAAATGCATCATTTTCTACATAACCACTCTGTACGATATGGCAGACAGATTAGATTTTTATATAACAAAATCACTACTTGTGAAAGATGCCAGATTGACAGCATCAGAGACTAAAATTACATTTGTCCGCAGCCCAGCTACAGTAACAGCAGCAGCAATGCAGTTGTTCTCAGAGCTCACAAATTTGAGCTACTGCAACTTCTAGGGTAAGTGAATAGCTCTGGACTTTGTTCTGCCCGGACTTCTGATAAGCCTGGATGTTGCTATAATTGGTCTGGTGATACTGTAACGAAGTGGTATAAGTAGGACTGCGATTAAACATTGGATTTTACACAGGTCACACTCCCTGAAGGAGGCATTTAACCTATCTCCTCATAGTGGTGAAAGACTCTACATCGTACTCCACTACCAAAACTAGTCTTTAATCTAAACACATGGGTATACAGATTTTCTCCTAATACAGAGAAAATGTAAAAAAGAGCAGCAGTCTGGAAGGAAGCTATGGATATAATCCCAAATGCCTTTTCCTAGGTTTCGATTATGTATCAGAAAGGAAGGTTAGGAAATTTCATGCTGAAGAGTTGCTCTCTTACAGTTTTTTGGTTTAAATGGGACCTTAGATATTTTCTGTTTTTCTTTGCAGGAAGTAGTTCCTAGCAAAATATGCTCTTAAATAGGACTTACCCAGCTGTCAAATTCTACTCTGTAATGCCAACAGACTGAGGTTCAAAACTATGATGAACATATGTTTAAAATAATTACATTGTAAGGCAAAGATAGACATGTTCTTGTATAGCAAAAAGGGCAAAACTAAGCTTATAAGCAAGAAGAAGGATATAGATGCAATATGTCTACCTGCACCATCAGTCATCATACAGACATATTTCTAGCATCATCTAGGACATGGGAAGTTAAAAATTAACTACTCAGAAGCAAAGATCCGTGTTACAAACCAGGAAATACGGAGAAGATACAGGGGAATCTAGAACTATAAATTAAGTAGGAAAAGCTACAATTCACAAAGTGAAGCCTGGCGCAGTAACAAGAAAGAAGGAAAAGCAACAATTAAGAAAGTACTTAAGAGAGTTAAAACTTTACCAAACATTTTGCCGCCCAGGATTTCTGATGATTTTATTTTTAAAAGGGAGTTAAAACTAAACACCAGTAGCTGTGGAGACAAAAATACCAAATTTTTACATGCTTCATCTTACCCTGGCTTATTTAATGTAATTTTAAAAAGTGTCTATCAATAATCTTGTGACAGAATAATCCTCCCTGCCCCCGCCAAAGAAAGACTAACAAAACCAAAACCACAACAAAACCGTGTTAGACTCTCAGAACTAATGTATTTAACCAAGAATCAGTCTAGCCGTGGTTATGGGTGTTGAAACAAGGATTTTCCCATCTGTCTGATCTGGACAGTCAAACTGCAGGGCCAGCCATGATAGATATTTCCTTTCCAAATTCCTTTTCTCCCCTAACAGAAAGTATTACTGAGATTTGTTTTATATGTTTGACAGAGAGTAAATTACATAGATATAGGAGATCCTCTAAAGATTTGTGATCCTTGTGAAAGAGGTTAATGCGAGTCAGGGAACATTGGAGTTTAGGATATATAAGTAATACAAATGCCGTCAGTCATTGTCTTAAGATGATAGCACAATTTGGTTTGTTGGATTTTGTTGAAAAAAATCTTTTATATTACTTCTGGGATTGCAGTACACAACCCTACTGATGCCATGTTCGTGCTTAAAAATATGTTCAATTATGTAGTTGAATATTTAAAACCACTGCTCACTGTTCAGCACTAGTTGGTATATCAGTTTTGCATTGTGGGAAACATAAGAGAGCAAATTAATAGTTTTTCCCCTTTTCTTTGTTTAAAAAAAGGGAACATCTATCCCTCTCACCCCTCCAAACCCTGGTACCCACACCATATGAAGTACAAAAGAAAAAGCATGGACATACATGATTAAAATGCTTTAACTCTGCTAAACATTGCACTAAAACGTAGATGTCTTTAGATACATACAATCTCATAGCCTGTTTAGGACATACACAAAGACTACATAACATCACAGCTTTAAACAATGTATATGATAACACACATAGTGTAGCACTAAACTGACAGGTTTCACAAAGTCATGCACATTGCCCTCTTAAAATACTTTCAAGGCAATGATTGTAGAAAACCATCAGGAATTTGGTCCCTCCAGGTCAAGCTGTAGAGAGTCTGGTGGAGAGCCACCAGGAGGATTTAAATACTGGAGAACTTGCCACATGAAGAAAGGTTGGAAGAAGGGATTCATGCAGCCTAGGGAAGAGAAGGCTCAGAGGGGGCTAATCACAGTCTCCCAATGACTAAAAAATGGAATTACAGAAGACGGAGGTAGTCTCTTCACAAGGGTGCATGGTGGCAGGACAAGAGGCAACAGGTACAAGTTGTTTCAGGGAATATTCTGTCTGGATATTAAAAAAACTTCACTATAAGAACAATTAAAATTGGAATAAGCTGCCCAGATAAGAGGGGGGATTTCCCTTGGTGGAAATGATTTCACTCTCTGCTTCAGACATAGCCCTGGATCATCTAAGCTTAAGGCCCTACCGTTACCAGAAGGCTCGACCTGATGAGCTCCAGGGATCCCTTCCAACTCTACCTTAATGCAATTCTACATTCTCAGTTTGATGTGTTTTGTAGCTACAGGAGGAAAGGCCTCCTAGCTGAATCACTGTTTCTCATCCCCACATTACCATTTGTTCTTAAAATATCTTGCCAAATAAAATACCATCCCACACAGACAAAAGAGAAAAAAAAAAGGAGAGAAAAGAGTTCAGTCATATTGTTATCAATATTCTTTGTTTACCTACATACTTCCTTTTATGCACATTCTTGTGGTGCTTAAGTGATCTGCAAAATAAATCTAGTGAGCCAGTAACCTACATGCAGATAAACTTACAGAATGTCCTAGATTCACCTTATACCTCTCTCCTTGTGCTTTGCTAAGTTGCCAGTGAAAAGCAGTAATTTCAATGGAGCGTATTAACTGTGATAATCTGAATGGTCGTTTTATTTCTCTCTTTCTGTATAATTACATATATAAGAGTAACAGTGCACTTCTTGATGGGTAAACCTACATTTCCTGTGAATAATATGGGAAGCAGGGTGGGGAAAAGCATATAGAGTGACATATGTAGAGAACTAACGACGAAGTATGATTAACCGATATAAACAGCTAAGTGAAACACAGCATAAATTAGCCCAGCTCTACTGGTTTACAAGCACATACAGGTGCAGAGCATTTGAGAAGAATTCTTACCTCATGGTACCAAGAGAGCTCATAGCCAAATGTGTGTAACTGGCAAACGCTACTACCATCTTTAAGTCCCATTTAGCTACAAATAGACACTTAACTATGCATATATACAGAAATATATTTATATATTTCCAGAGTCCAGGAGTACCCATAAATAACCAAGTATAAAGGGAACTCTACTTGCTTTGAGAGACTGCTGCAATTCCTTTCTTCACTGAATTACCTCATCTTTTTCTTCTCTCTTCTGCTGTGGGAAATATACTTGAAGCAATTGAGTACTAGCAGAAAAGTCCTCCCACATGAAAAGATGTGCACGATAGGGCTGTATAACCTCACGGCAAGGGCAGAAACACTTCTGTAGGTATGGTGGCTCAGGCCTCAGGCAGAGGTAGGTGAATATAGGATCCAGAGAAAATAGCAAGATGATACAGTTATATTGGACATGCTAAAGCAGCTGGCTGCCAAGCTCAGAGAGCGAGCTCAGATTTCTCTCTTCCCTCCTACATGCTCCATGACAAAATAAGAAGGATTGAAGCTCACCCCAAGCCTCTGTGTGGTGCCTGGACCAACTGGCAGGGTCTTACCAGTGTGAAGTCCTTACGCCAGCGATATTAACAGTTGTATAAGTAATGGCTATGCATGACTTCAACACTTTTGCAGAAAATGAAATGTATAAAGGAATAATATTTAATTTTGAAATCATAAGAGGAAAGGTTATATTTGTAGCAGTGTCTTTATTCATGGACTTATTATAGACTGGAGACAAAAATTCATCACTAGCTGAATCATATTTTATACTACTAATTTTGAAGTTACTGATTTTGTATTTATTAATTTTGAATTTCAGACTTAAGATAAATGGAAGCATTTAATTCTCAAGAACACAGAGCTGGAACATTCAGTTTTCTAACTACAAAACCTGTCATGGTGTCAAAACTTAGAGAAAAGGCAAGGATAGTTTCAGGTGAAATATAGGTAATTATTGGGGCTTGACAAAACTAGCAGAGAACAAATAATTTTTAACATTATTTCTTTAGTGGGACTCTGGAGACTAAGTAGCTATACTATCTTTTAAGTACAGGATTTGGTGCACGTCCCTGCAAACTCCATAAATCCATCAGTAAAATTGTTTGAACAGAGCTTACAGAAGGACAAGTTTATTTTTTATTTGATAGACTATTTGTTCTCAGTTATAAAGTAACATTCTTATTTTAACATAATATTGACCATTAATTTCTAAACCTAGGCCTGCAATTCCAGATTCTTGGAAGTTCAATTACCAACACATACTCCCTCCTTGCTCAAACTTGTGATGAACAATGAAGGAAACAAAGCACCTTTTATCAATCTCAGAAATCCCATGGCTGCTTTCAGATGATGCAGCATTGACTCATAATTCATCAATGTATACGGGATGACTAACGTAATGTTACCTCACCTCTAAAATGGGTGTTCCAGTATCTGGATAAGGACAAGGAGGTGGTAATCTGGAAAACTACAAAATTAAGTATTAAAAACTAAGTATTAAAAGCTTCCTTAACAGGAAGCTAAAACCGTAGCTTCCAACCAGCCTGTGTTCTTCACCCTCCCTAGATTCTTTTCTGGATAACCTGTTCAGAAAGCTACATTATACCTGATGGGGCTAGTGAGCTAGACTAGGCTCAAGTCACTCACTCCATGGCTTGAAAATTATAACCGCACCCAGAATAAACAAGCTAGCAGAATGAGCTGCTTTTCCTTGCATCTGTCCTGACACTGTCAGATTTACCCGAAGCAGATCAACTCCTGCGCATTTCAATGAACAAAACTTGTGAAGTCCCAAGCATTGCTCACACATACGGGGACATCTGGATAGTTTGACAGCAAACCCACTCAGCTGGGAGCTTACGTGGACATCAGCAATGCTAAGAAAGCTTGTGGAAACGAAGGTGTCGTTCTGAAATATCTGAACAATGGTTAAACAGCCACAAAAGACAATCAGTAAAGGAAAGAGGTGATTGACACTCTGGAGCAGGAATAACTTATGTCAGACATTAACTGCCCTGCTCCCTCCTGTTTAATGGCTCTTACCTGCCTGATCCAAGCACCACAACAAAATAGTAAGATCTACCTCTTCTCTCTAACTTCACACTCAGTTTCTGAAGCCTGGGAAAATACGCATGAAACAAGTAAGTGAACAGACAATGAATTCCTGTTATGTCTTGTGCCTTCTTTGGAAAGGGAGGTCAAATAAGAAGGTACAACAGTACAGAGAGCTATGCATACTACAAGAGGGAGTACAGGGGTCTCGGGGTCACTCCCAGGATCCGAAACAAATTTACATTTGGTTTTGAAGTAGATATTTTGAAAGGTTAATTATTTATGGAAAGTCCTATTTGCACTTTTAAATTTTGGTTTGAATCAATTTCTTCCTTTCTCTGCCTCACAAATAATTTTGTAATGTAAATACGAATTGCAATGAGTGATGAGAAAGTACATGTGAGCATAAATTAGATGATGTAAAACTGAATCAGACACTTCCAGATTCTTCAGTAAAGCTTACGCAGTTTCATATTACAGTTATTCCAGTCTAAGGCTGCCAAAAGGGGAGGTCCCACTTCCCACCCCTGGAAGCCATGGATTCCTGCCTGCCTCCCTACCTCCTCCCCTTTTTGTAAGATCAGCCTGCGCAGCTGCAGGGTGAGTTGGTTCAGCTGGCTGGTGATGGAAGGTAATTCTTTTCAGGGTTAGGATACAGTTCCATTAAAGCTGACATTAAAATATTTAGTGCTGCTGCAGTTATGTCCATCTTCTCCAAACCCTGCTTCCTGTGTTGTGTCAACTCTGCTCTTTGTCTGACTCTGCAGGGAGCAAGTTCAAGCCACTAAATCTTCAGGAAACCATCCAAAGTAATTGGGGGTAGAGGAGGTGGGGAGGGGAGCAGGGAATAACACTCTGCTGGCTCAATGGCCACAACTAGATCATTAAGAGATTGGAGGAAAGCCTGCCCCGACAAAGAAGTAACAGCCACTGCATAGCGAGACTCGGGATCAAGGCAGTAGCAGCACAGTGTACGCTAGCACTGACCATCACCCCGGATCATCCAGTGAACTGACCTGCTCTGGGTCTGTGTAATTAAGCGCTAAGTCTGCAAAAGAAATGGCCACAGCATCTAGCTGGAGTCAAGTGGGAAGCGATCATCCCCTTCTGATGCATACAGGTATTGGATTGGCTTACCTATCGTATGCAGCCTCATCCTTAGAAATAAACTGTATTTTCCATTATAACAATGTAGGGGGAAAATTGTTGCATCAATAGATCAAGAAAACATCAATATGCTTCAATTCAGTTTGGTTTTTTTAAATCTTTTGAAGCAGAGATTTGCTATGTTTATATTTTATTGGGAGAAGGGATATGGAAAAGTAACATCAAACAGCTATTTGTTGGAATAAAACAGTGGTCTTAAGAGTTTTTTCTAATGCAATCATATCCATTTATTCAACTGGAATCATTTTATAATTATTCAAATAGTGATTTATTAACCCCTGTCTGGCCCAGGAGTTAAATCCCATAAATAGCTAAAAAAACCAACCAACAGTGAATCAAAAGAAATATTAAACTGAACTAAAACAATCCTGAGACAGCTGGATCATGAAAAATTGTTCAACTCTGAGAACATTTAAAGGTTAGAGCTCTATTACAGGTAAAAGAAAAAAAGATCATAGACAGAGAAAAAAAGATTAATACAGTGAGTACCTAGTCTTTCTTTTATTCATTTCATTTTCACTGAAACGCCACCATTTTGCAGATGGTCTGAAGTATCACATTCCTTACAATCTCTAAAGGCTTTATATCAGTTATTCTAACTATGCCTCTAAAAGAACAGCCTATAGACAGCTGAGGGAAATAAAATAGACATTATAGAAGAAGTTTCCTAGTATCTTCTTTCATGAAGATTTTAAAATAAAGAATGCAATTGTAACATGACATAAACCTGCCAAAGTTTATGGCTTTGCACGTCTTGCACACTACAAATGGAAGTCAGACTTGAAGATATCACTGCAAGCATGCAGAACACTGGCCACTGAACTACCACTAGTTGCATTTCTGGTTTAATTTGATTTTTGGAGAAAAGATCACGACTGAAACTTCCGGCAATTAAAAATCTTCCATAAAAACCACAGAGATGACTTCAGTGGTTAATTAGTTTTGATGCTAAAATGCCACTGAATGTTAAATGTTAACATTAAAATGCACAGGAATGATTCCCGCTTCATTCAGTCAGTCATTTTGCCAGAAAAACAGTCAGCCTTGTAAAATTATGCATGGCCAGTATTTATAAAGCATAGGGAACAGCACTGTCTTTTATTTCTTCAAAAGTTTTCCAGTGTCAGAAAACTTCAGAGAAGTCAACGTTAACAACTGCAAGAGCTCTTCAGCCAGCTCTTTTAATATTCTTAATGTAACTTTACTCTAAATTGACATCAAGGTTTGCCATCGACTCATCTGCTTTATGCCTACCTGTTGTCTAACTACATATTTTTGCACTCCTGAATGAAGTTGTCTGGCCATACCTTGATAACTTGAAACCATCCAGCATTAATGGCTACAATTTAATATTTCCATAGAAAAAATAAATATTTTATCATATGATCTGTCCTCTTTGCCTCCTCTTCCTCCATCTGAGTACAGAAGATAAATATTGAATAGTTCAGCATTTTCTGCCTTACTTGGGGAATTCTTCTATTTTTGCCTAGATTTGGTTAACATTGTTAGGATTCCTTTCATTCCTTTTTGTCTGAATGGCCAAAAGAAGCAGCCCAACATCTGCCCCATTAAAGGAAAAGAAAAAAAGAAAACCCACCATAAAATTTAGTGGCCATGGATTTCTCCCTGATTTGTCCTCCTGCTCCTTCAGTTTTCTGAATTTCTTAGCTGATACACACTCATTATCATCAAATTATGCTCTCCTCCAGTTGTTTGTCAATACGCATCCTCTCAAACGGATTTATTTTACAGGGCTTTTTGTCTCCTATCTGAGGCAGTTTCCAGCACAAACTTGAAAGAATCATTTCAGGGTTTGGATGTGAGTATTTTTTTTCAGTTTATAAAATGGGTTTTTAATTTACTGAAAGATATTTTACATTACAGTTTTTCACACAGGGAATGCTTCCTGGTTTTCACTGTCCTCTGTTTAATAAAGTCCTAAATTTATCTGTTCACTCACTTAAGCCAACATTAACTGTGATTATTATTCTTCTTTTTCAGCCATCAGTATGATGTTTAATAAAGAATTTATTGCACCAATATTTTAGTTATCTATGATTTTTTAAATGTCAGTCATTTTAGCACTGACAGCATAAGACATACAGAACATAATCTCTCCACTGAAGACCCCATGACAATACATTTTTTTACCACTTAGATATTATAGGTAGGTTCTTAAGGAGTCACATTGTCCCCTGGTGTGATTTTATGTCATAAATGCTTGATCAAGTTCAACATTGAGTGGGTTTTCAGAACCAACCCCCGAATACTTTAACTAATGCTAACATGTTCTATTAGGCAGTGACAAAAGGGGGAAAACCCCACCTTGATCATACAATGCACTCTTTCAGTGGAAGTATATTATTTGTTATTTAAATTGTGTAAACTGAAATAAAAGTGACAAGAAAAAAAATCATCTGGTTCAGTGTAGCAGTAATTTTAACCAATGTAATAAACCTGGCCTCTATTTAACAAATTGTCTTGCACCTTGCTACAAATATTTGCACTCTGCACTGTCCATTACTTGACATTTTATAATCAGATTTTAGTTCTCTATAGGACACACTCAAATGTAAAAGTATGGATGTTGCTGTAACAATGTTGTTACTAAAATGCTGTTTGTACTCTTAGCATCTTCATTTTTCTTCCTAACGCTTTATTATCTTTTTCTTCTGCCTTTATTTGATGCTAAAGTGGTTTTATTTATAGACATTCCCATTTGCAAATTTTGGAAATGTTTGTCATTTGTCTTTTATGTATAATGTAGGTGAATTATATTTGTGATTTCTGTTGGAAGAACATTAGCTTCTATACCCTATACTGAAAAAGTATTGTGCTTAAAATAAATTTTCCCTACATCTTCAGACATACCTGAATATCATTATGACTACCAGCATATATGGGCTTAGTGTTTGCCTTCAAGTCAAATTAATTGCCTTAAATTTTTAACAGTCTATGTTCAAGTAAGACATGGCTTTCTTAAGTAGTCTTTTTGCAACTATTGTGTTAAAATATATTTATTTTTATTTACCTATTAGTGAAATAAAGAGAGATCTAACTGAATAAATCAAACATAAAATGCAAGATTGTATTGTCATTCAAAGAGTTGGCAAGGGAATGGAGAGATGAGCACTTCTCCCCTCAAATTATTAGCAAAAGTCATTTCACATCAATAATTTACTGCTGTTGGAAAAAATGAATGTAAAGACATTTTCTGTTCCACTTCTCACTTCCTGCTTAAAAAAAATAACATAATAAAAATCTACATGTTAACACATTTCAGACAGAGTCTTAGCATTCCTCGCTGGCATCAAACAGATCAGTGCCAAAATGATGAGACAACCATGCAGTCAAATGTGCCATCAGGCTTGAAAATCTCTGCAGTCAGCAAACTTTGTTGTACAAAAAGGCTGACCTTTACTATCTTATTTTATTTTATTTTTAAAGAAAGGTTAATTTGGAGATCTGTTAACTCACAGAAAAATAGATTTAATGAGGCCTTTCATGCTTCTGGATGAGACGTTGATTTACGGGTTGCCACCAGTAGGTGCTGAACAGAAGAGAATAACTTGTTAACTTGGACAATGTCAAACAGGTTTAAATTGAATGAAATGACATGAAAGAAATGAGTTGAAAGGCTACAGATTGTTTTACAATGCTTTTTCACAATGTATTATTCACTAGTAACGATTTTAATGACTGGAAAAATGTTACGTATGTGGGTGCTAATATCAAAATGTTAATATCACTTGATAAAAAGGTCAAGAGTATTTCACTCTATCTTAGTATTTATATGCTAGCTTTTATTAAATTTCTATATGGAAAACAAATCTCATTTCTAGGTAAAATCAGTGGGACATTAACAATAATTATCATATAACCAATATGCAAGTAACTATGGTAATGAAAAGCTAATAAGAATCTGCTACTTGCATCTTGATTCTTGAATTTCTTGATTACTCTTTGTTTTCAGAAACCAGAGCAGGTTTAAAAACAAATGTGCTTGACAAAAAACAAACTTTCGAGTGTTTGCTACTGGTTCTGTAAAATAGGGAGATGCCTTCCTTCCATCTATTACAAAAACATTTTTCAAATTACACATCTAAGGATGGATGTCTACATACGGATGCTAAAATACCTGACCTGGCAAGTATGCAAGTACCTCTGAGCTGCAAAACATCAAAGCGTGTTAGCACTATGCCATACCTCTTGACAAGGTCTATTAGTCTGGGTGAAGCTCCTGGCTAATGCAGACAGACTCCTGCACCCGAAGTGGCCAGACTGCAGAGTGTTGCTTTTTAACATGCAGATCTATCAGCTGGGGTCAGTACAAATTGGGGCGTTTCTGCTCTTCCTTGCTCAGTGTAAATAAGCCCTGTCTTTCCACCAGTTTCTCTGAAACACTGCTACCTTTATTTTATTTACCTATTACAAATATAGGCTGAAGGAGGTGTCTGATCTTAGACAAACACTGAACAAAATAACCCGTGCTGGAATCGGTATGTTTTAGATATGCTGAAATAGGGCAAACTAGATCAAAATAAGCTGGGAACATGCAGGCTAACCTCACCTTCACTGCACAGATCGTAGAAAAAGCTGTGGCTGTTCACTCTTCTTTGTCTCTTCCCTGCTTTTCTCTGTCTTTTTGCATTAAGTCTGGCTTATGTAGTTCCATTACAGCAAGTCACCTTTAACCTTCTGATTAGTAACCTGCTTGCTCTGTCTATGACATATTAACAGAGCAAACCCATGACCAAAGACAGATATAATGGGCTTAGTGGGGAGGAAGCTACGTAAATGCTTCCACATTGACTTGCTGCCTGAAAAATATTATGAGCTCTTGTAAAGGAAAACGGGGTTTGCAATTAAACTCAGGTTTTCTGCAATTTGCTAAGTGTATGCCTGGAATTAACAGCCTGATAATACTTGGAAAAGAGTAAGGTTTCTAAGCAATCCTTCCCAGTTTCAAAAGTCAGTTTGGCTGATTAAATCACTAAATTAATTTGAAATCAAAACTTTAAAATACATTTTTCCTAACTTCTTGTTCACATCCTTCACAAACACCAACAAAATAAAACAAAAAACACACTACAGATTTTTCTCTATTCTTCCTGGGGGTCAGAAAGTTGCATTAGAAGAGGAAAAAGGAATACTGTGCTCACTCAAGTCTAAGGTACCATGATTTTTCAAAAGCATGTAAGATTTTAAAGGAAAAAACCCACAAAACTCTTTTGCCACTCCACTGTACACATTGTTTCCATTCCATATATGATCCCCACTCCTTGCCCATGTTGCAGTAGTCCGACCTCTTGCTTCCCAAACCCACACCACCCTCAAAGTTTCCTGCGAGTCCCTGCAGTGCCGTCCGTCCACATTTGCAGCCACCCCGCACCATGTCCCCCGCATTGACACAATGTACCTTTCATGCCCACTTCTCTTAGAGCATCACGGAAAGCCATTCCACCCCCCCCAAACATCATTTCTTGCCCAACCCCATATACATCCTCACTCCCTCTTTGAATCAGGGTCACACACAGCTCTCAGTGCTGCCAGTAGGAAGAAGCTTCTCTGAGCAAAGATCACCAGCTATCACAGTGCTTACATCTGTCTGTCCTGCTGTTCAGCTGGGATAGAGTTACTTTTCACAAGAAGCTGGCAGGGGATACAGCCAGGATGGCTGATCCAGGGTAGCTGAAGGGGTATTCCATACCATGACGTCATGCTCAGCATTTAAGGGGCGACCTGGCTGGGGAGAAGGAGTTGCTGCTTGGGGAGAGGCTGGGCATTGGTTTCCAGGTGGTGAGCAACTGCACTGGCTATCACCTGCTTTGTATATTCTTTTATTAGTATTGTTGTTATTTTCCTCTCCCTTCCCTGTTCCAGTAAACTGCCCTTATCCCAACCCACAAATTTTACCTTTTTCTTCCAATTCTCCTCCCCATCTCATCAGGGGCAGGANGTTACTTTTCACAAGAAGGTGGCAGGGGATACAGCCAGGATGGCTGATCCAGGCTAGCTGAAGGGGTATTCCATACCATGACGTCATGCTCAGCATTTAAGGGGCGACCTGGCTGGGGAGAAGGAGTTGCTGCTTGGGGAGAGGCTGGGCATTGGTTTCCAGGTGGTGAGCAACTGCACTGGCTATCACCTGCTTTGTATATTCTTTTATTAGTATTGTTGTTATTTTCCTCTCCCTTCCCTGTTCCAGTAAACTGCCCTTATCCCAACCCACAAATTTTACCTTTTTCTTCCAATTCTCCTCCCCATCTCATCAGGGGCAGGAGGGAGGGGTGAGCAAGCAGCCACATGGTGCTCAGCTGCCAGCTGGGGTCAAACCACTACAGTCCTTTTTGGTTCCTTTTGGGCCTCAAAGGGTTGAGATAATGACAGGTCTGACCAGAGTGTGTTAAAACAAATTTGTTATATGCATTTATTATATTAGTTAAATACTCACTGGTCAGAATGATGTTTTGTTTCTTCATATGGTTGTGTTGTGTAAACCCTTACTTGCTGTATGTATTCCCTGCAGCACTATCACCTCTGGGAGAGGGGTCTGGATTCTCATTTTGCTGTACTGTGTAATATTGACTTATGATATGATAACATCACTGGTGTTGAGGTTAAGCTGGTATTTGTATGGGGCCTTGCTGTCATGCCTGTACCTCAGATGACATCTCTCAGAATTGATTAATAATCATACCCAATATATGGGGAAGACAGGGGGGGATGCTTTCTCCTGCTCTTTCGCCTCCCCTTTTTCCTTCAGGCTAGTTACAACAGCTTTTGAGAGCTTTGAATATCCTTGGGATGTTCAAGCCAGCAAGCATGCTCTTATTGCTATGCCTCCTGAATGCATTCCAGGTTTTGTTTAGGGTAACAAGAAATTGTTTTAAGAATACCACCCACGGATCTGCCCCGAGGCTGGATACTCATGGGTGGGATGGCATGTGGGAGAATATGGGCAGGTATCTAGAGACCTTCTCACCTCCAATGGTTTGGAACTTCACTCCCATACTACAGGACTCTGACAAAGTGGTAGAATATTGGAAAGGAAAATGCTGTAGCTGTTCCTAAGAGACACAACTTACCGTACTGTGCTGGGCCCTGGCCAGTATCTGCCAAACACTGCTTGATAGTAGGCAGCGCCGTCAGGGGGCAGAGAGGGAAAACAGGGCAATGGACACTGTGGCTACCCCAACCCTGTCAACAGAAGAACAACCAGAAAACTAACCCATGCTGGTATCAGTCTTCCCTATACACAAAAGGAAACACGCAAAAAAAACCAGTTCCCTTAGTAAGGTAGGATGATGAACCTCACCATCACGAGAACAGGAGGAAGGGGCAGAATGGGAAAGCATCAGAGGTGGAAGACTGCTGTATGGAGTCCTGTACAACAAGTCGCAGAAGCTGCTGAAGGAGAAGGTGAATCAAGGCAGTTTGCAGAAGTGAAAGCCATCCAGTTGGCTTTAGGCATTGCTGAGCGAGAAAAGTGGCTGATGATCTACCTCTATATGACTCATGGATGGTGACAAATGCCCTGTGGGGGTGGTTACAGCAATGGCAGCAGAGCAACTGGCAGCGCAGACGCAAACCCATCCGAGCTGCCAAATTATGGCAAGGTATTGCTGCCCAGCTAGAGAAGCTAGACAAGCCAAGTGATTAAAGTCTCTCTGGTATGGAGGACGATGGCTGAAATTATAAATATGGGGAGGCCTGGCAGATTGATTATATCACATTGCCACAAACCTGCCAAGGCAAGCGCTGTGTACCTACAGTGGTGGAAGCAACCACCAGATGGCTGGAAACATATCCCATGCCCCATGCCACTGCCCGGAACACTATCCTGGGCCTTGAAAAGCAAGTCCTGTGGCGACATGGCACCCCAGAAAGAACTGAGTCAGACAACAAGACTCATTTCCAAAACAACCGCATAGACACTGGGGCCAAAGAGCATGGAATTGAGTGGGTGTATCACATCCCCTACCATGCACCAGCCTCCCGGAAAATCAAACAGTATCAATGACTGCTAAAGACTACACTGAGAGCAATGGATGGTGGGACCTTCAAACATGAGGATACACATTTAGCAAAGGGCACTTGGTTAGTTAACACTAGGAGATCTACCAATCAAGCTTACCCTGCCCAGTCAAAACTTTTAGGTACTGTGGAAGGGGATAAAGTCCCTGTAGTGCACAAAGAGAGTATTCTAAGGAAGACAGTCTGGGTTATTCCTGCCTTGGGCAAAGGCTAACACATCTGTAGGGCTGCTTTCGCTCAAGGAGCTGAGTGTACTTGGTGGGTGATGTGGAAGGATGGGGAAGTCTGGTGTGTACCTCAAGAGGATTTGATTTTGTGTGAGAATAGCCAATAAATTAAATTGTATGATGTCAACTGCTAAATAACCCTACCATTGTATACCATCACTATTACAGTCCCTCTATGCTGTATCAATGGTATTACTGTAAGAATGACCCAAATTAATGAAGGATGAACTTTGATGAAACCGAACAAAGTGCAGTGATGATGGAACTAGAATTGGCTTCAGCAACTGGCGCCCATCAACTTCCTTGGAATTGACATCTTCATCCCGCATACCATGGCCACAGGCTGTGCCAGATACACCAGTTGTGACCTCTGGATGCAGCATGCAACAATTCAACACCATACACCATCACTCCTGCCCTGAGAGACTGTCATGACAGATGGAGCTCAAAGTCATGCATTAGATGAACTCAACAGACATTTTAGAGGGATGGCCCATAGACTATGGGAATGATATCTGTGTGTATATATAAATACATCTGTATCAAAGACAGGAAAAGTGGTGGTGATTAATTGGAACATGTAAGATCTGGGCATGATGTAGAAGGCATAGAATAAGGAGTGGGTAATGTCCTGGTTTTCAGCTGGGATAATTTTCACAACAAGCTGGCAGGGGACACAGCCAGGACAGCTGACCCAAACTAGCCAAAGGGATATTCCAAACATATTATATGACATCATGCTCCAGAAATAAGGGGGAAGCTGGCTGGGGAGGAGTTGCCACTTCTTGGGGACTGGCTGGGCATCGGGTTCCAGGTAGTGAGCAAATTGCATTGTGTATCACCCCCTTTGTATATTCTTCTATAAGTATTGTTGTTGTTATTTTCCTCTTCCTTTGCTGTCCCAGTAAACCGTCTTTATCCCAACCCACAAGTTTTACCTTTTTCTTCTGATTCTCCTCCCCATCCAACCAGGGGGTGGGAGAGGTGAGCGAGCGACCATGTGGTGCTCAGCTGCCAGCCGGGGATAAACCACAAGACCATCTAAGACAATCTCTAGTGTCTGGTGGTAATGAGGGAATTGCACCAGCTTAATATCTGATGATGCTCAGACTTGTACCCACCTCAGGTCCTTAACTTTCCTGGCAGACTGGGCTCACTGTGGAGTAGACACAGGGTATACAGAGTCCAAGTCTCCTGAGGCTCACTAAGAGGTAGCTTAGCAAATCAGCATCTGTATCACAGTTGACAAACACAAAACACCTGGATTTTTGAGAGCTTAATTTCTACAAGAGCAACAAAAAAGTCTTCACCTTATGCTCTAGTTCACACATCTTCAGCCCTAATGGACTAGGGGACTACACCACATAAAAATAAAATTGCCAGACTTGTCAATCATAATGAGAATATAGATCTCCTGTGCCTTTAAGGAACTGCAAGTACTTCAGATATAGGCAATTTGATTGGGTTCATGAGGGAAAAAGATTAACTAGGTGCAGATAGGTCTATAAAACTACACAATAAAAACATGTAGCAGGGTCTGGCCCTCTACTAATTGATTGGCATATTAAGCAGTTTAAATATTAAACTTCAAGTACAATAAAATGAACGTATGGAAAGCCAGTTAGTTGAAAAAATAGCTGAAAATTAACTAGAGGGAGGAATAAGGGTATTATTTTATATAATGTATAAGCAGCTACTGTTCCTGACAGTGAACAGATGATCTTAAAAGATGACTTATGAGTTCTTTTATATCAAATCAGATTTCCCTTAACTTAATAAAGATTTTCTTCACACAGCTTGGGGGAAACATTTTTAACGTGATTTTGTACTATATTTAAACTACTGTGAAAGGGTCTGACATTTGGATCATGCTTCAGAACTTCTCAGATGTCTCTCTTGGTGCTTTACATAGTCTTGCAATGACCCTTTCTATTCAGATATTTCGGGAGTTATAAAAGCAGGTGAGTCTGTGGGTATCTAAGATCAATTTGTAATCCCCTCAGTTAAATTCTGCCATAAATATAAATGGTATCAGCAGCAGCACAGTGGGCCAGAATCCTTGGTGACTAACACTGGTCGGACCCAGACAGTAAGCAGGTACGAAGCTGTAATGATTCATGCCCACGGGCTTCCAGCTGTTGGAAAAAACAACTGCAGAACTTTGTGTAAGTGGGAAAATTGCATTCTAGCTACACTTACTGATTTCTGGAAACGTATTATAATTTTCTAGACTGTTAGGGCAAAATACTAAAACTCTCTCCACCATAAGCTGCACTTCCTGCAGCCTTGCTGTCAAAAAGATATACTTGCATTTTATAAGAATAACTCACATGGGGAATGGTTGGAAGAGACAACCTTGGAAAACAACTAATGGAAATTAATTCCACGTAAACCCTCTCCTGATATAGGTCAGTGCCATCTCAGCAGATTGGGTGTGTATTTCCATTGCCATCCAGAGTTGAATCTTAGCTGCAGCCACCAAACATCATATAGGTTAAATTAATGCAAACTGTATGCCACTATTAATGTTTTGCTCAGTTGGTAAATGGAGTGCTCTCTCCCTCATGCTAAAGCGGAAAGCAGCACTTCCTTACAGCCCTGATTTCTGGTCCTTCCCTGTACAGGAAATACAGCTCAGCAAATATTAAAAATTAAGTAAATATATACACACACACACACACACTATTACTACAGTAAGGATTGTGTTTCGATATGCTTACAAATATGAGTAATTCTACTAGTGTAAGTGTATATATGGGCCCTTGCAGAGGTGAGAAATCTATTCTGATTAATACCACTATATAAACACCTCTGTGTAGTGCCTTTCTCAGTGAATATAAGAAACATTTCCACTACCCAAATGCCACTACTTTCACTTCTAGTTTTCTGTATCTGTAAAATCTGTTCATGTCACTAGTTTAGAAGCATCCAGAGGAGATACTCCACAAACCCTGATACTACATACACAATAGTTGTCCAAGTATTTTGAGATAAACCAGCAATTCTTATATTCATCATTTTAAGAATGAGAAATCTATAACTGGGAAAGAGCAAGGGAGACAACACATGTTTCAGATACACAATGTCTCATCTTAAGCCATCAGATGCACAAACATGTGCTACTCATTTTAGAACAAACTAATGTCTAGTGAATATCAATACAGTCTGACATAAATTCATATAGGATGAAGAAACCAATAAACTATATAACTATGTAATAAATGTAACTCTAATAACCTACCAAAGATTCTTTTCTTCCACCCGCCAAAGGTTAGTGTATTCTGGTGGCTAAAGGCCAGGTGATTTTTTTGAACTATCATGATACAAAAGTCACTTTCAGAGAAGGTATGTGCAGTTTTCAGCCTTTTTTATTTATTTTTTTTTCTTCACAGAGCCTTAAGAATTTTCCTGTGAAGATGAAGATCTCTATACAGCAAATTTAATCTTGCCAAGCTCAATTTTCTTGGTTACCTTTGCCAGGTCCCTTAAAAGTTGTCTGCAGCCTGTAATTGAAAACCACAGACTGTCGAGTGGACTCAGCAGTCCTGAGGGGTACAGTCTAGGAGCAGCTGAACTACAGGAGACAGCCTCGGCTGGTTTTATTACAACTTGACTTTCAGGAAAGTATTGTAAAAGCAGAGCTAAACCAGACCTTGCCTAGTGTGAGGGAGTGTTAAGGAGGAGCCGTGCCTCACGTTGTCTCACTACAGACCACTGTGAACACACAGAAGCTGGAGTACCCGCACTGGACAAAGCTCGTCTCATCGTTACATGCCTGAAGCTTCATTAACATCCAGTCTGGTTCATGTGTAAAGTTACACCATGGAAAACTTCACTTCCCCAGCAAATTCCCCAAACAAGAGATTTAAAATTCACTAGTATGAGGGAAGGGGAAGAGAGAGGAAAGGAGGAGAAGGGATGTCACGGTAAGAAATGCGCAAACCAAGCTATAACATGCAATATTCAGCAACAAACATGTATTTGTGATATAGCAACCCACTGTATACTTGCCCATGTTGAAAATTGAGAGTTTTAACACGACAGCAGACAGGAGCTACAAGCTAGAGCAATCAGAGAGATCTTAAAACAGACACACAATACACACATGTATGCATGTGGTTTATTATGCACCTACTCATGAATGCCAGCTTTCCTTATTTAGGAGGCACATCACGTTGTTTTCAAGAAAATATGGACAGTTATTCTCTGGACTCTCCAAAAAGGCTGTTTTAGATCCTGTCTACTCAAAACACTTACTAGGAAAAACAGTATGGGCATGTGTCTGTGTGTACAAGGTGGAGTTCAGGCATTTGAAGGGAAAACACGAACTGTTTCTTGCCTATTGCTAGACAGCAACAAACTATGGAAAATGCATAGGAGGAAGGAAAACAGTTAGTTTTGTCCCTATCAAATATTGTCACTTTTGACACTTCGTTGAATAAGACTACTTTCTCTGCCAGCTGACAGTTGCCTTTTGATCTCATCATATTCTCTTTGCCAATACTCCCCACAAGCAATGCCTCAAAATCATTTAGCTTCAGAATGTCTTATCAAAATAATGTTTCACAAGTACTTGCAAGAACCTGGTCTACCCCCTGGTATTTACAGAACTTCAACACAAAAATTTGCGATGCCTCTCAGAAAAGAGCTACTGGATTTCATATATAGAAAGCTGAAGTTTCTGAAGCTATTAAATATACTACAGGCCCATAATCCTCTCCCTTCAAGGCAATAAATCAACTTGTCTTAGAACACTAACAAATGAACAAAGAACCACTGCACTACCCCATGAAATGAAATTACGGACCCCACTGTGAAACAGCAGACTCACTTCTCTTTGGCCAGTGAATTGTGTTAAACAGCATCTGAAAACATGGTATTGTGCAAGCTAAAACCACCGGTATGGTGCAATTTATAAACAGGCAAAACACCAATTAGATGCTTCTGGTAAAGTACGTTAGAATCCTACCTATGCACCACTTAAATACTAATATGCTAGAGCTATCTAACATCTGTGTCCAGCACTACACACTGTGCTGAATCTACAAATCTAAAGCCTCATGAGCCACTGAATACTTTACAGAGACGCTGGCACTTAACACAGCCGTGCACTACTGAAAAAAACATGTCTTGTAGTTTAAGAGAAACCATCTCTCCTAAACCTCTCAAGAGGAAATCTTATGAGTTTGAACTGCCAGGTATTCCCACAGTGATGTGTGCCAGTGAGACACTTCACGTTCTCCTTCCTACTCTGAGTTTAATGTTGCCTTGGGATGGGAGTACAGTCCTGCACCTCGGACTTTGTAAGCAATCTAGCCATTCTCTTTTATGTAAGAAATTTAAAACATGGCACTGGTCATGGATGCATTTGCATACTGGAGAACGTGTTCCACACAAACCATTTAGAAGCTCTCTCAGGTATAGTTGGGGTTCTCATTGACTGCATGCTTTGGAAAGATTATTTCCTCTCCCATATGCAAAATACCCTGTGATGAGGAACTTTTCCTTTCCTCATGCTTTTCCCAGTATCTTGGGAAACTGCTTCTAAACTTTGGTGATACTCCTTTAAATGCTGATAGCTCTGCAGTTGGAAATGGTGTCTCTTCTCCTGGTGTGAGACTGAGCGTGGGGGTTCTGGATGTAGTGATAACGCAAACAGAGGGAAGTACTCTGCTACCAAGCCTTACTAATAAAACCCAAGTTGCCTTTAGAGCTTCAAGCTAAGGAAGAAATGCTTGAAGAATTTCAGTGCCTGATGTTGAATCTCTCTATCAGATCACAGAGCTGTTTTTATTGCTTTAACTCTCAAATTTACTAATTGACATTTTATGTTGCGATAATGAATGCAACTTAGCGCTGCGCACATTCAAGACCTGAACTTTCCCTGGGTAAAGATTTTTCTAGTTAATATTAATGCTTTGAAATAGATGATAACAAGCTAGATGTTACAGTGACTGAAAGATATGTTATGCCCAAAGGAATAAGATTCAGGAACTAAGACCAGCAAATACAAATATGAAGTACAATTGAGTGACCAAACCAAGCATCGATATGACCCCACAGTTCAGACAGAGCTCCACAAATAGTGGACTTCAAAGTCACTCTGATAAAGAAGTATCAAACATATCAGATAAAAATGTTAGGAAGCTTTTAGCATTATAGAAAACCACATGCTAGGCAGAGATTGGCCCTACATCAATAAGAATTGAAGGCTTCTGGCCTTGGTAAAGTCTGTGTTCTGGTCTGAAGATTGTAATGTATGAACAAAAGAGATCTCCATGAGCTGAAATCAAACATATTTTTTACTACAGAGTCTTCAGTTATCTAAACCCAAGTAATATGTACAACATTAAATATGTGTGGTTGTAAAATCTGATTGCAGTCTCTTACAGAAAACACAGCAATCTTGTCCTATGGGAAAAATAATAAAATACAACGATGCTGAACATTTATAAATGACCTTTCCATTCATAAAAAGCTAGAGGTCTCAGAGGAATCTTGCAATAAACTTGCATATGAGTTTATCTATAATCCATCATAGGGGAGAAAAAAAAACAACAAACCACATCAAACTAAAACCCTTCGAATTGGGAGAGTACTTTACTAATCTATTCCAAATCCGGTGGAGCAGAAGCCTGCATGGTCTAGCTGTAATATTTCGCTCCACCAGAACTGCAAGCTGCCCGTCATGGGTCACATACATTGCTTATCAACAGAGGAGTGTTGGTTCAACATTTATATATATCAGAAGTCAAATCTCCAGACCAGCAATGCTTTTCACTTCCAAAGTTGCACTTTGAATTTTATGCCAATCTAACAGACAAAAATTTAGAACAATGAAAAGGCAGGCTAGTGAGTATGTGATAATGGGGTTATTAATTTTACAGTGCTAAAAAAATCTAGACAAAGGAAACGAGCAGATTAAATCACTTAGTAACAAGAAAAATCAACATTTAAGTGAAAGTTGGCTTTTTAAAATAAGGAAAACTATTCCAGCCAACTTTTCATGTAATTGGTGATTTTATCACCCTGTAGAATGAAACATGCTGTTTTTCTCATTGCTGCTATTTCATCTTCAAGCCCAGGATAAACATTTTCACCCCCCAAAAAAGGAAAAGATAATTTCTTGATAATTTGTGGTGTCTACACCGTGACACTTATGCAGCAATTTATGTGTAATCTATGTTACAGGGAAGTAGGGAGCATGTGTAGCTATCTAAGAATGTGCTCATGCGGAATCTAATTGTATCAGAATATACTAAAAAAAATTAAATTTCAAACACCAAGGAAAAATTTTCCTATCGAATCTGAATTACTACATATTCTGCAGTTGATTCTTATGTGTAATTCTCTATGAGCTCAAAAAGAACCTTGCATGATGATAGGTGAATAATATAAATAATAAATCTACAGCACAAATACTGGAACAGAAGATCCGCAAAAAGGATCTTTTGCTCATATTTTATGCTGACTTTGATGGTATTATGAGGTCAACAACAGCCAAATGAATTAAAATATTCCTTTGGTACGAGCAAGGGGTTTGGCTAGAGAAAAAAAAATTCCTAATAATATATATATTTTTAATTCTATGCTCAAGACTGTTTGGGATTCTAGCAACAAACCTTTGAATCTTCACTCGTCACCAAATTCAGAGGAAACAGGAAGCCAATTTTTCATAACTAAGGCAAGTATTCACATCCACATCAAAGTTACTTTTTCAAACACACATATGACCAGCCGTAGAGCATTTCATACATGCTCTTTTCCAGTAAAAACCATTGCCAAGTAAGCTTTCATTATACTGGCACTAGAAGTAAACAAACACATTAGCAGTTTAAAGCAAACTGTAAAAGGTGTTGTATACAACAAAAACATTATACTGGCATTAGGAAAAGATGTTGAATATCAATAAGTTTCAACTCTCAATTGAACTCATTCAATTCAACAAGTATTTGAAGTTTAAATGTATTGAGATGGTCAGTTTAAAGAATCACTTACATGAAGAAACTGCAAAGCAAGCAACAGTCTTGTTAGCTACCCTGAATATTTACAGACATTAGCACATGAACAGTAGCTGTATATACATAGTAACCACATCTCGATGAGATTTTGGCAGGCAGGCAACCAGAATTCATGCATCTCAGTATTTATATAAGTGCAACATGGTAAAAAGCACTAATTCAAGAACGCAACCTAGCATACATTTTTCATACTTAAGACTACAACCCAAATGAATGGTGGAGGATAAACCTTACAAACAATATTGTTCTAATATCTCTAGTCAGCTCGTTTCACTAAGCTCATCTCTTTAACGAGTCAATAATTTCTGTTTTGAAAAGTGCACGAAGGGTATATTTCCCTTGTGGGCGCACACAGGCTGGAATCATGCACAAGCTAATGAGAGGAGCCTTCCTACACCTTCTGTATAGCACAAGAGAGATTCAGAATCAAATCCTCCTGAAGAAAGTGCTTGGAAACAGATCTCTGACTTTCAAGAAACGTGCTCTGACAGACTACCTCTCTGCACTTCTTGGGGCAGGTCTCAGGCAGCCTTCTTTCTCTGTTGTAACTGTTCTTCCTTGCAGGAGCAAATTTTAGCTGGATGTGAGACTTGTACCAGATTCTTCCATATCCATGATGACTGACGGAACTCGGAGACTCTGACAGTCTCAAATGTTCCTCATGAGGTGAGATACCTGGCTTGAAATTGTTTTGGAAAGAGAGGGGTTGAATACATAGATGTATGTATGTATAGGTAACCTAATCACCTCTAGTTAGTTTTGGGGGATCCCAAAGGACCACATCAGAGAGGACGTTTCCTTCTCCTAATTTTGCAAAAAGCGCAGACATACTTGAAACACTCAAATCCAAAGGAGAAATTCCTTTATTATGAATTTGAATGTTTAGGTGTCACCTTACAGCCCAGGGCGCAAGCTCTTCCTGGGTATTACTTCTGCAACACCTTCTGCTTTGGCACTTGCTTGGCCACACGAGTGACGCCGGAAAATTACTCAGCCTTTTGTGAGTATCAGTATAAGACATCTGTACAGGCAGTGTAATTAATACACCGTTAGGAAGTGCAGGCACCAAACCCGAGGCTTTTAATTCCACCCAACGACAGAGTATCCACAAGTCAGATGCAGGGCTGAGACTGGATCTCACTTTTGTTCCAACTCGTATGTAACACATATTTAATCATTCCATACAATTTTAAAAAGCAAAACTACATTTTCACCTCAGGAGATACTTCTCATTTACTGAAGCTAATCATGTGCTTTTGAAATCCAGAGGCTCTCTCTTAACTTGCAGATAGATTTAACAAAAACCTCAATAACGTACAAAATACAATGCCAATTCAGAAACCTTACATAAAACAGCACTAACACTAAGAATCAATAGCAACTCATTTCCTTCCTTTGGCTGGCGTGTACTACAATCATGCTAGTTACAAAACCTGCAAATGCACCTCCCTACTTCAACAGCTGTGCTGCCTTTCACCTTCTGCACATAATTTTCTTTGAAAAGACAGAAGGTGTTTTATACAGTTTGTACAGGTGACAATCATTAGAGGCAAAACGCTCTTGCTCCTTTCACCAGTGCAGAAAACCAAAAGCTGTGCAAAGCCCGGGCTTGCTCGCTAAGCGTAAGAGGAGAGCAGTAAGGCAGGGTTCTGCAAGGGATCCTGCGCCTTCCGGGGGGCTCTGGAGCAGAGAGGAGCCTTTCTGCAGGAAGCCAGAGGCACTGGAACGTGAAGCACTTCTCTTGTCAAAAAGTACCATGGCACGGCTGTTACTGTAAACAAGGGATGCGGTGAATCTGCAGACTATGATCTGGTCCCTGGGAAGAATCCTCCCTCTTACCCCGTTCTTGTTCCTTATGGACCAGCTTTGCACGAGGGGCCAGGAATTTCAGTCTAAAAGTTTAACATTTTCCTCACTAAGCTTTTAAAGGGTTAATTTTAAATACGGATCTTTTCCGTAGAGGGTTCGATTCCACATTCTGCCTCCTAGGATGCTGAGTATATGCCAAGCATTTATCCATTTGTTTCAGAAGTGTCATATCAGGAATAAATCGATGTGTTAAGAATTGCCTGATAATGTTGTTGTGGGATTAATCTTACAGAATAGATCGTCAGCACGACTACCTTTGGCATTCTGTGTGCACATTGTTCCATTTTAAGCATGAAAAGCCTCCTAATGCCAAAGTAGAAGAGCCATATATTGAATGATCTGCCACCATTCAATATTTAATCCTGCAATTGAAGCCACTAAAGGGATACAGCAAAGTAACAAGATGAATGAATTGTGACCTTAAACTTGCAAAAAGACAACCCAAACAATTTATCTTTCTGGCCCATAGCGCATCCTGTGGCCAATATCCTATCACTTCTCCAGAGTTCGGGATCTGTAGATTGATCAATGCCACATTAGCAAAGTACCTGAGAAGACAGCTTAGGAATTCAGACAATCCGCTGCATATGCTTTAAGAATATTCTGGGTCAATCTGGCTTATCTGTAGCCGAAAACAAAGGCTCCTTAATGAAAAATCAATTCCATTTTCACAAATGCATTTCTAAACAACAGTAGCAAGGTGACTAGTAATAAAGCTTTTACTAATCAACAAAACACAAATAAAATACTCTGAAAATCACATCAGCTCAAATAAACTGTCAGATTGATGCAATTTTAAGACTTGCTAAGAGATTATTCTGCAATTTAATTTTCAAAATAAACGTATTGCTGCTTCCTTGCAAAAGAAAAAAAATAAAAATCAATATAATAAGCACATAGTGATATCAAGACTGACGTGGCTGAAGGCCATTAAGACCTCACAGGCCCCCAACTAAGCAGACCCAAATCTTTTGCTCATGCCCTCTGTCACAACAGAATCATTTTTCAAGGTACATGCTAGGGTTGACGTGGTAGTCCCGGCTAAACTCATATACTAGCAAGTATTCCCTGTGGTGGGAGACACACAGAAAACAATCAACAATGAACATCACCTATTTACCTCCTAAGAGTAAATCTCCCAAATTGGAGAGAAAAAACACAGCCTTGCTCAACTTCAAGTACACTTTTCTGTCTGTTTATTTCATGGTACCTAATTATACTTTGGAAATCAGCATCCCTATTTAGGAACAATACTTTTCCTGACTGAGACTATTCCTGTTTATTAATAAGGTGTCAGTAGTGTTTATTAGACAGTATAAGACACAAATTCCAACTGGTTTCATCAAGGAAACATTCCGAGATCTCCTAACATAAAAACTGGTCACAAATGCCTGGTATTTGGACATTACTGCAGGTACTCCATCCATCCTGTCTCAGTAGATTAACTGAAATAATTTGAAAAAAAACAAACCCAGCAAATAGTTCTTAAACAGGGCCTCTAAATTTGTGATTTTACAACTGTATTTTTCCTCTCATAATAATTCTTGTGCATTGAACTAATTAATTTTTTTATCTGAAACTGATGTGGTAGTAGAGTAGGTAAGCCAAGCAGCCCAGAGGTGGCTGCACTTGACTGATTAAGATGAAAACTTTATTTCTGTTTCATGAGTGAATTTCATTTCTGTCTGGTTACAGATCAATGGATCAGAAATGAACAGAATTAAGCATGCCTAAATCAAACCAGAATGTTATTAAAAATGACAAAACAAGAACAACTCCTTTGGTTTATAGTATTGTGATGCTGCAACATAAATAAGAATGGACCAAATTATGTTGTTCAGCGTATATTGATCACTCCCGCAAGACACAATGAGAACAGTACACGTAGACATATCCAGGCATAACATATTAGTTAATGCTTATAACAGGGGATTTTATTTTTTTTTTAATTAATGCAGAAGTGCTTCATTATTGATACTAATTTTCTGTAGGTGATGTAACAAACTAGGGAAAAATTAGTTTCTTACAGAAATGTATCATCTATTTCTATAAAATGTTCTCCATAATATTACCTCTCTAAGGAGCTCAGCTAAGCAACATCAAGGCAGGAACATGATCTAAAGTCTACTAAATTAATGAAAGTCTTCTACTGAATAAAGGTGAGATTGATGTACAACCCTTACAAAGCCAAGTCAGGAAATCAGTTCTTCCGACTAGGATTTTTGGCTTTTCTAAGATAACCTTTTTGTGCATAGGTAAATACGTATCAAACATACTTTTTGTTTAATAAGACAGTACTTCTAAAGTAGCAAAGCTACTGAAGCAAACAGAAACTTCAGCAAAAAAAGGTGCTTCACTTCTTTCAATTACTTGTCTTTTGTTTGTTTGTCTGTTTTAACACATCTACATTTAAGAGTAATCATTCACTATTTCCATCCTTTTTTGTCCATCCAGCAATTACCCTGGGAAGCTAATCCCTAATCAGCCAGCAGTTCCTCTTATAATTCAGTCTCTACTGTACATCCACATTTTTCCATGTTAATATAGCCCGTTCAAATACGAGAAATTGAGTAACTACTGCTTTCTTTATAAGGCTCGAAATAAAACTTGCCTCAAGTTAAAAATTACATTAAGTTCACAAAGGAATGAGCTCTTCAACTGTGTTACCAAGTTTGTATTTGGCTTTGTGGATGTGCAGTAGTGAGACACATGCTTGTAGGTGGACTGTCTTCTGAAGTAATGTTTGCTCCACAGCATTAGAAGCCTACTTAAAAAATGCTGGCTTGTAAACATCAGTCACAAAGAAAGGAAGTTGTTCAGTTTTGAATACAAAGAACAAATATATTAATTATTTTTGTATTTGCATTTGGGTGTTTGCAAAGCCAATTGTCATTCTGGAAATTGTGGGAACCCACAGAGATACAATCCGAGTTGAAAAAAAAAAAAAAAAAAAAGATGACTATTTCATTTTGAAGATGCATTGCAAATCTCTTTATTAATTGTGCTTCAATAATTTCTATGCTAGACTTGTTGCCTTTACAAAGAATAAAATCTCTTTATAGCTGCCAATGCTATAAACTCCTCCTGGATCTAAACCAGATCTGCTCTCACTGGTGAATTCCATCTCAGCAAACACCATTGCGAACACCTTTGGGAAAGCTGTGAAGGGAGGCGTTTGGAGATGTACTTAAAGTTACCTGATTTTGCTAATTTGTAAGCAAGAGCAGGACAGACCAGGACACAATTCACTAATCCAAAGCTACATTACCCTTGCAGGACCAAAGGATGTGTAAAGCAGCACTTTCATTACTAAACAGAACCGTAAGCACACATAAGGCTTCCAGCAGTTGAGTCAGAAATGGTCATTTCCATAGAGCCTCTTTTCATATTACAGCTACACTTCAAACCTCCACTGCAAAAACCTCAGTCTACTCAGGGAAATCATGAATGCCTCTTCTCAACTGCAAGACTTGTTTCACTTGCTTTATGTAAAGAAAATAAGGTATCATTCTTTACATTAGGAATCAGTTCTGTTGGATGTTGATACCTATCAGGTTTGGTCTACTCTTTTTCCGATATGAAAAGCTTTCACAATGCTCTCAGCCTCCACGGAGACTAAATGCTGCTGAACAGATGAAAAATAATTCATGTTATCATATCCTGATGCTCAAACCAGCATAAAGTCTGCAAGTGCCATATAATCATTATCTCAGCTTTTCAGTAATGAAGCATTGGTGATTTCACAGAAATAAAAGCAGTAACATAGCATGTGAAAATCTGCTTATGGGACGCAGGGAGAGAGTGAACGCCCTAGCTGGAGTTGGAAAACTCAGTCATATCAGGATTAACTTCTATTAACTTATTCTACCACAGTATTTACCACATACTTGCAGGCATTCAGATATTCTTTGACTGATTTCCACAAACCTAAAAAGCCCATTTCTTTTGTTTCTTCTGCAGGAGGATTGTCCCCTCGTTTCCCAAAACCTATTGGTCCCTCCATAGAGTCCTGACAGAAAACAAGAGAGGAGGCACCAAACATTATGGATTTTTTTATTATTATTATTTTTCACAATTGGATAAAGAATGACATGAAATTATACTTAAAGGCAGTCTCTGATGCCTCTGTCCAAATTAGTATTTTATAGCTAAACTGAGTAAGTATTCAAATAGCAAAATTTCTATTTGAACTTAATAGAGAAGTTTTTTCCACTTAAAACTTCCCTTCTTAATAACTTACTAGTCATATTGATATTAATTTTTAGTATGAGACACAATTAATATTTTAAACATACAGTAATTTCTGCAAGCTCATATGTCTTAAATAAAATAAAGGAAACAGAGGAAGTCTCTCTTCTCTCCATTGTATTATTCTACCAAGAAAACTACTCATGACGTCTATTTTGGGGGGTCTTTATGTTAAATATCTAAACAAAATTATTAGTTTTTTTAAATACAGCACTATATTGGTTTTGTAACTGAACAATAAATATTGCAAAGGTCCTAATTTACTACTGTACTACTCCAGCTTATTAGAGAATACTATTGAAAATAGTCATATCAAAGTTCTGTAATGCTGTGTGGTAACTCTCACAAATATGTCACAGAAAATACGGACTGGTATTTAAAAGGATATCATAAATCCGTATGCAAGGACAAGGCTACATTATGCTTTGATTTTCCAGGAATGGACAGTAGAGATTAAAGAAACAAGTTTGGAAATGAACCATTTTTATCTGTTTTTCATTGTATTTATTCAGGGAACCAGCAGGCAGAATTTGCTTTCTCTCAGCCAGGAAATGCTGAAGAAGTACTACTGTTTCTTCATCATCTTCTTCTAGAGTTGTGGAGCAGGTGGCCTTAGGGAGATTTAACAGCTTGGCAGAAGCCTACACTAACATATTACAAAGGCACAGGTGATGGACAAGAATATGTTTCCTGAATTTGAAGGGAAAGAGCAGATACATGTACACGCTGCATGCTGAGATAGAGATTAGAAAAGGCTGATATTGATAGTAAATTGAAAGAATATCAGTAGCTAACAATGCCTCTAAACCGGACAATACACTGTCATTATACTCTTAATTACTTTGAGGAGGGCATGATGTTAACAAGCTCAAAATACGTTTCAGCCCGGATTTAAAAGCAGAACTTTTTTTTCTTTCATAACAAGGCAAACCAACAATAAATTCTCAGAGGAGTCCTTGGTCAAAAAGAAAAAGGAAAAAAAAAGACAAAAAAAGCTTTGGCTTTCTTAAAGACTGTGCTTCTGTTAACTTCTATATATTTACACTTCTCAGTGACTCAACAGCATCACACAGATAAAGCCCAAAGGAAATGTAGCAGTTAATAAATTATTAAGCCATTCTCCTTTAAAACATCAGCACTGGGCAGTACAAAGGCTTGGCGTGCCATGCCAGACGCCAAAGGATCTGCAAATCTGAGCGAGTTATCGGAGCTGGGGAACAGCTGGCTCTGCAGATCCCAAGGCCCACCTGGGATCCACTTACTACAGCCTGTCATTCTCGCCAAGTTTAATGCTTATACAGTCAATGAAACATTAGATGAAGCTAAAGGATACATCCCCGAAGAATCTGACTTATGCCTTGGGAAATGACCTTTAAGCAGTCACCTTCCGATAGAAAATTCAACTACAGCTCTTTGCATCTGCAAAAATACCTTGATGTTTGTAATTTCTTCCTCATGGCATACATGCATTACCTTGGTACTCTTTCGACTGAACTGCCATATACCTCTCTCTATATATTTGTTTGGGTTTTCTTTTCATTTTATATTTTCACACTTCAGCACACCAGGTATTAGTTGCTAAAGCGAGTAATTTAAAATTATTGCAGTCAGTGCCTTTTCACTGACAATTGAAAGCCTAGAAGTTAATTTGGCTTGTTTTAAAAATCAAACTTGCATTGCCTGTGGAAGCATTTTCTTCACTCTTTGTTTTATCAGTAGAGCCACCAAATATATTCTCTTATTAAAAGAGCAATAGCCTGGTTTCGATGGCTACTATCATGAGGAACATGATAAATAAACTTGATTCTTTTTATGATTTTGATAAAGAAAATTTCTTTATTAGGAATAGGCCGGAGTGAAAACTATATGTATGATATGGAAAGAAGTGTGTATTTGTGAAATGGCATGGGGAAAAGTGGCAAAAAAAATATGCAAATAAGCTAGAAACATACTTCAAAGCAGAACAAGTGAAAAATCAAATCTTAACATTGTATTTACAACAGACCTGACTCTTGCCTACTGCATGCCTAATGTTATTTGCGGGGCGGGGGGGGGTGGGGGGGGGGATGCATTTTAGAGAGAACTCTTTCTCAAAGCTAAAGAGCTGAGAAATTGTTGGCCGTATCACAGGCACAAAAAACCCCACAAACCCAAACTCAGTTTAGCATTCCCCCACCTGTTCTCTCTCAGCTTGGACACAATGCACAGGCTTCCAAATTTCAATTGCTTCACAGTTACTACAGGAGGAAAAAGAAGTGTATCACGTCCTGACGATGCCAGCAGCAGCACCAGCACACGTACTCATGCAGGAGAAGATCTATGTTAAGCCCCAAATTGTCCTGTTATAAGGAAATGACTGCAATAACATTTTTAACAATGTTTAGTATTTTACATTTTGTAAGCAGTAGAAACCAAATCTACTCAAAATATTGCTCTAATAACTTCATATGTAGATGTTAAAGCTCTAGTATGTTTATTAGTCTTCTGATTTTTTCTGAACACTACTACAATTCCATTCCATCACTCATAAAACTGCATTTAATTCCATTTGAAAGAGGGCTGTCAACATTACAAATAGTAAATGGAAGATAGTGGACCACAACTTCAAACCACTACAAGTTTTGAGACTTCATACTAATGATTTCCTTTGAAGTAATCCCTGCCTGAATTACAGTACATGTGAACACAACATGAACTTGAGGCTATTTGATACCAAATAGCAATTTAAATTTTCTGTGCATTTTTTCAGAGGTAAGAAAGTTGTATGGAATTTCAGTATCTGTCTGCAAAGCTAACCTTTGCAGGAAAAGTAAAAGAATAATTTCTGCAGGTGGGTTTGGAATAAATTTATGAAGCTAAAATAGCTTAATTGATACTAATTAATATTTCCAGTTTTAACACAAGATGCTACAAATTTTCTAAGGAATAAAAAAAAAAATACTATCAGTACACTAAATCCACTGCAAAGCCACAGAAACACATTTTAACTCTACATCTCTGAATGCTGCAGAATTCACCAAACTAATTTCTATGCTTTAAAATGGTGTGTGATCTAGACTATTCTTGGAGGGGTGAAAACGCGCACATTTGACTACGGCACAGTGTCTGCATTATTTACCGCACTATGTTAACAATGGGTTTATTCAACTCCTCTAGTATAACTTCTGAAAAATCACATTTTCCCAAGCAAACTGTGGATGGAAAAGACAGTTTGCACTAGGTGTGGGTGGCGGGGAAAGGCCTATTTTTTTTAAACTGACAATATCCTAGTGGTCCAGACATGCAACTAAACTCAGGTGAAACACTTTTTAATGCTTCCTCTACGGTCAAAGACACACACACACTCCAGAGCAAGTCACCTGACATAACCTGAGCATCAACTTGTACCTTACTTGAACCACGTTCTAGAGTTCCTCTCCATCGATCGTAAAGGGGATACAGACACAGACTCAGTTGAGACAAATCCTTCCTGTGGTAACTTTGACAAATAAGACAGACACTGGCACACACAGAACTTACGTTTGTAAAATACTCCTACATGTGAAATCTTAAAAACCACTGAATTCCTTGAAGTAACACAAAACAATGTAGCAATAACCATTTAAAAAACCCTAACCAACACCTGGCATAAATCTAAAGACAAAAAAAACCAACATTAATCTGTTTGGGTTTTTTTGCACAGATAGAGCATACAAAGATCCCATTTCATTCAATACTTATATACAAGAAAGGAAAGAAAAAGAAAAAAAGAAAAAAAAAAAAAGGAGGTGTTTGGGAAGTGATTGCCTTTGAACAAGATCTGCGGAAGAACACAGAAACCTACAGGGGGATGAATCCCACCTATACCGATACTTTAAGTCAAACAGAATTCACTTATCTGGTTTAATGCATTAGGAAAGCATCAGTTAAGTAGATTAAATAGAAACACCTATCAGAGGGACTGTGCTAATACAGACAAGATCTCAGGGAGCTAGAAAAGCAGTGATAATGCAGAGCTGCTGCGAGAGCATGAGAAAAGGTATTTAGAAAGAGTGGGGAAAAGCAAAGTAAAAAAAACAGCAAGTGGCATCAAACACACATCACCTTTACTGACAACATCTTAAAGCTTAAAACCACAGAAAACACAGACTACTTTTACACTAACGTATTCCTCAAGAGAAAGGGGGACAAGAAAACAGTGTTGCTTCTATTTTTCAAGGTAGTTTCACTAGCACCTTAATAACACTATTTCTTAAGGGAATCAGGAAATGCACAAGATCTATTTATATGTTTGTTTATAACAATATATGGAAACATATATCAAGACGACATAACACTTGCATTTTCTCAATATACCTTTTCCAGCCTCAGAATGCCAAGTAAAGAGCAGTTTATCCTTTCAATAGGCAGGATTATTTGTTAGAGAAGTGATTTTTACACACCTTACTGACAATTTTTGAGCGACACTTTTTGTTTCCGAAGCTGGATACCAAGTGCATATTGCGTGCTAAAGTTGTAGCAGCTTTAAGTGACATTAAAATAAAGAAGTATTCACTTAACTGCCGAACTTTACATTTTGAGGTCTTAACTGGGGTTACGCCATGTCCTTTATGCACATTAGACCTAAATTATATAGCATAGGCCCTGAGAAGCCCAGTTAATTCCCCTGCCTGCAACTTACTCCTAGCTTGATCTTGTCTTGTCTGTGTTATATATCTTACTATTCACACCCTATGGGCCAAAAGAGACTCATTATCCACCTGAAAAGCCAAAAACACAGCACACTTCTAAATCTCAAACTGATATTTGCATGTCCTTGTTATTTCAACAGGAGCTATGCAAATTCATTTCAAGGATATAGTTATAGTTTGAGAATTTCCAGGTGCTCCCAGCAGCTCTGACACCACAACTCCCCCGTTCCATGGAAGTGAACCAGATTGGTAAAACAAGAGCCGCTTTAAGCCTCTGACCACTTGCGAACTTCTCTTCTAATTTACATCTGTTGCAAAAAATGCACTGTACACTCAAAACCAAAGCCGTAATTGTCACTCTGTGTGTTGTCATCGTAAATGACCTCACCATCCAATTTTCAGTCCAATTACTGTCCGCCTACTGGCTACCAAAACCATTCTGCTGCTGAGGAGTTGTAGAAATATACCTCAAAACCTTGCAGTGTTTTTCAGTGATTTTTTTTTAATTGTCATTTTTACTGGTGATAAGTAGATAGATCTCAGCTGAAACAAATTGTTTCCTATTCCTCATAAAGCCAACACATTTCATCCAAGAACCATATACTAAAATCTTCACATTTATCTTCACATGTGCCTTCCACCTGACCGTGTATACTACTTGACAAGCAATTCTTAACTCCTTAGCTGAAAAATACAATATTAAGTACTTATATACTTGCTTTCCCTATAACAAATACCTTGACTGACATCCTCAAGAAAGAAACCTGGGTTAAGCCCCAATTAGTAAACCAGTCTTTATATTTCTGCTGTGCATCTGAAGAAGGGTCATACCATCACCCACTTGGTAGAGATAGTTATTGAATTGTGACACCTTAAAAAAGAATAAAATGTATGAAGCACTTCAAAACTCACAGATAAAAGGTATGAAACAGAAAAGCTATGTTTATCATGATGCAAATTAGGGAAGGGAATTTATAAAGTTAAAAAAAAAAAATCTAAAAGTTGTAACTTGTGAAACACATGCCAGGATTTATACAAGCCAGCTTGCAGGAACATACAAGGGGAGAGGAATGGCAATGCAAGGCCAAAGTAGGGGATCGTACCATTTCAAGGACTTTTCATTCGCTGTAAGGCTCTGCTATAGGATCCTACATGCCAAATGCATCAGCCAAAGCATTAGAGTACTGTAAGAAGTTGCAGCACTATTTTCCTGTACAGGGGGTACACAGGCAATGGCAGAGAAGCCTTAGTGAGGGAATCAGTCTCCCACTGAAATCATAAGACCTGACAGGTCTGATAAAAGCAGAGTCCTGGTGCTCCTGCCAAAAGAGACCAGGGGGAAATGAAGGCGTTTCCTCACTTTGAACTTCTTGTAAGGTTTCCAGGAGGCATGTGAATGCTATAGAGTCATCATAATGCCTTTTCAGGGCAAATATCCTTTGCATAGTAACATGAAAGAATCAAACGCATGCAGATTCTTTATGCTGGAGGAAGAGCTCAGGTACAATTAGCATCTAGTACATAGAATTTCAGGCACATGTTTTACAGAGAATTATATTGACTATATTAAGTAGCAAAGTGCAAGTAACTCTTAATGGATGACAAGGAGACAGATTGTGGTCTCTGTACCTTAATTCTGACCTTCAAAATTACACTGAACACATTTTAAAGGAATCCAGGTGCTGAGTATGAGTTCATGCCTTATGTAAGTTATTTTTTTATACACGACTAACTACTATAGCATCATATAACATTGCCAGTAAATTGAATGCAAAGTTATTATTCCAATTTCTTTTTAATAAGAGAATTGTCAACTTCCTCATCTTAAAAACATGCCCGAGTTACTACCTCTGTTCAAAGACCATACAGACTTAACACTTTCCTTGTCTCTGGTTTGAATTCACCTCATCCCTGCCGAGCTCTTCCACATCTATAAGCAGAAGCATCAGCCCTCATTTTGCCAATGCTCTAAGCCACCTAGCAGCATTTCCACCAACTAATTCTCTCCTCCTGCTTTGTGTATGCCTTGGTTTCTCAGCACTCATCCCACTGCCCCTGTCCCAGTATGGGATTTTCTGAATAGTGGCTGGGATGAAAAAGCACTGGGAAGAAGGCGTGCAGGGGTGAAGAGAGCATGATTGCAGTACAGGTAGCAATTACTGCTCTAGCACATTCTCTGTCTTCACATTTCTTTGTGTTTCCCCCTCCAAGGAAGGAAGAGGGGGCGGAGGAGGGAGTTACTCATTTAGATAACTGTAGACTGGTGCTCATTTGTTGGGTTAGAAATACACATAATATTTTCATATTTGCCAGCAGAATCCTGTAAAACATTTGCCAGTGTGGGCTTATTTTTTTCTCATGCTAATATAGAAGTTTGGGCTGGAATTTAGAGTACAGCACTTAGATGTTAGGAAACCTGGCAAATTCTCAAACTGGCAGGTGTTAAAGAAAATAAATAATCAAAACAATTCTCAACAGTCAAGCTTGCAATAGTGTTAAATCCAACAGAAATACATTGTTATTAAATACTAGTTAAGGCCAGCTAAGCAACTGAGATAGGTGGATGATGCTAGGCATTTTATTTTTGTCAGCTTTCAAAATGCAACTTTTCTTACGCATTGTTTATAGCAATCTGTAGGGACCACAGATTCACAGGAATGAACGAGACAGTGAGAAGGATTATCCCTTCTTAATAGAACACTAACTTGTTCTTATAACCTCTGGGAGAGAGATTTCACAGCCTTCCCAAGACATCTCAACCAGTACTTAGTGACTGTAATGCCTAAACAAAATCTCTTTCACAACAATTAGCATGTTATTTCTCGACCTGCTGACAGAATGACCCACAAAGTCGTTCCCTGCTCCTTACCATCAGCCTTGTATGAACCTGAAAACCTGCAAGGTCTGTCCACCATGTCACCTTTAGAAAAAGCACAGTTTGGCCATTGTTCCTTCACAGAACATACTCTGCACTTTGGATTTCAGCTAATTCTGCTTTTATTTCCCCCATGGTCTTGGGTCCAAAACTTTATTGATTTGTGAGTGTCAGTGGTGGATGGTAGTATTGGTGAGGCCTTACTAGTGCTGAGAGAAGCTGAAGGAATTACTTTATGACTATTCATATGACACTCATGCTTACACTTCCCCACAGACATTTTTTCTTTCCCTTCACAAAATAAGCACTTGGTTGATGCACACTCTATGAACAATCCCTTTCGGTACTTGACTCCTTTCCTGCAGAACTTCTGCCTGGCATGTGGTTCTCCCAGCTTGAATGTGTTAATTAATTACTGCTACTTCAGAATTGCATCTGTACTTTCTCTTACTGAATTGCAGTTTATTTACTACAGGTTTTTGCTTACAAGTCCAGTGTATGAAGATTGTAATGCTAACCCCTTACAGCAAAGTGTTTGTGGCTTCTCCTAGCCTAGCATGGCTAGTTAAAGCTAGCAATACTACTCCAAACATTCAAAACCTTCATGAAAGTATTGACCAGAAGCGGAACCAAGATCTTCACAAAACTTTGGCCATCAGTTGTTCAGCTGGTTGACCGATCAGCCCTCCTCTGCACATACAGCAGTCTATAATTCTGTTCTCGTTATACTGGCAGCGTAACACTATGTAATTGAAAGTGAAAGGGGTTGGATACTCCCAAATTCATGACTCTATTTGCTAAAAAAACAAAACAAAATATTCAGTCGCTCATGGGTTACCTAAAATGCTCTTCTCACTAGTGTGCCTGAAAATCCCAACAACATGGATGTTTCTGGTTTCACTATGTAGAATACTCAAATTGATTGAAACCTTACACCAAGCCAAATTTATGAGAAGTTTGGTTTTTCTCCAAGGCTGTATTTTCAAAAACCTTCACGCTGTTAATAAAGGTGCAAGTGATAATGGTGCACAACTCAAAACTGGTAAGTAGACAAGGGTTGGAATTACACATCCTTACATGTAACGGAAGCAGGTAGCTTCTGTTTTCACTGTTTGGTGACATTAATGTAGTAATACTGAGTAACTGCTGACAATTAGCCAGAAGATGGAGCAGAGGTCTTGTAAGAAAATTACTCCCTGGTGGCAAAATATTGAAAATTCAATTACACTCTGTTTATTACAGGCCTACATTAGGAACTGCATTCATAATAAAGACCTTGATAATATACAAATTAATCGCAGCACAGGGGAGTGCTTTAGTAACTTTTTTACTCCTTGATGTATTCTTCAATATTAAGTTTTTAATATATCCATAGACATATGAAATGCTTTCTATAGAGCTTTTCAACTAAAATTCCTTAAATCGCATGATATGTGAATATTGTTCTGAAAGACAAAAAGATAATTTCTATTAGAATTTGTTAGAATAAAACAAGGTGTAGAGATCAATTTTTAAATACCCTTTAAGTATTCTCCATATCTTAAGAGTCAGATTTGTGCTTCTATCAAGTACGCTATCATGCAAACATTGTTAAAGTCACATAGGCTATGGCCTTGCATAGTTTTTTGCACATACATTTACATATGCGAATACTTTCTTTCTATTTAAGAAAAGCCAAGGACTTGTAGGTATGCATATCCAATTTCTGCAGATGTTGCAGATCAGTTTGAAATAAGATTGAATAATCTAGTTCTTATATGGCAATTGCGCAAAATACTCCCAAGAAGAGCAGCTAGATACAAATTCATGTTATGACAAGGTATATTGGATACTGTTGAATAATTTAGTTTGTGAATGAATTTAGTCAGCAGTTTGTTTAGCCTTTTAATAGTCTATTGCCTACTTTAAAGACTTCTAGTTGCAAGTTCTTCAGCACAAAGGCTTTAAATTGATGTATTTTAGATCTAGCTGCATGCTTACTGATTTTAATTGTATTTTGCCAGTGAAAGCAGTCAGACCTGTGATACTTCACTGATTCTGAAGTGGAATAACAAAGTCCATTGTCTTCATATTTAACTTAATCTTTTATATGTTTCTTGAAAAATGCAAAACTCTAGAAAAAGTACTGAACACATGTATGGTATTCTGCAAGTTAGCTGTCTCTAATTTTGTGTGAGAGAGATTCCTAAGGAATTCTGGTACTGGAGTTTCAGTACCAAATACTGCAAACAAAGGCTTGAAACCTGGTCCTGCCTGAGTAGGCTCCACGTTACTGAAACTCTCTTTGGATCCAAATAGTCTGAATCTGGTTTGTAAAATCTTTTCACTTTAAGAAAAAAATCCTCATACTTTGTACAGTAGCTCTTAGTGGTGTTCAAGCCATTGACATTCAAGACCAGGCCCAATGACTGGATCAGATGGGACCTTGTTTCCACAAGAATACGCCCTGTGGAGGACACAAGATTGCACAGGATGTAGCTGATGACAGATCTGGTGTTTGAAATTGGCTGGAACAATAACCCTGCAGCCTTGTCCCAGCTAAGCTTGGACACTCCTCTGGCAACTAAAACAACAACAAAAAAAAAAGATCACAAACCCTACAGAACTGAGTTTAGGATGATTAAAAAATAAAGGTATCTGACAATAAACCCAATTCACAATGAAGCAGAAATTACAAATTTGGTATTCTCTTCTGTGGCAAATGAATCTTTCACAGGTAGGTCCCTCCCTCACACTGCCCACACAAACTCCTTCAGCAGTCTCTCCTAAGTCATCATTTGACTACTTTGAAAATGCCAGATCACTGCAGAACCCATGGAAATAGACAGTTTATATGATAAGGTCTCCTTGTGAGATAGATTGCTTCCTGGCAGAGATGAGATGAATGAATGTCACATCCTTCTAGCTTTCAAGTGTGTTGTTTTTCAGGACTTGCTCTCTTAAGTCAGGCACAAAAATGAGATGCAGAACAACGCTGTGTGGGACAGGATGACAAATTTCAACTCCAGGAAGAAAGACTAGGTAATTTAAGTTCATCACAACATCACATCCCTGGTAACTGCGAGTTACTCAGACTGCCTAGTGCATTTGATGCAAACAGTCACAAGTAAAAGAACAAAGAATCTCCACGTGTTCATCAGATCCAGCCAGCAAGTGGATCTTGCTCCGTAAAAACAGTCTGTTCAGGTGGTACCTAGAAAGGTAGTACACAAGCTCCAGCCAAACCTGTAGATGTTACGAGTGAGGTCTTGACAGCAGCATTACATATGCACGTATGATTTAACATCTCCAGCTATCCACATACTGCCTTCATAGGACTAGAATTGATTTATTTTTTTTATTCACCAGATAAGTGATGGCTCAAACCAACTGTATAATCTAGAATAGTGCAAAGTGATCTATTACAGCTTTCGTGATATCCTAGTTGATGCTGCAGGCTTTACGTGACTTCTGATGATGTCGATTAATCTGCATACAGTTTTGTCCCTCCTCAAGTGTGCTTCCACAACTGATAGATGTATTGCAATACTTGGCTGTCTGGAAAGTCCTTTTATTGATATGTTACAGTCCATGCAGTGAAATTGTAAATGGAATACTTCGTGCAGGCTCAGAAGGTAGCCAAATGACGTGCAATTTAAAAAGCTGTGCACCGGAAGAGTTTGAAGAATGGGAGCACCGAAATGAGAAGGGCTAACAGGAAACCTATAGATTTCTTGAATCTCCTCAAATGTAGACACCTGACAGGCTAAAGCCATCCTACATTTTAGAATGAGGAAATACTACGAACATAGGCATTTTCTCTTGAATTCTGCTGTGTCATCATCTAAGGCTCCTAAACAAAGGAAACAAGGCCACTTCTGATTACAGTAGACTCCGAGGAGGCACTGGGAAGGTACTGCATAGAAAATACAGCATGGCAGACATCCCATTTAGCCTGGTGTCAGAGCACTCAGAGATCAGAGCAGAAAAAGGCAATATTCTGACCAGACAGGGCTGCTGCTACCTGCACTGTCAATCCTGGCTTTGCTCTCCAAAGTATCAACTTCCAAATTTAGGGCAGTGATTTCTTTGTATTCACACAGAAAAACTAATCTGGGAGGGAAAGCAAACACGAATGAGCAGCAGTGATATGCACATGACTGGTACATGTAATGGCAGGTGCTCCAATACCAGCTGCTGCTTCAGCTACCACAGTCCTACGTGGCTGGTAAAACACAAGCCATGTTGGACTTTCTGCCACCGCTGGAATTTGAAGGCATCTTCTTTTCCCTCAAACACTGCAGGAAAGGAGTAAAGCTTCATCCAGTGCCTCTGCGTGGTTGAGCATGCTCCTTTCTTCATACCCATCTATGACGCCAAAAGTGTAAGTATCTGCCTCCCATTTCCAAGAATCAGCAGCTGTCTATCCCATGGCATGTTCATTTTGTGCAAGAATGGAGGCTGGCTTGTCTACCTGATGACAAACTGTTCCCATGGGTTTGGTGGGATGGGAGAAGAGTGGAGGAAAGTCCATTGCTTCATTTAGATCTGATGAGATCAGTACAGATAGTTCCAGAAAGTGGATTTCACCACCTCTCTCTCACACTTTCGTGCATCCTATGGGAAAACGTCAAGCACACTAAGCATGGCAGTATGTGCAGTTCTCCAGAACAGGAGACAGAGCCACTTGTGCCTGTTTTCTAAAAACAGAAAATTAATCTGTTACTGAATGGATAGAATTTGAAGCCTCAGGTTGAGGAGCCCCGAACAGGAGATAAGGGAAAACATAAAAATGGTGCAAAAAATGTCAGTACTTGATCTAAGAGTACTGATACAATCAAAAATCAAAAGAATCAATTCAGGAAGTTCACGGCAATTTAGCCAAAGCCTGGACAAGAACACTAACTCAGCTCTACTGCTATAATGGGAGGTGGCATGTAACCAAAGAAAGGGCAGTAACATCATCCTTGCTTTTTTACCCTTGTACAAGCAGATAAAGAACACATTTCCAGTAACAGCAATTTGACATACACTTTAAAAACATAGGAAACTACTTGCATTTATCCAGAATATACAAAAGCAAGCATCTTAAAGCTGCTTATAATTTGTGCAGTAGTTTTACTGCAATCTCATCTGAAATTACCAGAGATTGTCTAGGTTTTTGCATCCACCTTATTTTTAATTGGAAAACCTTCAGTGAGATTATTTGCAGAATTCATAAGGTCTTCTGAATGTTTAACAGTTATGTTTTTTTATATTACTACAAGTGTATTTTTATTTATACATATATACATATACACACACACATACATATATGAAAAAGATATCCAATCTTTTCAAGTTACTAAGTTCAAGAAGGTAAAAAAGGTAGAGCTAGGAAGTTTGATAGAAAATAAGCATTACAACGTCCATTTAAAAGTAGGAAAACAAAATCAGAAAGATGAAGTAATGTGCAAATGCAGAGACAGCAAATTAATGACCAAATCAGGATTTCATTTCAGAATCTCTGACTTCAAAGCAAATACTTTGAAGGCTTCCCACATGTAAAGTTCAGAAGAAATTGATAAGCAGAACGAAAGTCACTGGGATTGGAGTTTAGCCGAGCTAACAGTTGCGCTTTAGTAATTACAAGTGATCAGGACACCGAGTCTAACCTGAACTCACAGCAGAATACTCAGCACTGATTCAGTACTAAATTTAATGGACATAATGAACCATTATCATCACATCCAGGAGTACAGTACATTTTCTTTGATTATTTCCACAGACTATCCAAAACTCAAGTCCACTTAGCTTGTGAAGTCTGATGAGAGCACAGCCTGAGGTAATACAGACACAAAAACAACTCATAAAAGATTAGGTCAGGCCTGATTTAACATGGGAAAAAAAAGTAGGACCACAATGGAAGAAAAGGTTGTGGGTTTTTTTTTGGGTGGGGTTTTTTTTGCAGTGGATTTTTGTTTGGTTTGGTTTTTTAAAATCTTTTTTTTTAATTGTTTGTTTGTGTCTTAAGGCAAAGCAGGATAATCACGTATTTTGTATAAAAATCTATTACACTGTCTGGCTTTTTTTATAGGTTTTGGAGATGAGAACCATTGCCCCAAAAGAGTAGAACCAGAGTATGATAAACAACATTCAGAAAGATATGACTATGAGATATTTTTTTTTCTATATCTTTTAGTGTCCTGTATTCAAAACTCTACTTTAAAATGTTTTAAATCACAAGGAAAACTGGATTTTGAGATAATCAATAGCACCATGTCACCTAAATAGTTACTTGAAATTCATAGTATAAATTCTGGGGTAACCAGTATTAGCAGGGAACCATGTAATCCAGTTCCCCAAGAGAAATTGTCACTTGCATTTACCAAGCATAGATATCTTTCTCACTGAAAGCAAAACAGAAATCTGAGTTCAATTAACTCTCCAGCCTCAACAAATGTGCATTGCAGTAGATTCTTTTTTAAAGGAATAATTTATCAGAACTCTCTTTAATGCTTTTTTCATAACATTGAAATACCTCAGAAGAGGATGAAAAATTCAATTGTGTAGAGCTGATCAGAGGAACAAAAATCCACTCTGAACAAAGGTAAGCCGATTAACTTTTTCATAAAAATCAATATATGTGATACTGCAAAGAACAAAGAACTTGTAAGAAAACAAGAAAGAAATGAATTTGTGGGGGTTTTTAAAAGCAAATTGCTAACTAAAATTACATGGACTCTGTTACCATATTTTCAATATTGTTACAGTTGTTTAAATGTGTCCCCTAAGTCCCAGAAATGCAAAGATGACTCTCTAGATGAGGAAAATGTTATTAATCTACACAAAGTGGACACTTCAGCATTTTCTGGGAAAGTTCACTTAATAGTTTTATATATAATCACAGAATCATTTAAGTTGGAAAAGACCTTTAAGATCATTGAGTCCAACGGTAAATCAGGACAGTAATTAGATGGGACTTCGGTGGACCGGCCATTTGAAGCCTGGGGTCCTGACTACCTCTCTCATTCTCTGATCTGTTACATTTGAAATAAAAGGTAAGAACTCTAACTTATCTTTTCAAAAACGAGGCCGGGCATTTGTAACAACTAAAACTGAATTTCAAAATATATATATATACGTGTCACAGAGCCATCTAAGACACACTTGACAAATAACACCTAGTATCATGGGGACTCCAACGTTATTCTAGTTTAGGTAATGTTGAAAAATCGGTATCTTCCAAGTTATTAAACTTCATGAGCTCCTAATTGCAGGCAGCAGACAAAATAAGTATTTTTACCTGGCTGTTTACAAACCCAATTAAAAGGTTGTTACATGGCTACACCTACATTGCAGGGAAGCCCACTTTTTAAAGACAACAGGTTCTTGTCTGCCTTGCTTGAAGTAAGAATTTTAACTGCTAGAATAGCAAGAAGAGTGGTTTTCCCCATGGACCTGAAAAAGTATTTCCGTTTTTTTCAGCCAGGAGTTCCAGGGCTCATCTGGCAGGTATGGCCATGTTCTGACAACCTAAGAAACAACAGAGGACTGACACAACTACATAAAACTGCCTTGGCACCATCAAGATGGCAGAAGGAAATGGCATTGCAGTCAGCCTTGAAGGTATAAACCTCTGCAGCACTGGGAGTGAGTAAGTATCCTCACTGTCCTGGGAATAAGAAATTTATGAGCGGGACAGAAAGTTAGATGAACTTAAGGAAAATACTGAGAGTCAGTCATAAAAAAACTGAATTCCTGAGTTTAACCTCTGACCGACAGGTCGCCCACAAGCAACACTTAGGTGGAGCAGTCACAAGTCATTCCTTCCACACTGAGAAGAGAGTCCCCTTTGACTTTCTTTGCTCAAGTCAAACACTGCTGCATTTTTTGAGTAATGGGGATTGTTAGATAGGAATGAAAACAGGCATATGTACTCCCTTGCTTAGTTCTACAGAGCCTAATGGCCAACACATCCCAAAACATTCTATTAAATTGCATTTTGGGATAAGACAGGCATACTCTTAAACACTGAAGAGATTTTTTTTTGTCTCAAAAACAATACTCTTGCAAACTTGTCTTCCAGAAATTACTAGCACTATATAAATTAAGCCAAAGTCTGCTCAGGAACTAGCAGATCCTGAAACCTTTAAAATACACTTTCACATGTATGAGGAACTGGTGTTAAATTTAAACAACCAGAAGCTTGTGGCTATAGGTTCTTCCTGCTCCACAGTATTCCTTGCTGTATTTTGACAGAGCAAACCTAAATTTTCAGTTAAATATAGAAAGGCAATAGGGGGGAGAGCGTGTGTGTGTGGAGTTAGAACCACAAAAATGTGAACCAATTTGTCTATCCATCTATTTCTTCCCTGCAACATCTACACACCACAGGACAGATATAAATTCAGCACTGGCAGAACAATTCTAGGGCCAAGATTTCTGGAAAGATCCCCCATCATTTTGCAGCTGCAGACAGAATCAATGAAAGACAGCTGAGGCAAAACACAGCTAGTGAAATGAGCAAACTTGAGTCTGGGAACAACAGACTTCTACACTAAACTCACTTCTACATCAAGTCTTTCTGTGAATTTAGTCAACATTCTTGATATTAATTTGATTTTTCTGGGAAAGTTTTTCAATAGCACTTACATGATTTAGGAGCACAAGTCCTATTACAACTCATGAGGATGTGAGCTCTAAATCTCCAGGGTGCTTTTAAAAAAAATAAAAAAATCTCACTTTACCTGTAAAATGGAAAAACAATCATTACTTTCTGCCTTCTAACAGCACTGATACAAGGACTAAAAGGAATATCCAGTACTGTCCTTGTGTGAACTCCTCACTTTTCCAAGGCTCGAGAGGCTAATATAACCTTATCGTGACTTCAGGTCAAAAGATTGAGTCTAATGGACCAATGGAAGGAATTAATTTCAGAGCTCAGGACCTTTAATTGAGAGCAGATGGTGCCTAGTCCTTATAAATTTAAAGTCTGGGGCCTGTTAACAAAAGCATCTAATCTCATCTCAATTGCCATAAGCAGCCAGGACCCAGCAATATTGAGTTTACAAAACAATATAACAATCTCCTAGAACTCCACTGAAAGCAAACAAGCAGCAGAGACAGTTAATGAAAAAGACGTCATATGTTCTCTGCAGCTAAAGTAGTTAAGGGAACGAGCAGCAGTATTCCCCACTGAGTGCAGCTTTTAAGCAATTTTAAATAAATCTGCTTATAGAACATGGAGCAATCACGCAATGAAGAACTTAGCAGCTTCAACAATTCTGGTTAACTCTACATGGAAAGACTGGACACTATCCATTTAGCGATGATAGAGGCCATCCCTTTCAAAGTCATTTTGACCTAGATATGTTGGAAACTTTGACTATTCAAAAGAACTTCAAAGATTATGAACTATCTTGATGCAGTCAATATCCATCTTCAACAGCAGGCAGAAAAGAACTCTGAAACCTTTGCCAAGAACTAACTTTTGCCAAAAAAAATCTTACACTTCGTATTTCTGCTATTTTTCTACAAACTGTACAAGTGACCACTACAGTTTGGTTCAGTGAAACCCACTACAAAAAGAAATTCAAGTTTTGTACAAAGCAACCCAAATTCTTTAGGCTGTCTGCCACTGGTGCAGACTGTACTGGTACTAATCCGTAGCATTAGTCATCAGCAATTATACAAGACATTTAATTTGTAACTATAAAGTAATTTATAGAAGCATTACATTTATAAAAACCCAGTGATTGGGGAGGATGGGGGCAGGGGGGGAATCAATCTCTTTCTCCAACGTACAGCAGGTCAGTGGCAGAGTGCGTAACACCAGAATAACTTTCCTTTGCCTACGCTCATGACTGCACATGGATTCGCTATAGGAATGCTTCAAAGTTTCTAGGTCATCTGAAGAAGAAATAACCAGTTTTCAACCCTGTATGTTTAATCTGTAAGAAAACTATGTGTATAAGCTGTGAAAATGAAACTGTTGAAGAAAAGATCTTGTAAGGATAGCCATATATATACACACATTCATGCTTCTATTCACCACAAAGGACAAAAAGCAATCATAATGTTGTAAACCAGAGAAATCAGTCTGTTGTCAGACTTTATCGTGGCCTGACAATCCAGAACATGGGTTTCCCAAGTCAGTTTTTTTCTGCTGTGAATACTGCACCAGAGGTGGAAACACATTTTGTCTCTGATGTACCTAGTCAGCAACCACAGTACCCCAGGGAAGGATTCGCCAGCAGCGGCACAGACCTGGCACGGCAGCTCAGAGGGCCTTCAAACTCCAAGAAAACTGTTATCTATTATGGATGCTCTTATAGAAGATATGACAGATATGCCTATTCACCATTTGCATATTCATAATTTAATCCATAATTAATTTACATTTTTCCCCCTTTATCTTTCCTAACTTGATGCTGCGGTTCACAATTGTGAAATTAAACAAAACAAAACAAACAAACAAAAAAATCAAAGTAAGATATTGGTAAGTATTTTGAAATTCCCATGTACTATATAGAAACCTGGATTAACTCACAATGATCAAAGGCCTTTCCACTGAAAGGTTTCTAACATAGAGTGAAAAATACCCTTCTTGGTTTCAGTGTGCCAAAACTACACTTCTTCTCCACAACACACAAGTAAAAGCAACAGACAACTGAAACCAAAATCTATATAATTTAGGAAGAAAATGGTGCACTGAATGAGAGGGAGTTGAATAAAAACTCCATGGCTTCTTAAGCATTTCTCTTCCTGAGACTTGAGACCTCATCTTCTTCCCACCTTAAATCAAGACAAAAAAAAGCTTACATTTTGCCAACAGATCAGGCAGCACATTACATAGACCAAAAAAGTGTTCTGATCAGTTCAATCCACATACTGTTTTAATAATTGTAAAAGGAATGAATTTTCAAATTTGACTCGAAACAATTTCAAACTGAATTCTCATCTGAATCAAAGAAATAGAACATTTTATCCAGAAAACATCAAAAGAAGTCTTTATGTGGGTTTAATAAGTTGTAAAGAACTGGCTATTCCAAAAGACAAATTTTCTCCAGCTGTTATTTGACCAACATACAAAGGCTGTCATCTATAATTATTACTGACACTGACAACAGCACAGCCTACATTTACTTTAAAGACCTATTTAATTAAACAAGTAAATGCAATTAAAATCTTATTTCAAATCAAAATTAGATGAAGCTTAAAAACCACTTTTAACACAACTGAATATGAATAAGCCTACTTTTTTTACAGAACTGGTATTATGAGACTTTACCTCTACCATTGATTTGCTTTTGTCTAATGACTATATAAATGTATATGTACATATATATGTACACACCCACCCCTATATCCACATAACTATTCAGGAAATTAACTAGTGGCTGAGAAACTTGCTTTCAAACAAACCAAATAGTCTCACAGCTTTGACAGATTTTTTTTTTTCTCCTTTTTATTCCAGTGATAATTACGTCAATAAACCTGATTCAGCAAATCTGTTGCTCTCTAATTCATTAATTAAAACAATTTACTGCTGCCACTGTGATTTTTCAAGGACATCAAAACCACATTCCAAATCAAAACAGCAGAGATCATCAGTTTATAGATGTGCAAAGCGTGCTTTCCCTTCATGGCAACCTCACAATTAAAAAACAACTTAAATGAAAAAGAGCTGTTTTCTTGAAGATTTCCTTGCGCAAGCATGTCCAGAAGAACACATTTTGTTTAGGGGGACTGAACAGTGAAATTTTTATATCAAACAAAATGAGGAGAAAAAATACCTATGAAAAACTATTACTAATTAGAAGATGAAATATAAATATTAATATTATAAAACTGTTTCTCTGCAATTTACTATAGCCTTCATTATCTCAACACACTTCCTGCTCATTAATTTTTCGGTTGAATAACACAATTGATTCTCAGAAAACAAAACCAGAAAGGAAGTAAAGAATTTCTTTTGTCCATCCTCTCCCACAAATCAGGGCCGACAGGAACTACACCAACATTTTAGAATTGTTTTGGAAAATATGTTAGATGATGAAATATTCACGTGTTACCCAGCAATCTCCTTCATTGAGTTATCCTTGGAACACCATTGTCTGAGCTAACTTCTACTTTTTGCTATTCGCATCATTTGCTTCTGGTCCTATTCACCATATGTGGCCTCTATAACAGCAGCAATATCTGGACAGAACACGCTAGGCGTAACAATCTGCATTCTCCCAATCTCTTCTAGCATTCCATGTTCAGAACTTCTGATCATTCTTGTTAACCTGTCTGTAGGCCTCCAGTTGGCTGGCATTATCTTCAAAATGTAGTCCCAAAACCAGTCACAGAGACACAGTATTTCTGTCTTAGCACTGCAGTAGTAGGATTATTTCGGTGGCACTGTATACAAAAGACACTGTATAATGTCATGGAAGAAACCTTCACACACCACAGAACATACTGTTGACAAATAACCACTATAAACTTACACAAGCTGGGCATATGCAAGTCCAGGGGACTAGACAGGAGGCATCCATAGCTGCTGGCAGAGCTGCTCAATGTCATTGAAAGGCCACTCTGTGATTCTCTGAAAGGTCATGGCAATGGAGGGAGGCTCCTGATGACTTTTTAGAAGATAAAGGTCATGTTATCTTCAAGAAGGGCAACAAATATGTGGGGAAGTAGAGGCAGTCAGCCTCACTCCAGTCTACCAGGGAAGATTATGGAACAAATACTGCTGGACTTACCCTTCACATGCCTGGATAGGGCCCCAGGGAAAGAACGTGATTGAGAACAGCCAGCATGTATTTACCAAAGGCAAATCACACCCAAACAACTCAATTGCTTTCTATGAACAGATAATTGTCTCAGCAGACAAAGGGAGAGCAGCAGATGATGTTTTCCTTGACTTTAGCAAGACTTTCAACATGGTCTCCCACAGTATCCTCATAGCCAAGCTGGAGAGAGATGAACTGGATGGGTGAGCTACAAAGTGCAGCTTGTAGAGAACTGGTTGTATGAAGAGGCTGAAAGAATACATTTTTTGTAGTGCAAAGACCAGTACTAATGGCATTCCTCAGGGGCTAATATGGGGGCTGATGCTGTTTTATGCCTGTACTACATTTAACATATTGAGAATGAATAGAATGGAATGTGCCCTCAGCAAGTCTGTGGATGACACCAAGCTGAAGAGAAGGATCAATACACTGCAGGGCAGGATTGCCTTTCAGAGGAATCTCAACAGGCTGTAAGAATTGGCTGAAAAAAACCTCATTAATTCCATTTATGAGTATGTCAGGAGTGAGGCAGGGTAAGAAGCCTCACTAATATCAAAATACATATTACTGTTAGCATCTGGTCCTTTTTCCTTATCAAGGAGTGGCTTACACTATCACAAATGTAAATCAGTATAGCCTGACAAGACTCATTTAGTACAAGTCATGCTTATTGCTATAAACTTCTTACTTTTTTGTTTTTCCTAGGATATTTCCTGTCTAACTGATTAGGCAGGTTCCTCCTCCCCTTTACCCCTTCTGAAGAAGCTGTCCTGTTTGTTTGGTTTTGCCTTCCAGAACCATATCCATCATCAATAATTTCTCAGACATGAGTCATAAAAAGCCCAGAGGCTGTAGACACTCTATACATGCAGGACAAATTTTATTTACTTAAGTAACCTCTAATCTTTTATTTAATAGTATAACTGTTAGCTCTGGTGATCAGTTACTTAGGTAGCAAATGTTGAAACAAAAACAACCAGAAGAAAACATACCAGCTACCAGTCTTCCTTCACTGTTAAGTAATAAAATCAACTCCCTTTTCTTAGCATTCATGTTTCTGTACAGCTCTTCACTTTTTTGCTGATTATGTCTCAATTTTATTTGTATGCCTGGACTTCTCCAGTTACATCTTTGTAAGCTCCTCCTCAGAAATTTGACCCTCCTTACATTTTCTGCATGGTTCTTTCATCTCTGGAGAAGTCTTGAGCTATGTCAGTTGGTCTTTAAATGCCTCTTTCACCACTCCTTAACATTAGAAGGATTTCTACGCTTAACAGCCAAGAGTGAATTCTCTGAAATTTTCTTCTTAGTTTTGTTTTTCCTTCTCAGCTGATCTTAAGCCTACAGTTCCTATGCATCAGAAGGACCTTTTTCTAAACAGCCTCATACTTTGGCCTCATGTTCTGTACCTGATTCCCACCATGAAAGCATCATTAAGATTGCCTTTTGGAACCTGATGCCTTTCTTCAACAGCAAGTTCAGTGAAACTCAAACCTCTGAAATCCAGGAGATCCCAAAAAGTTACTGGAGAAAGGTCAGTCCAGCTGTTCCCTCTTTGGCTACCACTAGCCAAAGGAATTATCAACATGATTTTCAATTGTATTAACAGTGAACGCTAGGAAGATTTATTGAAATATATCCACAGAACTATAATCATAATATAACAGAATCTGAAAACAGGTGTAACTACAGAAAATTTGTGATAATAGTGCAGAAAACCAAGGATGACTACTGTTGTGTATGGAATTCTGTTCCGTGTTTCCGTCACCAAAAAAGTTTTGTTTGCCTGTTTACGTATTAAATATTATTTCAGAGCTGACTTCTGTCAACAAACCAGACTCATTTCCTGGTCATGGAATTTCTTATCAGCAAAGCAGGATTTAAGAGATATTGGCTTGCTTAAGGAAGGGTAGAGAATTGCTAGATGGAATACTGTAGGAAAGAGCAAAGAAGCTGCAAATGCTGGTGTGGCAGTAAGATTAATATTAATTCATCAGCTATGTGGCTGGTTTTGTTCAGTAGGTTCAGCATCTGGCTAGCAGGTACCAAGCAGCTTCTGTTCAGTGGAGTTCATCTACATCAAGTTTTTCCTTAGCATAAAGAAGGATGTTGAACAGGTGAAAACATGTAACACTACTTCCCAAATTATGTGCTTTATTTAAATGCAGAGTTCCAGTATATGTTATAGATGTACTGGGTTAGAAAGAACAGATTTTAAGTGTCTTGACAAGTATCTTACCAATGTATTTCTTGGTTTTCAGAGATCTGAATGGCAGTAAATTCACCATTCTGGAAGGAAAAGAGAGTATTAGGTTCACAAGAATGCTATCTTCAGAAACTGGCTAAGTTGGAGAGGAGGCAAGCAGGTGCCCATGCAGCTGATAAACTGGTATTTTCTCTTTACAGAAATCCTCAGCAATGAACATGCTACCAGCAATATCTACTTTTCTGTATCTGTGAAAAATGGGTTCAAGTTGCAGATCATTTATCTAACCAATTCAGAACAACTGCCTAAGGCCATGATCTCATATTCCTCTCTCTGTTTCTTCTTTTTATTTTGCTACATCCTGATCTCCTCCTGTCTTCTAACAAACCTTCATCAGGGCAAAACTTTCACTAAAGAAAATAAAACCCCACCTTCTAGTGCTGTCAGAATTATTTTCTGTACAGCTAGCTAGCCTTTGTGGCTGCGGGCAGAGTCAGCTATGTGGCATGTATCTATCCAGAGTGCTGGATCTTTTTCAGAAGCGCTGTCAATACTTAAGTCTTAAATGACTGACTTTCCAGCCAAGATCACTGCCACAGCCTGAGTTTCAGGCCAGCACAAAAAGCGCATACAAAACTGGTCATATAACTTTACAATAAATAAATAACTCCATAAGGACCTGGACTTTAGGAATAACTTGCTCAATTAACTTTATTTGCTTATTAGTTTTCTGATGTCTCATGAAGTCAGGGATTACAGTTTAATGGATTTAAAAATAATTTAAATAAGTGGATTCTAAGATACCTTAAAAATATATTGACCCTTTAAGCAAAGGGGCCAGATGAAGCCTAACTATAACTTCTATCTCATACTCTGCTGGAATATTTATCACGTTTAAAAGACAAGCTTTAGTAATCTTAGAACGACTTAACAACATAAAGTTACTGGCAAGCACGTAAAAGATGGGCTGCTTGTATTTCAAAGGCACAGCTCCTAGAACAATTACTAACATAAATTTCTTGATGCTGCATTTATGAAATAACTTTCAATGGGACTGGAGAAGAAGGCCTGAAGAAGTACATGCGTGCTCAGTGTGCTCCAATTGATACATCATGCTGTACGTGACACTGGTAGGTTGCCCAGATTAACAGATGCAGGTCCTCCTTCAGGGAGGCTGACATGACAAATCTCTGAGTTTGATGCCAAGAGTCATATATGGAACTTGAATGAGCTCAAAGAAAAATATTTCTCTTCAGAATGATTTACTGAGCATTAACTGAACTTTGATGTGATGTGAGAATACTTCTGCTGGAATTTGTGGTATGTTATTAGTATATTTGAAATTTTGTAACTTAATCATGTGCAATATTGTTTAAAGAAACTTCTAATCCTGCCAACATTATTCACAAATTCAGGCTGCCTTTGTAAGTTCTTAGAAACATGATGTTGAGACACCTGAAAGTTAGTGTCTAACAAACTATTTCAACTTATTCATTATAATTACACAAGAGAACCTCAAGTTTTGCCTTCCTGAGGGGTACGCTGTCCACAGCTATTTCAGAAGAGCAAATACACACAATAGTTACAAGGAAGAAAAGGAAATCGTGTTTTGATGCCAAGCTTCTCCTCCTGCCTAGCTGGCAAGAAAGAAAACCCCAAGTACATTCAACAAATGGTTAATGCTGAGTTCGTAAACCTTTAGGATAAGTCACAGTTATCATCATCGTGAATAGTCCCATTAACTACAATAAGGTCTCCTTATGGTAATGGCTTATTTAAACAGTGAGTAGTTTTACTGGGTGAACAGCGGGATTGCTCAAGAACTGGGGCCATTAGGTGAGGAAAGTACTATCTGGTGGTGTGTTCTGCTCCTCATAACCTGTTGCTCCTTATCTGCCTTAGAGGTAAACATGCTGCATAGAAATGCATTTACCTGTAAAACAATTCCATCAAAATTCAGTCAGAAAGCTTTCACAGACAGCAAAGGAGGACACAATACAGAGGACTTGTCATAACTCTAACTTTGGTTTCAAAGCCTTATCAGATTTGTCAGATTTTAATGGTATACGGGCACAGCTACTAATTTCAGGTCATAAATTAACAAAACTTGCCCCTGCAGGTTGGTCCTTTGATTAGAGCACCTGTGCCTGCCAGAATGATATGGCTTCCCAGGCTTTAAATTATATTTTCTATTCTACTGTGAACATTTAACATACTGAGTTCCAGTATGCGTATAAAACTGTTTCTCAGCCAAATCTTCCACGTTCAGAGGAAACAAAAATCCAGAGAAAAATACCAAAGAAGATTAAGCTTTTCACTACTTATGTAACACCTCCCCTGAAATGGTGACCCATGACATGGTCTGAGTTATATATGTGGAATAGCCCTAGGGAACTCTCAAGCCATCAAAATTTCATTAGCCTCACAGCAGTCCTAGTACCTTAAGGTGGACTGCTGGCCTCCCTATCAATAAATAAATCAACCGTAATCCTTTTTAGTGACTAAACTCTTCTTTGAAGTTGTATCAAACATCAGATGTTCCTTGCATAATTTTAACCAGTACAGAATAATGTCTTTTCTAACATATTCAGAGTCTTCTCACACGTGAAAAAATAAAACTCAAATTTAAGCTGATGGAGGAAGTTTTGGCATATTGTAATCAGGCATTTTTTTAAAAAAAATAATTTATGAAAAAGTATACCAAACTTATTGTACTTCTGAAGCAGTCACCTCTTTGGTAATGTAAAGATATAATTCTCTAAGGAAATTGTGTGTGTGTGTGCGCCCATGTATATACAAATACATATTTCCAAGATCATCAGCCTAGGGTTTTACAAAAGACTCCAGAGAATATGTTTCAGCATAGACCTTTCAAGAAGAAAATCACAGGACCATTCAACAATTTTTTCTAGACTGCTTTGCAGCTGAAACATCATGAGTCACCCAACAGAAAGTCCACTGCCACAATGAGGTAGGCAAATACTCCTGTCCTCCTCTTTCAAAACTTGCCTCCAACTCAAAATAAGTTTTCCAAGCATGAGACAAGACACCTGCGAACACTGAGAACTGTCTCCGTGGGTACTATGCAGCATTAAATCCAACACAAGAAGGAGGATCCCATCTGAGACAGCCATCTTGCACAGGCATCTTCAGTTAGAATCGGCCATCAGAGGAAAGGCAACAAGTACAAATAATGTCAAAATACAGCTTTGGTTTTGTCTTCTCAAACTGAAGTTAAAATAATAAATAGGTAGGACTAAACATTATTGCTTGTAGTTTAAAATAAAAGTGCCTTTTTTTTTTTTTTTTAAAGTATTACCATATATTCAGACATACATCGCTATTTGCCACAACGTGTTACAGCTATTGCCAGAGGACAGAAATAAAATTGCTCTGACTTTTGTACAGCTGAGCAGACAGGTTTAATAAATTAATAAAATGAAGCATAGACATGCAGACAATAGCCATCACTCCAATTTTCATTTTTACTCATTTTTCTTTATTCCTCTTTTGAATTTGTCGTATAGAAAGTCATGAAGTTAATAAAACAATCATTTTAATTCTAGTAAAGCTGAAAATCTTCTGCAAATAAAAAGAAGTTAAGATAAAATGTTTTCTAAGAGTTGTGGATTTAGCATTTAACACCACATTAAGTTCTGTTCATAACCTCAAGTGGAGGTAAAAAATTTTTGAAAAGCTGTAAAAATGAATCAGTCAATTGTATTAACCTCTTTTCATTTAAACACTAAGCCTTAATATACAATGGCCATACCCCACATCCTACAAAGCTGCTGTTCAGATTTTTTCTGCAGATTTTAATTGCACAGTAATCCAGTCCCCCAGGCACATCAAAGGCCGCGTGTACCTCTTCACTACAATTCCAATTGCTCTCATCAACTAGGAAGTTTAAAGCACAATCAAATTTGTTTTCCAATCACATGAGCCCTGTTAATAAGCTATTCTTTGTGTTCATTCATCCATTCTAAGATTCTGCGACTTCTCCAAGATGTCTTGAAGAAGAGTTTAAAATGAAACCTTTGACTGCACGCTGGCCTTGGGGATCAACTTTATCACCACTCACTTAGCTGTTCCCTGAAGGTTAACAGGTGACATGGTCTGAGATAAAACAGAGCTAATATTTTTTTTTTTTTTATTAAACTCTTTCAAAATTACAGCTAAAACATCACACCCAAAGCTCGCATTAGTTAGGATTGATACTGAATATTGACTTTTCTGGGAGAAGGAGAAAAAAAATAAATAAGTAAATAATTCAAGGCCATTCCTTTAATGATTTAAAATTATTGAATGTCAACCAAAACAGCAAACAAAACATTGATTTATATATGTGTATATGTGTAAGAACTTACCATTTTCACTGTCGGACTTGTTTTCATGTTCGGTATCAGTCAGAGTGAGGGCTGAGTTGGAACGGCTCGAGAGACAGGAACTGCGCCCTGATTTGACCCCCCTGCCCCAAAGTCTCATGGCATGCTCTGGAGACATCACTCCTTCATTTTCAGTATCAGCATCTGACCCTGCACTGATAGAGTAACCTCTGTGGGGGAGCCCCATTTCCGCACAAAATGCCAGTCCTCGACGAGTTGCTGGTTCACAAACTCCTAACTGCCTTAGGGTAAAATTCTGTCCTGATTAGGGGAAAAAAAAAATAACAAGAGGTGAGAATTTTTTTTTTTTAAAGAACCTAAAAGTAAAAACTCTTTATGTGTATAATCGTCTCAAGTATCACACAAGGTATTTTATCAAAACTCCACAGGTATTACAATCAAGTGGATTCTTTTGTCTCCAACTCTCTGCAGTGCCCCTTTTCATTCATACACCTTAGCACTGTTTTGTCAACTGCTTAAACACATCAAAAGTGCTCCTGGGCAGGAAAGAAACTGAACAGAACCTGCAAACTAAGACAAGCCAATTCAGCACATTAAAGGATTAAAAATAAGTGACAAACTTTTTTTTTTTTTCTTCCCTCCAAAGCATAAAAGCAGTAACAAGGTATTTGTCAGGATTATCTTTTCTGGTTTTGTCCTGGATAGAGGCCAAAGCAACAGGCTATTTTCCCCGTACAGATATCACCTAATGTGGCAACCGATAAACTAAATAGGACCCAAACTCATTTGGTCTGTATTGGATCTCTCTGCCCTACTTTAATACACAAACATAAACAAATGGGAACGTGGCCATCCACTACCTGCAAGGACTACAGTAAAGTTGTTATTTTTGTGTCTATGTATTTTAAGAAACTTTTTAGGCTTTTACTGTTGAAGCAGAATCTGCATTTTAAACTGACTGTTAGCCTCTGTTTTGGGGCAGAGCAAGAGACATAAGTGAATCCCTAATGATTGTATTAATAAATTAGGTGCAATAAACTCCTGACACTTCAATAACTTAAAGTGTCTAAATTAATCGACACTCAAAAATGACTGCCTTTTTAATGCCTGTGTCTTCATCCTACTTTATGTCCACAGATTTAAGACATTTTATGGTATATAGACACTTGGCAAGTTCATTTGCATGCCTATACCCATAATGCTTTTCCACCCTAACCCACAGTTATTTCATAGGTCTGGGAACAAATTAGAACACACATTCAATTTTTGAATCTGACAGGCATCCTAATTTCTCCAAAATTAGTCATTTAACATAAAAATGTGTTAGTAAGATAATTAAAGCTTATAACACAACAAAAATAGAATCCTATCAATCAGAAAGTAATATAATTGCAGAAGTGTAAATTACATAAGTGTAAATAATTCATGAGATATGAAGAGTTAATGCCATGGCCATTGACTTGTTTTAAGTGAGCCAGTTAATTATGTAATTGCTGCAGTGATATGAAGTTGTCTCTGTAAGTTTCTTCACAGTCAGAGCCATAAATGAACTCTGACAATGACTTTCATAAATAATGAAAATCAGTTACACCAATTAGGTGGAAATCAAACTGTATTTATTATGCAGCTGTGAATAAATATCTGAACGAAAATACAACCGGGGAGGTAAATATAAAAGGAGTAAGCATATCTATGACTATGTCTGAACAGCGTGAAGGGTATGAAAACAGGACATTACCATGCACGCTGATCGTATCTTGTCATTTTTTAAAGCTGTCATGCCATATGAATTTTCAGGTTTTGTGCAAGTTGAAACTAATAAGAGAAGCAAACAGGCCAAACAAACCGCCCAGTGGTAATAGGGTCAGAGCTGAGAGTAGTAAAGTGTCTAAAATGCTTATTATTTTACATTTTGGTAAATATATGCTAAGGGTGACAGCCTAGTACACTGGTTTTATGTGTTTGGTACTTTATTATGTGAATCTACATTTTCAAACAGTTGCCTAAAGCCTATGGGTATGTATGTATGTATACAGGTGTACCTACACACACACGAAGCTGCTAAGATGTGTATACGTTAGCACATGCAGCATCTTATTGGTTCTACGAACAAGGTTTTGGGAAGCAAAATGGGAAGGGAATAGGTTTTTTTGAACAAAGTTACTTCAGTCAGTAATACAACTGCCATTGACTTTAATGCTACAAGGTGTCATGCCTACGGTCCCCGTAACCTCACGGTGTTGAGGTCTGAAGGAGAGCAAGGATGCAGATGGACCCAGATGTTGCCTCCTGAGCTGCAATTAGACCAGCTGCAGCAGGTGCGCATCACAACCTGCAGCTCCTCGGCCAGCCTGCACCACACAGGCGCCCACTGCGAAAAGGGCCTCTTTGCACTTACGGAGTAACTCCGGGAGGTATCTGTACAGACACATCAATTTGAAGAGACTATTCCCCTCTCCCCTCACCACTCCCCCCCCGCCCCCTCTTAAGCAGACTATTATTTTTAAGAGAAACTACTCCAGGCACTATATAACAACATCCTCCATGATCACTTTCTAGGAGACTCGGTCTCAGGCACAACATATCACCTACCATCTATTCATGGATTTTATTTTTTACTTTAAGTTTACAACAGCCTACTTCCATGTAAAATATTTTCTTCTTCCCCTCCCCAACCCCTGCTTATGAATGGTAAGAAAACCAAAATGGCATGTCACTGATCCAAAACAGAAAAGGGGGGCAGGTTTGTATATTGCTTTCTCATGACATTCAATATATTAGAGCTTTTCACTACACTGAGAAGTTTTACAGCATAGCCCAGAAATGTTGTAACAGCTTTAGAAACATGAGGCTAAATCATCGTCTGAATTAAAGCTTTACTAAGAGCTTTCCTAAGAGGATTGTTTTCTATGTAAGTTGCCTACACAAATGAAAAAATCAAACCCCAAAACAAAACCAAAAAGTCAACCCAAAAGTTAACATGGAAAATATTTATTTGTGTAGGAATCTATATCCCAAAGGAAATCATACACATGTGATACAAAAATTTTACATCATCTTAGGATTTCCAAACAATGAAAGCAGGAAGTCTTCCAGGATGCAGGGGAAGCTGAACATGGCTGGGGCACAGACCTAGCGGAGAGCAGAATAATTGGGGGCTTTCACCTGATAATGAACAACACTATGAAATAAAAAAAAAATAAAAAAAAAAAAAAAAAAAGGACATTGTAGGAGCTCAGTAGAAAAAGAGAGTATGAAGAGAGGATGTTCTCCTCCTTGTGTTCTTAGGAGTTTCTAATTAACCTTTCCAGAATTACTTCAATGTGAGGGATTTAATCATCGGTTTCTTACACTATACACACATTTGCAATTTCTCCTACTGACAAGAAGTGCCTCAACAGTTCATAAAGACTTAAAAACAACTTGGTGATAGTCATGAATGAATTCCTGAGAAGAAAATGTAGAGACAGAACACACAGGTAGGCATAATGCTTGATAGGTTGTTTTTTCCCCCCCCTTTCCTTTAAAAACTATGAAGTGTAAAGTAGAAAAAGATTAGACACAATGCATCAAGGAGAATTGTTCTGGAGACACCTGTGGGGGTTTTAGACTATTTGGGATGATGTATCATGAAGTTAGGTTTTAAAAACTAACAATAATGCTGTTTACTACCACTCTACCACTAGACACTGCATTTCTCTTGGCTAGGAATATCAATTTATGGACTAGGAATATCAATTTATGGGTAAACAATGGTGACGCCCTCCATTTGTGCAGACAAGAACAAAATTAATGTAATAACTCTGAAATAACTTTCAGGAGCTTGTGCAGCAGCCACTGTTAAAAACACAGCATGTTCCAACAGTAACCACACACATCATTCTGTTATGTTACAACCACTTTGTGTAAGCAACGATTCACGTACGATTGGTGTATCTCCTTAACTACATTAGTGAAATACATACAAAAAAGTATACCAACATAATTTTAATATATATTATGTGGGGTTTTTTGTTTGTTTGGGGTTTTGGTTTTTTTTGTTTGTTTTGTTTTGTTTTTAAAAGAGAGAGTGTGTGTGTGTATGTATTTCTCTGCCAGAATCACACAGGTCACATTTTCTAGAAATGTAAATTTTTTTTTTTATTCTTCTTATTTTTATTTTTTTTTTAGTTTAATCAAATACTGCATGTAAGTAAGTTTGATGTATGCAGATGTATTATTTTAAAAAGTCAGAAGTTAACAGCGGGAATTAAATGGAAATCTGCTGCACTTGTGCCACATTTGTTTCCCCAGCCTGAATTGGGGAAGTTATTCAAAGACATCCACAATAACTTAGGCTTCAAGTTGGAAATGTTGTCTGTGGAAATGGGTTTTTGAAGAGGACTGCTAAACAAAAGAAAAGGCCCATGGTTCTTCAGTTGTCAGTCCTAGCTCTAAGTTGGATCTATACTAAATATGTACACAGAGATATTCTCTTAAAAACAGGAAAGAAACAAACAGAAGGAACGAACAAAAAATATCCAACAGAGAATTTGACAGCACCTCCAGACATCAGCACTGTCCTTAGTAATTCATTAACCACTGATAAGTTGACAAGTCAGGTTTTAGCAACAATGGACTATTTTGGAAAAGAAGGAAGGAAAAAAACAATCTGACAAAGCCTCCAAGCATCTGCCTAGTTAGCATAAAAATACACCCACACCCCTACCTTTGAAACCAGAGGAATTACAGTTTGAGTGCCTTTGCTGACTTTGCAGGATACACAGTACCAAAAAGGCAGAGGTCCCAAACCCATGCAAGTCCATACTCAAAATTCTCTTTAGTTTGGCTCATGTTTCTGATGAAGTTTCACGCCATGTCTGCTGTCTATGCATCCTTGAGTACTTGCCAGGCCCCTTTCTAATCTATTCTTCCTTTGTATCTTACCAGTTTCTGTCTGCCTCTAACACCTTTGTGCCATTCAAAAATGAAGCGCTTTTCCCCTATAATCTCTCTGTAATAAAGCATGACAAAAACACTTATACTGAACTTAGAAATACTGTGAAACAGCTAAAGCTACACAGATGCAAAACATGGTCTTTAGGAGAACCAACCTCCTCCCTTACATTTCCTCCATTCCCAATTTAATCCTGTGGGGGTTTTTTTGTTTGTTTGTTTGTTTTTTAATTAGAAGAAGTCTTATTTTATTTAGAAAGATAATGAGGAAAAATATTTTTTCTCATGTTTTTTTTTTTTCTGTCTGCAGACTACTGCATACAAACGTGTCCCTGTAATACAATGCTTATCATATAAGCTCATTGTATAAGCAGCACTGACATCAAAGTGTTACTGCAAGGACCATGCTGTTTTCTGCTATTTTGATATGGGAAAAGTACTTACTTCCTTTTGTATCCATGTTTAGACACTATATAGCGGGCACATTTTTCCTATTTGAATCTCCTTACCTGGAGCTCATTCTCAATACCTCTAACATCTGCAGAGCAGAACCCAGCACACAGCTGCACATCTTTGAAATGCTTCATCATTTTTGTACAACCAAGAGCTCAAGACTACGGACCTGATTCAACAGTACCTTCCCTTCCTAACCCAGACACATAACAGAGCTATTCCTTCATAGCTGTCAACTGCAAATTGATCAGTGTGTTCACTTTCCTAATTCCTGAAAAGTACAAAGTTCTATTATGTGCTAGTCAAGATGGAAAAGGGGCTTCTTTGTACATAACAATCGGCAGCAAAGCTGTCCTCTCCATTCTCAGGACTAGCACTAGCTAGTCACTACAGGACCATTGAGAACGTGGGGTGGATGCCATCTTCCTAGATGATCAAGGCAGAGCTGGACTGGCTTAGCAAGAATTCCACACAATCCTAGGGGATCTTACACATCATCTATTTTCAAGTGTCAATTCTAGCTGGTTTCTTAAGGAAAAATATGTAACTACTTTGTAAATAGAGTTGGGTTTTCTTCCATTTAGTGGGGCAAATACAGTGTGGCACACTTACAAAGTTAAGGAAAGGTCTCGAGAGGAAGGACATAGAATTGGAACTAAATGTACACTAGGATAGTAAATTTGCTGGAAATGAAAGGAGGCAAAATTTAAATAAGAAAATAGCAAAACAGAGGCCTTGGATGCTCTATAAAACTTTGATAAGTGTAGAAATGCTGTCTCCAGAAATCAGAATGTTAGGTGGGTGGAATACAATTACACAAAAGACAGAATGAGTAATAGATGTGATACCATCCATTCTGTCACACAAACTTCACAATATATTTACTAAAAAGCAGTTTCCAAAGCTGTACTTCAAGAGTTCTGTTTGCTAGAATGCAAGAAATCGCAGTGAAGACTGACAAGTAATGAGCTTTGCCTATGTTAACATTTTTTCTTTCTGATTTGGCATAGTATTTTGTTGTTATTACTTCAGCCTGATTTTCTCTTTTGTTTTTGTGAAAATTATCTGTGAAATTTAAACCACCCTAATCCGCTGTATCACATTTTCCTCCTGTTTTTAATTCCTATGTTTTTCTCTTCACTCATCACAACCCTCTTCCTTGTCACCTCTTAATCTCTCTTTCTTGACCTTTCCGCTCTATTCACTTTTCCATCTTAACCTCCTTTTCTTGTCATTATCTGACTTAGAGTGGAGCTGTAAGATACATATGAATGAAGGACAATTGCTTCTCCAATATATCCAGTAAACTATGTAATGGCAAACAGCATTAAATTATATTAAATCTTAGCAACTATGCATATAATTTTCAAGTGCTTGTTATTCCGAGCAAACATTAACCATACAGTTCTCCCATTCCTTAAGGGCTTTCAAAAGCATATGGGGAGTTAAGTAATGGTCTCAGAGACTTCTGAATGAGTTAGCACCAGATACTCTGAGTTCTGAGCTGCACTTACTGTGCCACTCTTGGTAGAAGAGCTTTATGTAAGACTCAAACCCTGAATCAAATCTACAAAAAAACCAAACCAAAACAAACAAAAAACCCCCAAACACACACACACCCCAAACCCCACGCTTACTGTTTTGTGGGAAATAAAGTATTTCAAACCTAATATTTAAACATACCATGTATTTTTGCTAGCATTAAACTATAGAATCACAAGGAGACATTGATTGAAATGCTAGCCTGCAAAAGTTTTTATATTAAGAAACAGACCAGAATCAATGTGAGTGAAACACAACATCTTCCTGTCACTGGTTTTCCAAATTACAGTTCAAACATGCAAATGCTTCTGTGCAGCATGGGAGACTCATAGCTTTATTCCGTTAGGCTTGAAGGTGGCAGGGGATCCCCAGTACTAATCCACAGACTGGAACATAAGAAGCAGTTCTTAATCCAGTATAAGGATAAAGGACTGTTCATCAAGCCCTTCTGAAGTTACCGCAGAGTAAGATTAAAGTCAGCTGAAGATAATTTCACAACTGCACAATTCAAAGCTTCAAGCTACAGCATCAGCAATCATGTTCCAGTAAATAAATTCATAATTTAAATATTATGGTTGCAAATTTGGGGATTTTATATAAAAATCTGATTTTATGACTATGATTACATAAATTAAAATAAACCAACAGAGCTGTCCAGATCATGGGCTGCAAGGAGGGGGGGAAAGGATTTTGTGGATTTAAAAAAGAAATACAACTCCACGAGTAGAAAGGAACACAAAGTCTTGAACATGACCAGAATGACAGTGTAGACATTCTAGGCTTCTATCTTAATCTTTGGATCCTGGGACCAAATCATCAAGATCTGAGCATCCATTTATTACAAAATACAAATAAAGCCTAAATTTGATAGATGTGAAGAAAATATGACCCAAGGGTAAGCAATGTAGAGATGATGGATATTGAGTCCGCAGAGAGCCTACAACCACAGATCTGACAGGTATGAACTGCCACATTAAGGTCAATACGATGCTAATGACATGACATACAGCTTGAAATGGCAAAAGAAGGTGAGGAGGAAGGAGGTAGCATGAAGAGAAGCACACAAAATAGAGCTCAGACTCACTGCTGTTCCTCCAGATGTGGAGGAGAGAAAACTCTACCATTATTTCTGCCTTTCCATGAGGGAAAGGCACGTCTGCCACCATAAATGAGCAGATAGACCCACAGAGGAAAATGTCTCTCAGATTGGTAGAAAACTTGAGTAGGTAAACAGGCTCTGAACTGGTATAAAGTAAAAACCCAACACACCTATTCAGAGTAGCCCTATATATTTCTACCTGTAGGATTTCATAAACAAGTATCCCACATGCATGGGAATCAGCTCTGCAATGCATGGACAGAATGAGGCGTTCAGACCGTCGCTGTGGATAAGTGCAAGAAACAACGGAGAACACAGACCCAAGGACTTCTGCAGAAATGAAAACCTCTTTTGGTCCCTCTCGCTCCCACTGCTGTCAGACCCATCAAAAGGGTTTCGAGTCTGTAAACCCTCATATTAAATGTAGTGTAGCACTGTCTTAATTTAGATTTTCTAGCAAAATGTCCATTATGCTGAGCACAAGAAAGGATTTATGACTCAGATGTATTTATGGCACTGCAAAGTAAAAAAGGAGAAACACAAAACTAGAGGCAAACGCGTTCCTGTAGCTCTGCCATTTCCTCTTTCGGCTTTAATAAGCTCAGTAATGCTGAGTACTACTGGCTCTCAAGCCAGTAAGTTGAGACGGTTTACTAACTAATTTTGGAAAGTATCAGGGAACTTTGAGGAATCATTCCTATTTTACATCTCTGCTTCACTTTCTGCATTTATTTGCCAGTGATGGAATAAGCAATCACTCGCAGCTCAGCCTACCACCCTGAATCTCAACCCTAAGAACTAAATCAACAGACAGGACAGACAGGACTCTTCAGCCTCTTTCATTCTTCCCCTCACCCCATCTCTAATTGCACACTTTGCTAACTTTACTCTCTTCATAAAAAGAATATTTTCTCTTTCATAACCATGCATGTGATCTATTTATCCCCCAGTCCTCAGCTGATATTATGAACAGGAGCAGCACATACATCTCATTACATGAGCTATGGAAAGACAGAAGAGCAATTACAGACCTTCTACAGTATCTTCCTTTTCATGAGGCTGAAAGTCCTTGTGAAGGCCCCTTGCTCACCTTATAAATCCTTAATCATTATGATCGAGAACTTAATTCTCTTATTTTGCAACTGGACTAGTCAAAGACAAGGTTTTTACTCTGTGGACCAAGGCTGTGTAGAAATGCCTGATCAAGCAGTCTACTGCCAATAACCAAGGTTGATTTTTCCCTGGAGAATCACAATTGCGCTTTGTCATATAGCTCATCTACAGACCATGACCCACAAGGGGCCAATTTCAACTAGATGAATACCTTAGAGCAAGTATGCGTATCACTGAGTGTGAGCTAAATATACTCCTAATCAAATAAAAGCGAAATGTTTTTCTTAGTACCACTCTGTAGCTAATAGAATAACTTTAAAAGTCAACAGATCCTTATCACCTGGAACCTGAAAACCAATTAACTTCTTATTGTTGCTTTAAGAAGTAACTAGTATAGCAATGAAAGATGATAATATTACTTAGCACTTACAGCGCTTTTCATCTTCAAAGCATTTTGCAAACATAAACTAATTAATCTTCCCAACACGCCTGTGAGGTGGGTAAGTGTTATTATTCCTGTACTACAGAGGGGAAAAAAACACCTCTGGCAGAAGGTTATGTGCTTAGCTCAAGGCCACAAAATCATCCAGAACACACTGATGCTGTATGCTGCTTACAGAAGTTACCCACTCAAATCAGGCCTATACTGCAGGTGGTCGTGTTTTAGCATAACAAAAAAAAAGTATCTGTCATGTTGACAATCAGGACACATCTTGCACTGCAGTCAGGAACATAAAACACTAATTCTAATAGCTGCTTTACATTTTGAGACAGTGCTAGCAGTGTCACTGAATGGTCATTAATTTGCTCATTGGGAGATCAGAAAGTCCCTTCTATGACATTTCATGCTTTCTTGTAAATAATCTGCAAAATGGGCTGATTCAGTGCTACTGAGAGTCACTTACCTACTCAATAGTCAAAATCAGCTCATCAATAAGGCATAGGTAGTGGAAGGTCAAAAATGGTCTTATCCTATCTACCCTTCCATTGCTTCAGACAGGTTAGTTTCAAGTACTTGAGCTTTAGGTTTAAAAACATGACCATTTAAATCCTTTAATCCTACAGCTGACATTTATGGTGACTGAAAACATTAATCATTTTGCTATTCAAATAACTCATTTTGAGCAGCTAGTATTTAAAAGCAATAGACTTTGGAGTCATACTACATTAGGATAGAAGTTGCAATTCATGTTTCAGGTTTCTGAAGTCTTAAAAATGTACCCCTGACAGTGTTTAATATCTTAAATAATAAAATAAAATTGTCGAAGCATATATATCACTGCTTCAGGTCCCTCTTTCACTGAATGGTGAGATTTTTCTAGGACCTAAATCTAATTGTCACAGGAGTCAGCTGAACAATAGCTACAATACATCTGCACAGTGTAATGTACTGTATATGGCTTTGCTTTTCAGCAACCTGGTATCAGTGATCCAGCATATTGTGAAGGAAAGAAATTATTTTTCTGTGCTTGTTTTCTAAGTTTAGTCCCTCTTTCTGCAGCTCCAAGGAGTTATTAGGGCATTTAATCTAATTTAGCCACTTAAGTATTCCAGAAAAGTAAAGGCACAAACCCATACAAATACTTTCTCCTGCAAAACTAAAAAGGGTAGCATGAAAATAAATTGATGTTGAGGCTTGGCTGACAATTAATTGTTCTGATTGATAAACATGGTGAACTCATTCTCACTGGCAGCTAGAAAGACCAAATAACTTTACCTGCAGGCTGAACTATAGTTGACACAAGCTTTCAAAAAGTAAAAATTTAACAAAACCTGCACTCTCTCTCATTGGGTCTTCTATTAGCCAAAGGTGTCCTGCTGCTCAGCTTTTCATTTCACACAGTTCACAAACAGTGCTGTGATTATTTTGCATGAAAATATAAACACGCAAAAATCTGCAGTGCATCCTGCCACCTGTGCTCGTGGGTCAGCCTCCTGCTCCTGTGCAAAAACTCACTGAAGGGCTACATGGATCACTCGGTAGGACCACTATACTGTCCTGCAACCACAAAATTACTTGCAATGGAACAATGATGCCTTAAGAGATATTGCATATTCCTCTCTTCTCTTTAACATGTATCTGATGGTAAATAAATACAGTTTTTGCATGCCTGTATTTTTCTTACTAACTTAATGCACCTGTATACAAAGTTTTTCAGTTCTTCTAAGTCCATGTTTGATTCATGACCTCCTTCAAATTATTTTCATATTGTTTTATTACTTCCAATTATTTTTTCCAAATTAAATTTTAAAAATATTACTCACTTTCTGTATTTCTACAACCCTTCCCTCCCACTCCATAGTCATGTCACATTTTCAGATATTTTCGCAGAGCAGTCTCCTATGTACCTTATATTACTTCACACGGCAGTTTAATTTTGTAAACACGGGAATTTCTCTATGTACAACAGAGAAATTCAACTTTACACAGTCAGCTTTAATCCTGCATTCAACAAGATAACTTGGGCATATTCCAAAATACAAGCGTTTAGGTTGCTGAATGCACTTAGAGAAGCTCTACATTTAAATCAGGCTGCACATTATAGTTGGATACTTTGAAGCATAAGAAAATAGGTGTTTTCTTCCTCCCTAACACATAAACAGCATACGATCACATTATCACACCTTGGAAAGTAAATAGTCTTTCATAGTGCTTCATCCATGGTCAAGGATGATATCAGGTATGTTCTTGAACATGCAATAGAAAATTGAGTATCTAGCTTAAAAATACTTCTAAAGGAAAAAAGCTCATGGTCTTCATTTACATGGCTAGGTGCTGAGTTTAATTATTCACAGGCTTACCAATTTTTTTTGTATCTTATGTGGAGATTAACAAAGTGAAAATAAATAACTAAATTAGAAGTTCTAAAAAATAGTAGGCTAAATAATCCTCGCCTAAGGAGTTTAAAACCAAATCTAGTCTTGCAACAGATGAATGGGTTTGAGAAGAAGGGAAGGAGACCACAGGAGGTCTTATCTCTCATGGATGTTAACTGAAAGCATATTGCCTAGATGAAGTTACAATTTCCAAAACAAGCTGTGTTGGGTTTGCATGGCAAGGTTTTGGTAGTGGGGGGAGGACGCTACAGGGGTGGCTTCTGTGAGAAGCTGCTAGAAGCTTCCCCTGTGTCTGATAGAGCCAATGCCAGCCGGCTCCAAGATGGACCCACTGCTGGCCAAGGCCAAGCCAATCAGCCCCTCTGTGATAACATAGTTAAGAAGGAAAAAAAAAACAAACAAAAACAAATAAACAAACAAAAAAACCACACACCACAAAAACAACCCACCAAAAAAACCCAAAAAACCAGAGAGTTTTTGCAGCCAGAGAGAGGAGTGAGAAGATGTAAGAAACTCTGCAGACACCAAGGTCAGTGCAGAAGAAGGGGCNGTTTGGGAAGGACTGTCTCCTGTGGGAGGGACCCCACGCTGGAGCAGGGGAACGATGAGAGGAGTCCTCCCCCGAGGATGAAGAAGCGACAGAAACAACATGTGATGAACTGACCATAACCCCCATTCCCCGTCCCCCTGTGCTGCTGAGGGGGGAGGAGGTTTGAAGCCAGGAGTGAAGTTGAGCCTGGGAAGATGGGAGGGGTGGGGGGGAGGTGTTTTTAAGATTTGGTTTTATTTCTCATTCCTCTACTCTGTTCTGTTTGGGAATAAATTAGATGAATTTCCTCTCTCTAAGTTCAGTCTGTTTTGCTTGTGACAATAATAAGTGAGTGATCTCTCCCTGTCCTTATCTCGACCCACAAAGCTTTTCGTTATACTTTTTCTCCCCTGCCTAGTGAACGAGGGGAGTGATAGAGTGGCTCAGAAGCATACCCACTCTTCCAATCTTGTCAACTGGGTTTCAAAATTAACAAGATAATTGCATTTAAATAAACATTTCATTTTCAAATATTTTACTGTATGTTTTATATGTTGTTTTTAGAATTACAATGACAAACAGGTGCATTTTTAGCCTCTTATTTCTCTCTACGCCATGCATCTAAAGCAACAGAAATTCAACAGACAAGGAAAAAGATTTTGTGACTGGAATTGACAATTGGAGAACTTCCTCTTCACAAGTAAAGATCTCCTGGGACAAAGCTACCACTAAACAGGGCACACCTATCTCCTACAGCAGCATCCCTTTCTGAATGCCTACCTTGGGATTTTGGGAAGCAGGAAACAAAGACATGTACTGAGACAACTCAGGAAGAACAGGTGGGAAAGTTCTGATCCATTAGCAGAAAGCTTTGAAGGGCTTTACCCCAAAATATCAGCCATAAAAACACACTGATGCTTTTAAATTGTGCCACATTTGAGAGACTCTAGAAACTCATGTAACTGCTCCAGTAGCTTTCCAGTGGACACTGGAAATTTAATACTGTTATTTTACATAGTCGGGGGGGAAGAAAAAACCCCGCAAACACTGGTCATGATTAATTTTAGAAATTAATTTCCAATTAAAGGTATTTATTAAAAATTCCCTTTTTTACTTATAGATCTATTTCCTGTTGATTTAGCAGTCTAGAATGTAATTACACTGTCAAAGCCACATATCTGCACTCTATTTCTAGACAGAGAGGGAAAAAAAAAATAAATACAGGGAAGCGTGTTTTATATATTATTTAAAAACCTTTGGAATGACCTTGAACACCTTTTCCACAAAATGCTTCCAATGCCAGAAGCAGTAAATTCTCTCAGTCAAAGATGAATCAAAGGAACACACTATCTAAGTCTGCAAAACAAGCCCTTTATAACCTGACCCTATCAAACCTGCAAGGTAGTCCCCAAAGGTGCTAAACCAGCACACATTAGAGGAAGCCAATAAGCCATACAAAAAGAATTGAAAGGACGATGAGGAAAAATCAAATGGGCACAGACGACAGTGCTGAAAAGGTGAAGAGCATAACACACATCCCAGACGCATCTTACGCCTATGGATGTGTAATTTATTGCATACTGGGCAATAAGTATTAGCTAAATATTATTTGCTTTTCTGAAAAAAAATGAAGAGGAAGAAAAGCCCAAGCCCTAGTGCACCATCATACGTGACGTGCCAGACTACAGAACTTCTTCCATTTTGTTATTGCTATTTAAAAAGAATAGTACTCTATTCAGGCAATAGTTTATGAATTCATTAAATAAACAGTGCTTATTTTGATATTATTTTGTCACTAATACTAAGAATGTGTCTACAGTACAGGTCTTAGAAAATTTCCTCTTGATTTCACCACATTAAAGTAGTAAGATCAAGGTGACGATTTAAAAACTAGAAAGTAGCGATGACCTGAAGTTTCAACACATCACAAATACATGGCAGAAAGCAGACAGACTACAGTAGCAGCAAGCCTCAGTTACAGGAGTCTAAGAGAAATATTTTTATTTCCCTTGCAAACATTTGTAGGCAAAAAAAGTCAACACCATCTGCCCAGCTCTAATTCTAATGTAAAGTTATTCTACTTGGAACAAAGAAAAACCACCAATGGGTAAAGTATTTTTAAACATTTCTAAAATTAAAACCAAGGACTTCCACACCAGGAGGAAGCTTTCTTTTTCCACCCCTAATGCTATTCTTGTTTCCTCATAAAGGAGGAGATCACTTTATGCAGAAGACTGAAGTGTAGGTTCACACAGCTCTTGGCCTAGCTAGCTTTATCTTTTTAGACAGCTGGGCTGCAGTACTCCACACATTTCGTAACTTCCCCCCCTTCCCCCCTCCCCTCACCCTTATATCAAGTACTTTAGTTGTGGAAATGGAAAAAAATGCCAATTCCAGAGACTACAGCTTTCAATCCAAAACTGATGCATAAGTGCTTAACCCTCAGTGGAGCCAAATGCAATCTCCCAGAATCACTCAGGTCCAAAGGGACCTCTTGAGGTCATCTAGTCCAAACCCTCTACTCAAGTACAGTCAGCTACAGCAAGCTGCCCAGGACCATATTCAGTCAGGTTTTGAGCATCTCCATGGATATTTAGATCTCTCATGTCTCTCCAGTCCTGGACTCAAAAATTGAACAGTAAGCTCTAGCACCCTGTTAGCATATGTTTAGATATCATAGTTATCCACTAAAAAAAATCCCCCAACAAACCCAAATACATTAATCGTGAACTAATTTACCTTACTCACTGTACAGTGCTCTGTTACTGACTTTGCAAGCTAAAAGATAAAGGCATTGAGCTAATGAATTAGCTCATTCACAGACATACTATGTTTCCCCAAACCTGTTCATAGGGTTTGGCCTTCTTGGAACAGCTGTATTTGTTTACTTTTATTCATTTTGAAGCTATTTACTTTTTAGGTATTTTGGGATGGCAAACTTTTAGGCAATCTCTGGAGTTGTATTGACGCTGGGGGTCTAGTTTTTAAACTGTAAGGCCTGAATACTTCACACTTGAGTTTGCAACGTTGTCACTGACCCATTGCCCAACACGGGCCATTTACTTAACTTTCCTGTGCATCATATATTATTTATTTCAAAGATGGTACACAATGCTTTCCCATCTTTGTAGAACATTTAGGGAGATACAAGTGTACTGTGCATGTAGCGTATTACTAAAACTGATGAAACTGGTATAACAACATACTCCTCCCGCAGCAAGAATGCCTTGTTGCTTGGTACTAATGAATTATACACTCTGAATTAAAGCATCTTGCCTACCTTGTCTGGTATACTCATCTGCTTCTCTGTGGACCAAGTCTTTTACCCGGTTTCCATACAGCAACCTAGAGGAATCATGATCAAAAGCTTTCAAGGTTTCACTGGAGCTGTAAGACTTCTGTGTAGGCACTCTGCACTCCTCATTTTCTGCAGAAGAATTTGTATAGCGCCGTTCCTTGTCCCGTCTGCTCTTTGTCAGGGAGCAATAAGGCCTACGTTCCTTCACATCCATACTTCATTCCTTCTCTGTGCACATCAGTGCAGCTTATTTGGAAGTCTTCTCTACATTCAGCTTACATTCACCTATAACAAAATTAGAGAGACAACCGCTGATGTGTTACAATGTTCTCTAATTGCTGTGATTGCTTCTTAACTGTCTGGAAGAGAAAAAGATCTGATCAACGATGGGTGAGACGCACTTCTGTAACACTTGCAAGAATTCCCAGAGTTTCATGCACGAGCTACCCCAATCAAAAAAATTAGCAAAGAAATTCTTGTGAACAACACCACAATACTTCTCATGTCTATACAACAGACTAGAAGATCAAAAGCAGACTGAGAACTGTGTGGAAAAAAACCCTAGCTTTTCAGCTTTAAGAATGTGTTACTTGCCTAAAGTCTATCTGTAGGTAAGTTGTTTTGCCTTTTTCTGAGAAGGATGCATGCTTTAACAGCAAGTCTGACTTCCCTCTGCTTGTCAGAAGCTTCTGGTTTTAATGTCTCTTTTTTACATACAGACTTCTGCAACTTTTTATTGTCATTTTTATTCTAAGAAAATTGTTTTCATCAAGAACATACACACATAATTTCAAAGCAAGCTACAAAAAGATTATAGGTGACATACAGGAAGACATCTCCAAGGCAGTATATTCTACATAACTTTGTGCTAAAAAGTAACTATTTGATTGGTAAATGACAGTCAGAAATATTTTTTCCTTCCCTCAAGTTTTTAAGGAATATTACTGTAAGAATCTTATTGCTATTACAATTTATTTTTCTTCACTGTTTCATTGCACTTAGTTTTCAAAACAAGCCTTCTCAGTTTCATCTCTTGGGCCCTGCACACTTAACCACAACATCTACATTTCTGACAGATTAAGAAATAGCTTGAAAATTGTGCTTTTGTTTTTTAAAGAAAAATGCTAAAACAAAATAAAGAATATAATTTGTACCTTTAAACAGCTGACAAAACATCTAAATGAAAAACAGTTCGCATGATTTTAATACTTTGTAACTGCACCTGTTAACTGAGACCTTGGTATTTCTTATTTAATACCTTATATATTCGAGTTCTCTCCTTTGTTTCAGGGAGACTCTTCTCCTGGTTGCTCCTCTCAATTTAAAGTACTTAAATAACACAACTGATTATTTTACAAAGCACTATCACTCAAGTCCTTTGTGATAAAGAACTAAAAATCACAGTTTACAGCACATATCACAAAGCAACAGCCAACTCCATTTGCACTCTGTTCAGCAAAACCAAGGTTGCTTTAGAACTCTTCACCTATTTAATTTTAAATGTTTAATATCAAATAAACTAATTAGTTGTCACTCCTGAAAAGATTTTTAGACACTATTTAATTTACTACAGAACTGTAATTCAAGTTTGTGAATGGCAGCCAGTCTTTTATCATTCAGTTTTGAAATTCTCTGAAAAGCTCTTGCATTTCTTGACCTGTGTGAATGTCAGTTTGCCGTAAAGGACAAAGCTACAAAGCCTTCCCTTTAAGCAAATTCTCTTCTATATTTATTATATTTTCAAACATTAAGTGGTTAAAAAGAAAATGAAATATTTGTACATGATCAGAAAAAATGAAGTTTTCAAACAGAATATTAAATTTATGCCTATTTAGATGTCTGCATGCCCATGTAGCACATATTTAATTTATATGAAACACTCAGATTATAAAATATTTGATTGACTAATGAATGCAAGTTCTATGCAAAAACAATTTTCCAGACATTTATAAACTCTGTGGTTTTTTAACACAAAATCATTATTAACAGATGCAGGTATTCTTTTGCAGTGTAAAGACTTCATGTGGAAGCATATCTCCCCTTTCATCTATGCATTTCCAGACTTTACAGGGCCACTAATTCCTAATAGCTCTAAATTATGCCATGGGAACTGACAGACACTATTCATCAAAGATGAAATAATTTTGATTTTTTTCCCAAGTTTCCAAGCTCCTTTATAATGTTAAAAACCAAAACCTAACCCAAACCCTTCTTTGCACAATAGTTTGTTACTATATCAAGCTAAAATCCTCAGATTTAATCTATGCTAGCATGAGGAAGTACTGATCCGCTTCCCACGGAAGTCAATGAATTCAATAAAAACATCAAAAGGTGGTTTTCTGGGTTATTTATTGCCTCTCCAACCAAAGAATGAAAAGGTTAAAAAAAAAAAACCAAAAAAAACCCGAACTGTTTAATAGCACCACATTATGGAGACACTTTAACAGTGATTACACCGCCACAACAATGAAGACTAGTGGATTTTTGGTGGGCATTTTTGGAAAAAAAATTAATAATCCTGTAACATTTAAGAATCTGATCTTTTTGAATCTGGTATTATACAGCACACCTGTTTACCTTCAGTAACCTTTAACTTTAAAACCCAATTGTATCTCTCAGCAAGTTTTAGGAAACACTTAACATCTTCAGTTTCATGTCTTTGAAATACTCTGTAAGTTTTGAATAGTCAAGTAACAAGTGACAGGACAAGAGGCAATGGCCTCAAGTTGAGCCAGGGGAGGTTTAGATTGGATGTTAGGAAAAACTTCTTCCCCAAAAGGGTTGTCAAGCACTGGAACAGGCTGCCCAGGGAAGTGGTTGAGTCACCATCCCTGGAGGTGTTTAGAAGATGTGTAGATGTGGTGCTTAGGGACATGGTTTAGTGGTGGGCTTGGCAGTGCTACATTAATGGTTGGACTTAATGATCTTAAAAGTCTCTTCCAACCAAAACTATTTTATGATTCTATTTCATCACTGAATTAATACACATATCTGAAAGAAGGAGACAGAATAAAAGCCATTTTAAAGATCTGTCCACAAATACATGTTCTCTACCATGATCAGAACACAAAGAGAAAGAGAGAACTCAAAACATATTTGCAGAATACAGAAACAGATGTCATTGTTAATGTTTAAGTAGTACGCCAGCAATGACAAGTCAAACAAAGGAAAACTTGCAGATGGTTTTACAGGATCCGAACCTTAAGTCTTACTACTGTGGTGGCATATTTTACAGTCTCAGGACTGTGCAGGATTTACTTGAATCCTGCCCCCTCCTCCTTTTTAAAACAAACAAACAAACAAACCCACAAACACACACATGCCACTCCCATCTTTAGAGAAATACTTTCAATTATTGAGAAAAACTTTTAAAGAAAAAAAAAAACCAAACCCCAAACTGTCAGTTACTGCATCTGCTCAGCTCCTTTCCCATAAAGATCACAGTACTTAAAATATTAAGAAGGTTTCCCACTCAAAACTTCAGATTTAAATGAACCACTGTAGCACAAATTTGAACATACTCAATCTTTTCTTCTTCTCTGTTTCCTATAACATAAAAGCTGCATCCCAGGGGGAGTTACCCGAATGCATTGACTACCTTTCTTTTACTCTGCCTTAGAAGAAGCTCAGATGAAATACTGGTAATGAGCACAATACATCTTAAGAGAATACAGCAACTAATTTGACACATGAACAATTTTTCTGACAAATCAGATTAAAATTTTAAACCAAATAAAATTAAATTTATTTTGTGACACGTTACAAAAACACTTGCCTTCATCTGCAAGTAATTTCTGCCCATATGTCAATATTTATGGTCCATCGAATAGCTTCACTCCAATTAAATGAAAGAATTTTCATAGAGCAATATTTACAAAGCTATTGAACTAGTAACTCATCCACTCACAAAAGGATGCCAAAACAGCCATGCTAAATACTGTTACACATTGTATTACAATGCTAACATGAAATGGCCTGCATATACTGAAGAAAATCAAAAAAGATTTCGTTGGTGCATGACACTAGTTCAAGTTTCTGCCTAATACTTTTCTAAGTATAAAAACTGAAGATGCTCATCTGTGTCACTGAGCATGGGGATCTCCCATGACCTTTTCAGTGATCTGTCCAACGTTACAGGCTCCTGGCTGGATTAAACAGGAGAGCGCACGCTAATCACCAGACTGACATGTCAGCTCTTATATACTCATGCCCATCCCATTTGTGTGCATAGCGCAGCTGAGCACAGCTTCAGTCAGGCCGCACTTTCCTAGTGTCACTCCAGATTTTAAAAAACAGTTCAAAACTGTAAAGAGGAGATGCCCTTTTTTTTTTAAACTACTACTAACACATTTCTTTTAACTTAATTTAGAACGGAAGCAGAACCAGAGGAGTGTTTCTTGTATACGACCAAGTCATTGGGATCAGAGAGCTCATTCCCTTACGTGCCAGGCTACTTCAAAGACCTCTGACATCATTAGCACATTTAGCACAATATTTAATTACCAAGTCAGATAAGGTATGTACAAATAATAATGAAAACAAGTAAATTATCAAAATTCCTTCTTTTATTCTAAGTGTTGTAGAGAGCCCAAGTGTAAACACCAAAACGGAGCACAAGGCATATACACACAAGTGTCAAAGCTACCGTGGAGGCTTCAATGACTCAAGTCTCAGATACAGACAAAGCTGACTGATGCAGCAGTAGAAGTTTTACACTGTGTTTAAAATTCCCTAGGACAGCCTTTCAGCAGTTCCTCTTAACCACCTATTGCAATGTGAAATAAAGTCACTGTAGTGAAAAGGAAAAAAAAAAAACAAGTTACTTACCTTTTTTACCATAAACAAGCCTCCACACTAAAGCCCTACACTGCAGTATAGGAAAAGTACAACAGACATAAAATGTAGTATATATTTTAATTGCCAAGATGTAAATGAGGCTTTAGGGTCATGCTACAGAGTCTTATCTAAAACACCCAGCTACAACTTTAGCATGCCTGCAGGCCTTTTAAACTGTTATGGAAAATTATTGCATTTAATTCAGCAGCTTCAACTCTGAGTTCCCCAAAGGGTTATTACAGTTTGGCAACAGGATGGCAATCCTGCCTAACGTACACAGTGCTCCCTCCCCACCTCTCACTTGGAGAACCTTCTTCCAGCATTAAACCCAGTTCAGTGAACACTAAGGTAACTGATTAAGAAGTCCAAATATACCTTGATATTTTATGCCCTTTGATATACAAAAAGCTACATAGGCATGAAGTAGTAAAAAGGTAAGAAATAAAAGATGTTTGTTACCAAAATGAAGAGATAATTGCACAGAAAAGATTATGTCACTACTTGGGTTGATTTATGGATCGGCTATAGTGTGTATTATATTCCCTTTCAATGCGTATATCCATTTGAGACATCTCAAAAAATACAAAGCGAAACTGGAACTAGTTTTGAGAATAACAAGAGTCATTAGTTTAATATATACAGTGCTGGAGTAGAAAAGGTTTCAAGAACGAGAGGATTAAACTTGTAGATTTCTTTATTACAGAGGAACAGTAACAGAGTACAAAATACCGTTATAAGGAAGGCCAAGCAAGACCTCTCCTACTCAGTCACACAAGTAGGAGGAACAGCAAGGAAAGCAACACGCTGCTCAGAGCAAAGCCCTTCTTCCCTCCCCGAGGCCAGCAAAACTGAGCCAGGGAAGGAACTTAGATATTACATACCACAACCTTCCCTCCCAACACCTAAATCTAACAATTTAGGCATTCCTAAGAACAGAAGTATTCCCAGCTGCATTCCAAAGTCTGATTATTGAATTACTATTATTTTTATTACTATTACTATTATTTATTATTCAAAAGTCTGATTATTGAATTACTATTATTTTTATTACTAATTACCATTATTTAGGAATTAAGAATCATTGATGCTTCCACATTGATCCCTTAATACAAGCACAGTCTGAACGCTTGCTTACAATGGGAACAAATTTCCTTTCATGATACACTACTACATAAACACACGCAGTAAAAGAACCATAAGATTTTTGGGAGAAGCAGCAGGCTTGAACTTCTGTCTGAAATAAGAGCAAAGTATTTTGTGGGCTGCAAGTCAAGATGGTGCCTATTCTCAGCACTGACAACAGCTGCTGAAAATAACATCTAAGTAGTGCTGCTGAACAGATACATTACTGCAAGTGTCATTAATTTAATCATAATTTCATTTTAATCTGTAACTGTTTACTAATGTAAATATTACATTAGTTACAGTTTGCACTAGATATAGTACTTCCATGCCTCAATGGCAAAAGAGCAAAGCAAATTCAGCTGGTATATGTAACAAGTAGATTAAAAAGCCCAAGTGCAATATGCAGAAATTAAGAAAATCTCCTGTCCACAAAAAAATACTCACAATTCACACAACTAATCACCCATAAAACCTATTACAAACAAATACTAAGAAAAACTCAAAAGGCATAAAAGAGTGATGAAATTTCCACTTCAATGGCTGATAAAGTGAGATATGTCAGAAATCAACTGAGCTGGAAAAATGACACTTTGAAGAGGTGCTTAGGATGATCTGTAGCCACGGTGTGCCATTAGTCAAACTGATGACTCTTAATACATGGACATTTCAGGTCATCATATCTAGAAACTCACTTCTTAATATTAAAAGTCTGTCTTCCAGCACAGAAACTAGAGAGGATCCATCTGAAGTCAGCATTCTTAAGAGGGAGTGGGAAACTGCCTGTCAGACAGGCAGTTCACAAACTAAAATTTAAAAAAGCCTCCTTAAGTCACTAACTAACCCTATGTTTTTAGAATTAAATTACAAATGAAATGGTAGTAAAAAAAAAAAAAAAAAAAAGGAAGACCAGTAAAAAACGCTGCGTATCTTCAAGAATTTTTTGCATCAGTCAGGGAAACCGAACACTCGTATCTACCATCACTACAGGATGCACTGTCAATAAAAAGTTACTTTACATAGTCTATTTAAAAATCTCAACTTCGTTAGAGACAGAATAAACAACAAATAAATGTACGCTATGTTCCTTATAAAAATTTCTTGCAGAGAGTCAGGAAAATTAGCAAGATAAAGAGTTCTGTGGGGTCCTGGTTAGTCATAGAGGTTGATGTTTGTGTAACAATTTTGCTGACATTACTTAAGATTGAAACCCTGGGGAGGCAGGAAGAGGGAAAGAACACCTCGTGCCTTCCCTCATACAGACAGAAAGAGATGATACAATGGGAGTGGAGGGAGTACTTCTCGGGATGGCATTTTCCTGGGTACAAAGACCGGACAGCAACATTCGAGATGGAGCTACACTATTTCTGCTTGCTGGAAGCCCTCCACACTGCAAGGCTGCAAACCTTCAGAAGACAAAACCAAAAATAGCCCTAAGTTGGCTATGCATGCATACAGCCCGGGGCTGTGCTGGCTATTAAGTTGCCAAGCAGGCCCTGCAGAAAAACGTAACTTGCAAGGAGAGAGGGCTAAGACACTGCATAAACTGCTCTGTGAACAAGAACAGCCTCTTCGGAGGAACTCAGTGCAGTGTTACAGTGACAATTTCTGTTCCTCCTCAGGAGGAACACTTTGCAGCAACTGTCATGAACTCTGATCTTAAGAGGAAGTGTCGCCCTCTGATTTGGGAGATTTGAATAAGATGTGGTTTATCTTGAAAGGCTGAGAGAGTTAAGCGATAAAGAGAACATGAAGACCGAAAGATTGAAATAATGTGGTGTCCTCCTGTAGAAAGGTGAGAACATGTGATGAAAAATGGAGAGATGAAGGAAGTTAAGGGAGCAGAAATGCTGTGGTATAATGAAAAAATGAACACCAAAATAAGCTCAGGACAGAAAGTGGAGGGAGACAGAATCATTAGCACTCAGCATGGCAACACTGAGAAGTGACACAGCAAGCCTAGAAAGAGAGGAGAGTTCAAGAGGAAAAAATGAGCGAAGAGAACAAAGAAAACTTCAGAAGGGAGAAACTTTGTGCCTCGTTTACTTCAGAGCAAAGTAATAAACTCTGGGAGAGTCACCAGTGTGTAATTCATTATCCAGCAACTAGAAAGGCTTAAACACTTGTCTCGATTCCTTTAAAGTTGAAATTTATTCTTTATGCCATCATCTCCTTCTCTCTCCATCTTTTACACAGTTCCCCCCACCCCTTCCATGTTCTTATTCAACCTATCTCAATGGTCTCCTGATACATGCAAGCATAATTCTTTCTTGAGTGGTATCTCCCAAGTTTACTTTTGCACCTGCTCAGAGCTCTTCTGCACAGTCCACTTTTGTTCTGGACCAAAGCCACTGAAATCTAGGGATTTTTAAAACTAAAACAAGTGGGATGGAGAACCTGACACAGGAAAATCATGTAACAAGCCACGAGCATCGGCAAAGGTGCAACAGTCCCCAAGTAGAGAGCATGGCAAACTGGTTTCTGCATTTCTGTTTGGAGAACAAAGCTATCAGTATGTCAGCTTCACCATCTGAACAGGCTGTCGATCATTCAACTCCCCCTTCAACAACTCAGAGTTAATTTCAAACAATTTGACAGTAGTGAGGTTTCAAAAATAATACATCTCAAGTCACTATAAGGGAAATGAAGTATATTACATGTGACATGCAAGAGCTGGGCATACAGTCACAAGGCTGAGCTGAAAATATCCTTGTGAAGGCGTCTGGAAATGAAAGGAGGACTTGAGGAAACTGCAACGAGGATATCATTGAGGACACACAGGAAAGTGAAGAAAGAATAGCAAAGGGTAAGTGCTGAAGCTATTGCTGTGGTTGCATGACGTGGGATACACATGCACCATCAGCCTTGGTTTCCATGTACAGCTTCTCATAGTGAAAGCTGAAATTCCACATGAACAGGAGACATTCACAAGAAGATTTTTCTTTTCGCAATGATCTGACGGGTAACCAGACGTTTCAGTTCCAGCCACATTATAATTAGGATACTGTTGCAGCCTGGAAACCTGGAGAATTATTTAGTGACTCATCTCAATAGAGAGTAACTAGTAAGAGGTATGTATTTTTTATGCTCAAAAACTCTGTTTTGTTCAAACTTATCCCCTTGCCTCCACCACTTCAACTTCCTTTCTCAAAACAGCAACAAATCAAAACCACTGACACCAACAAGAAGAGTCCCAAACATGATGAGAAGTCCCCCACAGAAACATGAGTACTGTATACTCATACTGTCACAACATTCATTTATCCCTCCTAACACAGTACTGCAAAAATTTATTACCTAATGCCTACATAACATGTAGTAAAGCACTGTTTAATTTGATTAAGTTTACATTAGCAATCCCTACTACTGTATTTAACTATCCCATCTATTCAGACCGTATCAGCTGTCATGTCTTCCTCCACACTGCCCACGTTCCTGCTTCCCTCTCTGCACAAGCTGTATCCTCTTACCACAGCCTCTAATTGTCTCTTCTTCAGCACTACCCAACATCAGCAGACAGTAGAGGCTGGAGGTTGTTTGCCCTGCTGGATGATTTCCTTCCTGTAACCCCCATTCTACCTCTCTTTCAGACCATCCCTTTCATAACATCCAATTTTAGCCTTAAAGGTCACACAAAAAACTTTTTGTCCCGTAATCACCCCATTCCACTCTTACCTCCCAGGTGTTCTCTCCAATTTCAACAGAACTCAGACTTTGATTAGGGCAAACAAAAGAATAATGCATTTTAAAATAAGTTCTTTGGCTAACTACGTGAGAGAGAAATTTTTCCACAGCATCTAGCTATTTTGTTTGACGGACCATGTTTCTCTCTGAAAGTATATTCACACAACCTACTCTAGCACGGCTCTACCTGACTACCAACCAAGATCCTCTCTGGTAACAGTACTTAAACCCCAAACAATTAACCTTTAATAATGCAAAGCCTCCTCCAGGAAGCTGGGAAAGTAGGACAAAGAACTACCTCCTGCTGACCTTCTCTTCTGCTGGTGTGTGTTACCTGTAGGTAAGGCACCCAGCTGTGCTTCCACATGCCGCCAAATTTCTACCCCGGGGATGCAGCAGAGCTGCTGCTGGCAGAGCCCACTGACAGCACCTGGTCCACTGCGCTCGTGTCTCTGAGAGAAACCAGTCCCAACTTGTAAAAAATGCTTCCGATTTTGCAAAAGAAGCACAAGCTTCTCCAATAAGTGTTGAGCAGCTTCACATTATGCTTTTGGAGGGGAGGGAAGTTGCCTCTTTAAATCCTTTAAATTTCCACTTAATGTAATACTCAGAATTTCTTACTACAATCATTGATTAAAAATCCTTCTAACTAAAGCAATAATTCACTTCAACAACAGATCTGAAGGTGACCTTTAAAAGACAGGCAATTTCTATCTTTTAAAAAAGTCTCTTAACAAAATTAATGGAAAGTTGGACTCCGAACACATGGACAATTAACTATAACCAAATAATGAAAATATTTAACAATTATCAACAAAATCCTTTTTGATCTAATATGAGTTTGTAGAGAAGCTCCACAGTTCAGTTACACCAGAACTAAACCATACGTAATTGTATTTCTTACCAAGTAAGTTTAGCAAGCACAGGTGCAAGACTGAAAGCCAAGAACACTGCAGGCTCCGGCTCATTTACAGGACAAGGAAAGCACAAGCAGAACAAGGAAGAGAATCTTTCCCACAGTGACAGTCAAGATGCCTCAGACAAGTCCATATGGACTACCTGGGTGGATGAGCACGTAGTTTAATTTCCATCCTGTTTCAAATATTTCCAATTCTGTTTTAATACGAAACAGACTGGAAGTATCACTAATTCACTATTTGCATGGCCTTACACCTTAGATGAAATTGTGATTTTCTTACTCTACAGTTAAGGACACAAACGCATTCCAGTATATGCTCTTCCAAGCATTAACTTTTTCCTGAACTGTCTTGATACTTGAGATATTTTTATGGCAACAGAAACAGGGCATGAGACGCATTCATGAGATACATCAGAAGGCAGGATCTGGAAGGTTTCTTGATCTACACAATGGAGTAGCAGGGCTCATGTCCATCCTAAAGTGAAGGACCCTATAACATAGTAGGAAGTCTGAAAAGTTCCTCCGACTGCATTAGCTACATTCAGAAGCATTTAAACTTTCGAGAAGATTCTGATCTTTCTCTCCTACTCCTGAGGGGTGGGCCAGGACAAAGAAATACAGGCATCTGAAATGAGAGAAAATGCCCGGCACCTGTACCTGAACTTGGTGGCATCAAAATCTTCTCTCTGGATTTGCACAGCTGAGGAGCACGATTAATAATTCCTGGGAGACAGCGCCCAAGGTATGGAAATGACAGCAATGCTCAATGACTTCCTACGTGTATTCTCACAGTACTGAGAGATCTAGTCTATATTGAAAAGTTTTGCCAACATAGTTGAATTTACTAGAAGCCATAGCTTAAGCTAGCAAAATTTATCGTGCAGAAGCAGTGATGCTGACAGAAGAGTGCACTTTTAAAACCACTGATGTAGATAAGCCCTGAGACTGGAGCCGCTCTGATGAATATCATAGGCTCTTAACGCATCCAGGTGAAAGGATGAGCACACCCAGCAGGGTGAATGAAGGGGTTCACACCACTCAGCTATCATCTCTGGACACGCTCAGCTTCTGGGGGGGTCTCATTCAGCTGGGTACAATGAATGGGCCACTCCACGCCTCCAATTCATGCACAGACTGCCTTGCTGTGCTGCGCAGAGCTGTAGAGCAGGATTAGTGATACAATTTGTGTGTGTGTCTGAGTTAATTGGAGTTTCCAAGAAGCAAGTGTCAGAAAGAAAGAGATTTAACATAGGATGTATGCCAGTATTTGGGGAGTTTATCTTTCATATGGGGGACCAGGAGGGACAAAGGAAATCTTACTATTCCTTTACGTCAGTTAGGATCTCCATATAACTGAATTTAAGTATATGTAATCAAAGAATTCTCACACACAGACAGCAAGTAGTGCAAACAAAGAAGAAAAAAAACAACAACAAAACAAAACCACCCCAAACCCATAAACATCAAGCACAGCTGTAATAGAGAAAGACAGATTTGCACAGAGAGCTTGAAACATAATGATGGAGACTAGAGCAAAGCAGGTAAGAGAGACTGGAAAGGTGAGGAGACATTTTATAGCTCTGTAGCCTGACTAGGCACACAACCATCATATCTTAACTGATGTGATCTTGCTTCCCTAATGCTTAAAAAGCTTAATTGAATATTACAAGACAGTGAAATGTGTACGTGTGCATATATATAAAAATAAATGTTTCATATATGCATATAAATATAAAAATAAAAAACACCTATGAAGGACATGTTGTGGGGAAAGCATTATTAGAAACCATCTTCTTTTAAATCTAAAATAATAAAAACCACTATGTTGCTAACCTAAAGCAAGCCAGCTTGGGAAATTTATGTCACTAATTTGACTCCCTTACCCCTTCAGCAACTGCGTATTCCAAAACACTTTAATGCTGATTATTTGTCTCTTCACAATAATGAGTTCTTTATGGTAAAAGTGACCAAACGAAGATAAACAGCAAGTACCAGAGGAAGGGGAAAGGCAGGAATGTTCTTATGACTATGTAAGTTCAGCTTTTAAACAGTCTCTCTTCCCTCTCCCCTGAAAACACCATGGAATCTCCCCCATCCAAATAAACATGGGTGGAAATTTTTATATTTAGGTGCCAAATTAATCCAATGTGCAAAATGCCATTGTGGAGATAAATTCTACACTGGTTTTGAAGCTAGAAAAACATAAAACCGTAATTGCCTCCAAATTCCTTTTATCTATTTATTCAATTAAAATTATATTTGTTATGGAAACAAAACCAGCATCACTAGTAATAGTGAAATAATGCTAACTACATATTGCTCTGTATTGTCTTACCTGTTATCTCCATGGGGCTACGTTCCTGTGTACCTGAAGAAGAAATTAGTAGCTTTTGGCAGAGGTTCCAGATTTATCAGGAGCTGCTGCATTGGAGAGGAAAGGTACTGTCTATCAGCAAGTCAAAAACATTGCTGTGAGGCTGCATCTTCCACCTCCTATTTAAGCATTTAGTTACCTTTCACAACAACACAGCAACAACAACAAAAACACTGGCTGGTACTTGACTCTGTTTTAAAGGGCACTGACTGTCCACCAGAACTGTTACATTAGAGATTGTGCCACTGATTCAGTAACAGCTACAAAATAAAGAAGTAATGAAGTAGTATCTTACCTCAATAGGATGTCAGTCCCAAAAGTTTAAGCATACTAGTTCAGTGTGTGCCACGCTTGTGATAAGACACAATACAGTTTTCTAAGAAAAGCATTCTGTCAGTCTCAATTTCCACATGCCTTATCCATAAAATCATGAAGCAGCTGGCTTCGTCAAAGACATAATTCAGATTCAAAGTATCATTTGCTAGAATCCTTGTGATAAAATTCTAGAGTCTGGGTTTTCATGCAACAATGGAAAAAAAGATTTGGGAGTCTTTTGAGGGAGTCTATGTTCTCCCTATTGACTGAAGGGGAAGCCAATAGGATTTGGCAAATGCTTACAAGAAATTCAGTTTAAAACTTANCCTTCCTTAAGTCATCCACAATGGCCTTCCTTCTTCAGCAAAACCTTCAGAAAAGGTTTTTTTTTTTTTTTTTTTTTAAAACAAGGAAGATGAAGAGCAATAGCAATGGTGTTCCCTTCCTTCCTCTCCCCTTTGCAGATGCCCTCGCTCAAACACTCATCCCAGAGGAGCAAACCCATGCTCCACAGGCACACAGGATCACACTCCATGCTTCTCCTCCTGGACCCAGGCCTTGGTGTGGCACCTAGGACAGTCACGAAGCCAGGAGAGCAACAAGGAGGAGTTTGATAGCGTTTGGAGAAAATGAAACTACTACCTTTTCTCTTTAAGCAGCAAAGCATTAGCTTATTGCTTGTGTCTACTTTACTTTATCATTAAAAAAATAAAAAAAATAAAAATCAAAAATCTTTTGAGCCATGTTTAAGAAGTTTCTGACCTGCAGCTATTACTTCAGTCAGTTTTGAGTGCATTTGGTAGTGTTGACTAACACAGTTCCCTCAGACAGGAAATATGAGCCAGATGCACATGATTTCAGAAAGCTTTAATCTAATTATATTTCTATATACAAAGTAGCCCAATAAATATGATTCTTGCCAATGCTAGTGAAAGGCCAGAGGCTTTGCACTGACCTGACAGCGCCGAGTCTCAGGAGCTTTCTGGGGCTGTTGTGACCTGAGCTGGTTGTGCCAGGTGGCTGGGCAATTATTACCTGGCCTGTCCTTGAAAATACCACAGGGAAGCCTGGCCCACTGCAGCAGTCTGACACCATGGGTAACAGAGAGAAGCCCTTCACGTCAGCTGAGGCTGGGGCAGGCTTTGGGGCAACTTGAAAAACGTGAGCTGGGAACTGATGAGAATAAAGCAGGCTACAAGAAACCATGTAAAAACCATCCCAAGTGGACCAAGATCAAGGAGGAAGCCAGCCCCACCATGAACACGACGCTCCCTGTGGTGGAGGGCAGGGAATGGTGGTGAAAAAATGGAAACACCACCCACACCCACACGCCGCCATTTTGTTTCCAACCTCAGAACCCAGAGGAACACTGGAAGGGTGAGTGCAAGGCCAAAAAGGGGCAGGCACTTGGAAGTTTTGTTTAACAATTTTAAATGTACTATTAAGGAGGCTTTTCTACATTACTATGGGCTATTAGATTGTTACATTAACTGGACTACTAGGAAATTCTCATTTCTTTACCTATGGCATGTTCCCTTTTATCTTAAAAAGATTCGGAGTGTATCAATAGCTTTTCAAAGCAAATAGAGAACTGTAAAAGCTTTGGAAGGTTTTAAAAATCTAGTGTTCCCAAGAGCTGCAGATCATTAGCCCTCCTGCCACTCTCCACTGCTTTTTTCCTTACTCTCTCCATATGCAAAACCTTTATCTTTAGTAACATGTAGTAGGGAGTAATGACAATAATGGATGCTGCCACACAAGCTCTCATTTGGGCAACAGCGTCTGACTGATGAGTGTTTGTCACAGGACACTAATGACATGCATGCTCAATCATGGCATAATTATTACACATTGCATCCAAGTGCTCACTTTCCAAATTCATAATAAAAGCTTTCAGAATTAAAAAAAAAAAAGAACAAACTTTAGAGAACATAGTATTAAGTTTGACCTACTGAAACAAAAGAATTTTAAACACTGTATCGTTAAAAGGTAACTCCTTCAAGGAAACTAGTAACAGTCCATATTTTAAGTAGGCAAAACTCTACACAACATCAAGAAAAGCCTTACCTTCTACCACCTATCGGTTGTGACCAAAACAATCTTAGTGCCTATCTTTGTTTGAAATACATTTTACTTGTATGAGAAACAGTTTCTTTGTTTAGATGGATAGATAATTTATATATCTAGTAATTATATTATGGGTTAAAAGATTTGCTTTATTACTATCACTGTAATCGACTCATGAAGATTACTTGCTGAAACAGCAAACCCTTTTCACAGAGCTTCTTTGTTCTATTACTGCATAAGACCTGTGATTAATATTAAACCTTTATTTCAACACAGATCCTTACAAAAGTAAGAAGAAAATATTCTCTTTCTTGATCGTTTGGAAGAAACTGCCCTCACTCACACAGACCTTAAATACCCAAATTCCCAGAGACAGTTTTGTGAAATGAACCCTTTGATGAGCTTCAGAATCAGGCATTTTCACAAAAAAACCAACCCCTGTCTCTATACTCTGCTGCTGCCACCGTTGCTAACGATTATAAGCTTTCAGTACTGTGAATAATTCAGAAACTCATCTGTTCCTTTCAGTGTAAAGACAATGTTAAGAGAAAAAGGTCACTTTTCTTTCTCTTCCAACCACTGACTTTTCCATCCCAGCACTGGTCCGATCGCATGATACACCTAGTGTTTGACATGCATCCCCTGACAGCTTCTTAGCAGCCGTTAGTCTGTTTAGCTTAGAGTACAAAAATAATAAGAGCACAAAGGAATGACAAGTTTCAGTGGTTATACACACAGTGCCAGCACTCACGTTTGCTGTAGCTATTTCAGATACTTGATGTACAGTAGACCTATGTTTAATTATAAACTAGACAGATGTCAGCATACGTATTGCAACCAGGCAATCTGGTACTGATGCACAGAAACAGTGGTACTTGAAAAACATTTATTAAAAATAAATATGAGCAGTATAGTCACCTCTTTTCCAAAGGCTAACACTTGAGAATACTCCCCTTCAGGCCTTTTTGAAAAGACTGTAAATTCACTGCCATTTCTTCTTTAATCTTGTGATTAAAAAGTATACTGGAAGGCTGTCAATATACACACATACAATATGCAGTTTTATTCAACAATGGTATCTATCAGACCAAGAGAGATTCATGCAATACAGTACTTAACGGACGAATTATCGTTTGCTTGAATTTTCTCCTCCCTTCACTTAAATTATAACCTTTTTTAGGCCAAGAAAGCTTATTTTAAATACATATGCAAAGGTTCTGTATTATAAGAGTGTTTCATTTTCCAAATAAAGATGATTGGTTAAAAATTTTGTAACTTGAAGTTTTATTGAATTTTCACACATATGCAATTTAAGGCTGCTGCACTGAACCACAAGTTTGTGTCTAATCATGAAGAAAGCTAGAGCGTTCTTAGATACTAAAAATATCTGCCAGTTAATACATCGGAGCACAGCATCTTTTCTTCCTCTGGCTGAAATCATCTGGATGGTCAAGGAAGATCATAGACCCATAGAATGATTCAGCTTGGAAAGAGATCAAAGATCATCTAGTTCCAACCCCCCTGCCATGGGCAAGGACAACCTCCACTAGACCAGGTTGCCCAAAGCCTCATCCAACCTGGCCTTGAACACTTCCAGGGATGGGCATCCACAACTTCTCTGGGCAACCTGTTCCAGTGCCTCACCNGGAGTAGAGGGACAAAATCACCTCCCTTGACCTGCTGCTCACATTTCTTTGATGCAGCCCAGGATACAGTTGGCTTTCTGGCTGCAAGTGCACATTGCCGGCTCATGTTGAGCTTCTCATCTGCTAACACCCCCAAGTCCTTTTCCTCAGGGCTGATCTCAATCCATTCTCCACCCAGCCCGTAGTTATGCTTGGGATTTCCCCAACCCACGTGCAGGACCTTGCACTTGGCCTTGTTGAACTTTGAGGTTCACATAAGCCCACCTATCAAGGTCCCTCTTGGTTGTCATCCCTTTCCTCCAGTGCATCAACCACACCCTACAGCTTGGTGTAGCTGAGAAACTTGCTGAGGGTGCACTCAATCTCACTGTCCGTGTCACTGACAAAGATGTTAAACAGCACTGGTTCTGGCACCAACCTGAGGACCACCACTCGTAGCTGGTCTCCACTTGGACATTGAGCTGTTAACCGTAACTCTTTATCCAGCGAATTCCTTATCCACTGAGTGGTCCACCCGTCAAATACACGTCTCTCCAATTTGGAGACAAGGATGTTGTGCAGGACAGTGTTAAATGCTTTACACAAGTCCAGTTAGGTGACGTCAGTTGCTCTTCCCTTAATCTACTAACACTGTAACCTCATTGTAGAAGCCACCAAATTTGTCAGGCAGGATTTGCACTTGGTGAAGCCATGTTGGCTGTCACCAATCACCTCCTTATTTTCCATGTGCCTTAGCATAGTTTCCAGGAGGATCTGCTTCATGACCAGCCTGTAGTTCCCCGAGTCTTCCTTTGTTACCTTTGTAAAAATTGGGGTTATGTTTCCTCTTTTCAAGTCAGTGAGAACGTCACCATACGGCCATGACTTATCAAATATGATGGAGCATCGTTTAGCAACTTCACCCACCAGTTCCCTCAGGACCTGTCAATCCATCTCATCAGGTCCCATGGACTTGTGCACCTTCAGGCTCCTTAGATGGTCTCGAACTTGATCTTCTCCTACAGTGAGTGGTTCTTCATTCTCCCAGTCCCTGCCTTTGCCTTCTGCGACTTGGGCAGTGTAGCTACAGCAGTTGCTGGTGAAGTACTGAGGCAAAAAAATCCTTCAGTACCTCAGCCTTCACCCTATCTCAAGCAACCTGGTGTCCTATTTCCTTCCAGAGAGAGCTCACCTTTTCCCTAGTCTGCCTTTTACCTCTGATCTACCTATAGAAGCTTTTCTTCTTGCCTTTGATGACCCTGGACTGATTTAATTCTGTTAGGGCTTTAGCTTTCCTAACCTGATCCCTAGCTGCTTAGACAATTTCTCTTTATTCCTCCCAAGCTACCTGCCCTTGCTTCCACCCTCTGTAGGCTTCCGTTTTGTGTTTGAGTTTGTCCAGGAGCTCCTCGTTCACCCATTCAGGCCTCCTGATGTTTTTGCCTGACTTCCTCTTTGTTGGGATGCATCGCTCCCAAGCTTGGAGGAGATGATCCTTGAATACTAACCAGCTTTCTTGGGCCCCTCTTCCCTCCACGGCTTTGTCCCATGTATTCTACCAAGCAGATCCCTGAAGAGGCCAAAGTCTGCTCTCCTGAAGTCCAGGGTAACAAGCTTACTGTGCACCCTCCTTGCTGCCCTGAGGATCTTGAACCCTACCATTTCATGGTCACTGCAGCCAAGGCTGCCCTTGAGCTTCACATTCCCCACCAGCCCCTCCTTGCTGGTGAGAACAAGGCCCAGCATGGCACCTCCCCTCATTGGCTGCTCGGTAACTTGGAGAAAGAATCTATCATCAACACATTCCAGGAATGTCCTGGATTGCTTATGCCCTAAGGGAAGGCATACCTAAGGGATGACCACCTAAGGGATAATGAAAGATTGCAATGCTTCCCCTTTCAAAAAATAAAAAACATAATAGAACCAAATACTCTCTGCAGGGAACAAACCACCCCCTTCCCCAATCCTTAGCCTTTGAATAAGGTCTAACAGGTTGTGGTTTGTTACCTGACATCTTTTCCCCATTTCCTTCCTTCTCACCAAATAACTTCAGATATATCACAAAATGTCAGATTTGGTCTCCCTGGTTTTGCTGAAGGACTTTTCAATGCTTCGTTGTTGAGATCAATGAACTTCTCTCTCAGACTTCAGTAGAAAGAACAAGAGCACTCTATTCTCAGGAGGCTAACCTCCCTTCCAAGCATCCTTCACTCAGAACCACCTCCCCAAACATGGCTAAAATAGAACAATTTCACAAAAATTAAAAAGAAAGAGAAGTGTGCCCTTAACACTTACTCATCTGCTCTAAATTTTGTTTTAATATTTTCTTGAGAAAAAATACCAGAAATAGGTATTTATCATTCTGAGAACAGGATAAAGTCTCTGTTTCTCATTTAAAAGCTCCCATAAGTTCTCAATTCTATATGGACTGAGGCACTCTGCATGAAGAGTCAAAAGTGGTTATAAACTTTTCCTCTCGAACACTCTACATTTGCAATCTCTCATTAAAAACACCCTGTGTAAAACTGAGTAATCCAGACAGTCATAGTGCATTCCAAGTTCTTGATCATTTTGTATGACCATCGCTGCATCTCTAAAAAAACCTACATTAATACCATGTGTAGTTCTAGATTAGGTCAGGTACTACAAGATTCTAACAAACATTCCTTTGCACAACTCTATGGAAACAAGATATTCTTAGGTGCCTGGTAAAGAGAGCAATTCAAGCATCTGTTTTTGTGGTAGAATTTACATATACTGTATATATTCTAAATGATACAGCAATTTTTACAAGCTTAATAAAAGGAATATCAATATTATATATTTTTTTTTTTTACTTCAGGCAGTGTGCTGCCTGTATATTCAGCAGAGAGGGAGAACACTGGGAACACTTCAGATGAGCAACTGTTAGGCTATTCTCCTACTGACTAACAGAGCAACTCCTGTACTTAGAGATGGGAAAAATATAAGCTGCAGGCCATGAAAGGCAGTTGCAGGGTCTCCTTAGCCACACAACCTATAGAATCGTTTAGGTTGGAAAAGACCTTTAAGATCATCAAGTCCAACAGTTAACTTCACACTGCCAAAGCCACCACTAAACCCTGTCCCTAAGCAGCACATCTACACGTCTTTCAAACATCTCCAGGGATGGTGACTCAACCACTTCCCTGTTCCACTGCTTGACAACTCTTCTAGTGAAGAATTTTTTCCTAATATCCAATCTAAACCTCCCCCAGCACAACTTGAAGCCATTTCCTCTTGTCCTAAATGAACACTGAAGTCTTAGAAGCCAGCCTGCCTCTTCAGAACAAAACACCTCCCCCAAAGGCCATGACAGAGTAAGACAGCCAGCATACAGGAAGCACATCTATAAATTCATACTGTAAGTTCAGCAATTTACCACAGCTATTTAGCTTTTCTAAACAAGAGACAAAAAAGAATAAGGTAAGTTCAATATAGACTATGTTCAACACATCAATAGGCACAGTAGGCCCCATTTAGGTCAAGACTTTTAACTAAGACATTGAAGTAATTAACTTCTTTATCCCAATGTTTTGTCTTAAGCCAGTAACAACCAATAACACCATTGTGCTCTGTACAATTTTTGGTGATGTTCCTTGTTGGGAAGGGAGTCCAAGTTTGGATTTCTTCTGTTTCTATTAGTGAAGTGTGGAAGGAAACTGAGCAGTGGAGCAGGAGAGGCATTTCATTAAATCCAATCAATTTAAATAAATTTAAATGACCAGGAGGTCGAGAGAGGCGATTCTGTCCCTCTACTCTGCTCTTGTGAGACCCCACCTCAAGTACTGCATCCAGCTCTGGTGGCCCCAGTACAAGAAGGACATTGAGCTGTTGGAGAGAGGCCAGAGGAGGGCCACAAAGCTGATCAGAGGGCTGGAGCACCTCTCCTATGAGGACAGGCTGAGAGAGTTGGGCTTGTTCAGCCTGGAGAAAAGGCGGCTCTGGGGAGATCTAATTGCGGCTTTCCAGTATCTGAAGGGACCTACAGGAAAGATGGAGAGGGACTGTTTATCAGGGAGTGTAGGATAGGACAAGGGGTATTAGCCTTAAGCTGAAGGAGGATAGATTTAAATTAGATGTTAGAAAGAAATTCTTCACTGTTAGAGTGGTGAGGCACTGGAACAGGTTGCCCAGAAAGGTGTGGAGGCCCCATCCCTGGAAGTGTTCAAGGCCAGGCTGGATGAGGCTTTGGGCAACCTGGTCTAGTAGAGGGTGTCCCTGCCCGTAGCAGGGGATTGGGACTAGATGATCTTTGAGATCCCTTCCAACCCAAACCATTCTATGATTCTATGATTTCTACCAGCTGGTTTTACTGCCCAGATCAGATCCCTGTCCTTCTGGGCTGCTGTGATGAACTCCAATAACCAGTGCTCCAGAATATGATTTTTTTTTTTTTGCGGTACTTGCTTACCACCAGTAATCTTCATAATATACCATACTGAAAAAGGAAGGCAAAGAAAAATGGAAGAGCTAAGAATTTATCTTCAGCTGTAAAGAAGAAACACCAGCTGGTATGTACTGCTGTATACAATTCATTGTGTTATATCCCTCACACCAGCAAGCACCTATGCAAATTATATTAAGAAAAAAAAAAATCAATTAAATATTTCTAATTTGTTGTTAAAACACAGCCAGCACATGTAACAGAAATATTAGTGTAAGACATTACCAATTTTGATACAGTCTTTAGTTTTTTTACATCTCAATTGCTGCAGTTTTGAAAGAAACACCTAGGAAATATACACAACTGTCAGTAACAAATCAAACCAAGTAAAGCATCTCATCTTAGGCTCACTCCTAAGTTTTGAAATAATTTGAAGACACTGATGAATAACAGAAAACACCTACACAAAAGATTTGCATCATTAATTGTTTTAAAGTTTGTAAGTTCAGTGAATCCATTGTCAATCTTAAGCAATATTTGTATTTAAGTTGTTATTTATCAGATTCCCATTGTCTCCTAATATGTTCACATTTTGAATTGTGTGCTGAAAAATAGAAGAATTTCAACAAATTAATTGCTTGTCTCTTTTTACTAAGATCATTAATGCTTACTGGTAGTAGTAAAAAAACATTGCTCATTAATTTTTATTGGAGGGGGGAGGAGGGAGGAAGAGGGCACTATGGTCCAGGCTCAGAGGAAAATAGGCATTAAATAAAAAATAGTAACAAATGGATTTTTGGAACGCGTACAGAGCCATATGCTGCTAAACCTGCTAATACTTACATATATGCTTAATCTTACTACAGTGAAGAGTTTTATGTCTGGAACAAAATTACACATACAATTTTCAAGGTCATACACTTATGTGTATGAGTTAGCCTATTGCTGTGAAAAATTTGTCTTGCTTGCTGAATGATTTACATTCCAGTATTCCAATTTTAAATTAGCTTTGACAACTCACCTTAAGAGTGATTAGTCAGAATATCAGAATTCGTGATGCATATGAAAAAAATGTTGTCTGTAACATACTGCATGGAAACTATCTATTATTACCATAGCTGTTTCTTTCATGGCTATTTAATTGCCTCCTGTAATCATTTACAATCCATATGCAGCTGTGCATTCCATACAAAAAAATATTGTATGAAAACATCCAAAGCCCTTAACACAAAGCCCCTAATATTTTCATCTCTAGCTGTTCAGGTTCATATGGTGCCTCCCAAGAGTTTTCCAAAAGCACTTTTTCACGACAACAAAGCAAACCTAATAGACAACACAGATTAAGATTTATGACAAGTTTTCCCTTTTTTAGAAGTTACGTTACAAACAACTACATAAAGAACACATAATAGCAAGCTTATTTAGCGTAAAAAATACTTGTCAGTGAAGCTCCACTGGTGCGTAATGCTTTGAAACCCATGTTTCAAATGGAGAAAACAATCACGAACCACAACCTTCAGTAAAAGATACAAACACATAAACCATAGCTTGAAGCACTCTCTTTGGAAATGTAAACTATTTAAATACATAAAAATTTACCTTTATGTGCCAAAACAAGCCTGTCTCAGTCTTGGAATCTTTATCGATTTATACACCTTCTTCACTGATTTTCCTTCCAGTGGGAGCCAGCAGCAGTTGCTGGAAGAAGCGGAAGGTTTCCCTCCCATCCTCCACAGAAGGTCAGGTTTTGCTACAACCCCAAACCCCCAAAGCCAAGCTTACAGCACAGGGGCTGCAGGCATCCTCTCTTCCTACAGCTCTTCCCACTCCACATACTGTCCAGGTTTCACTGCTAACCACTGAATTTAACTCAGGCAAAGAGAAGGATTTCAGGCATACATTACAGACACAGAACCCTATGGACTCGTTAAGGTGTCTTTTGTATAAGGGTTTTACAGAGCTGCTGAATTCAATATCCTTCACTACTTCCCATATAAACCTTGCTCAGTTTACAAGAATGTGTACTGCCTTCTCATTAGTGATCTTCAAACTTTCCCTGCAAGGCAAACAATCTGAATGATTCTGTTTTGATCATAATCTGAAAAGAATAACACCATGGGTAGCTACTGTGTGTCATATTCGGGCTAAAATGTGACTTTTAAGGTTTTCTACCAGCTTGCTGAGAACAGAGTTGAAGACAAGACCAGCTACGTGGCCTTGAGTATTCTGAGTAACTGAAAGGATGTAAAAGGTTTTTTTTTTTCCGTCATCCAAAACGTTGTGAACAGCACAACAGCAAATATTTTACACTGTTTATGTTAAAAGATCTTCTAAGATTATAGTGTTACTTTATAAAAATCTACTGTCTTGCTACACACAACAAGACTAGTACTTCTTGGGGAAAAAAAAAAAAGGAAAAAGATCACAATCAGGAACAATAAGATAATTGCAAGAAGACACAAGATATTTTTCATCCCCAGTTTTATATATGTTGTCTTACAACTCCTCCAAATTGAAAACTATTTTGGAATATTAGGAAGTCATAAGAATGTACACGCAATAAAAGCACAAGCACAGAGACCGACTAATGGGAAAGTCTGAATTCATGCTGTGGAAGGATTATTTTTTTTTTTCTCCTTTCCTTTTTTTTTTTCTCTTCCCCTCCAGTGACCCAACAATCTGATGACATTTGAAAACAATGACCCGGAGACATCTGTCAGACAACTGCATCAGGGACAAGAGGTACAGGTCTTAGACTCCAAAGTAGCTCAGTAGCTCATTGAAATGCAATGATCAAATTCAGATTTTTAAAGAATAACAACAGTTGTCAAGAAACATTAAAGGCCTGGTTTGTCTATCTATACACACACAGATATATATAATTCTCCACTGATGTAGTAGAAAGTGCTCAAATGTCTGTAAAAGTTATCTTTTAGATCTTCCAAATTTCTAGAAGAATTTTTTTTTTAATAGAAGTAAAATGAAGACAATAGAGGAGACATTTGATAAAGTTCCTTGCAAGAAAAGGCTACAAAAACGTAAGTTACTATGGTATAACAGGGAAAATACTCCCAGAGGCAAACCAAGAGACAGATGATAGCAAAACAGGGTATGAATAATTCCTTCCTCTGTGAAGAAATGTCCCACAGAGAGTTGTGCTAAAAACAAATGAGATGAATAGCAAGGCACCAAAATTAACTGAGACTGAAGATACAACTATTCACTGTCTCTTACAAGTCAAGAAATAGGGATTTCTTCATACCTTTTCACATATGCACACAGAAGGAAACAGGATATGAAACTAGCTGAGTGCTTGGCCTGACCTGCACAGTAGTTCATGTATTTATCTTCATTTTAGAATATCCCAGCAGCACCCCACTGCAGCAGTTCTTAATTCAAACTACTAAGAGACCACTGCCAAAAGTGGTTGTCCACACACCTTCTACCCAGCCCGTATACTTGCAGTGCTTTATCTAGTAGTCGTACATCAGAAAGAGCGATAAAACCAGGCAATTGATTTTGCTGGGTTCATTTTTCACGAGTCCTGAGAGGTAGCATGCAAGGAAAAAAAAACCTGCTGGTTTCCAGAACAGCAATTACAGAAGTTCACATATTCACTTAGAATAAGGTTCTCTCCAATGGAGAGTTGTAAGACATGCAAGTAGCAATAAGGTGATCAGGAAAAATCAGCTGAAAAATGGGCATTTTCAAAGTTTTAACTTCACTACAAGTAGATTACAAACACCTTTCTTCTCCCTTACATTTTGAATTTATTTTTTAATTTATCTTATTTTACTGTAGCAGTGTTTTATTTCTCAGGGAAACCTACAGAAAACTCCTTCTGTCCCCCCAAGTGGAAGCTCCTCAGCTTGAAGAAATAGGTTTGTACTGGGTCAGGAAGCTGAAGCATCTCACCATGCTGAATATCAGAGCTGCGGTGAGGAGTGAAAGAAAAGGCACAGCTCAGAGAAGGGCCTCTTTTGGTGGCATTGATTTAGTTTGGCTCCGCTCTTACACTCCCAATGTGCCTGAATGATAGTTTATGTAGGACAATGAGTGTCATCGAGCAACTGATAGGAAATAAAAAGGATACAAAGCACAGAACAACCTACAGAGCATATGTGGACCTGGTGGTCCAGGGAGGGGTTTGCCTTGCAGACTAAGTGTGCTGGTTTTAACATGGCATTTTCTGTAAGAGTTCAAAACACACTGCAGGGAATTTGTTAATTCTTGTGTCCCCACCATTCAGAGGAAAGAAAAAGAAGAAAAAAAAAAAAGGAAAAAAAAGAAAAAAGAAAGAAGAAAAAAAGCTAGAGGGGAATATCTTTCCAGTTAAGACTACTCCCTTCAGGTAGAAAATAGCATTTTAGCAAGGGGAAAACATAATTTGTATTTTAAAATAAGCATAAATATGAAAACCATGTAATTTTAAGATTATTTTTTGATGGAAGAACTCAGTGAAAACAAAAAATACTACTAATAAAGTAGTTAAGACTACTCTATCATTAAGATTTTTCATTTATGTAACTATTGCTGCAAAAATCATCATGGTAATCCACCACTTATTGACACTGGTATCTTTGAAGTCATCCTTATGAGGAAAACACATGAACAGCAGGTTATCTGAGATTTTATTTTTTTTTAATGCCATAACATATACTTGAAAGACAGAATATAGACCTGAATCAGTGCATATAAAAGAAAGAATGTGTTTAAATATTATATTAAAACTACCAATAGCAGTTACAAAACATTCATTTTTCTATATTAAGTCAGAAAAGCAATGAAGACTCAGGAAACAAATGAAAAAAAATGAAAATTTATAGGTAAGTGAAGATTTTTTTCACAGGCAGAAAGTATTTTGTTTAGCTTGAAAAGCAAATTTCTCTAACACACAATGTTGCTGGCTTACAATTGTGTACTGCTTGTTATTTGAGACATACAGAATAAAAATAACTATCATATCCACTGAAAAAATATTTCCATCTCCATACTTTCAAAATAAAATCTATTGCTTATAACTTCTTTGTAATATCTGACTCTTCAAATCTAATTATGTTCTGTTTCAAATATTGTATATTTATCAAATCTTATGTTCACAACAATTGTCCTAAAGAAATCACTTCAATATTATACATTTTTATTTACAGCAACTTCCGGAAAGTAGAGAATTTTAGAAGGAATGTATTGATTACAAGATAATAGATGGTAGCTGTGTGATCCAAGTAGTTTTTCTTCAGAAAAAGGATCAAGTGATAAAGTAGTGTGATTTGTAAAGGTCACATGCTGGCAGATCAAATCAATTTTAATTTTGAGAATGGTGTAAGAATAAAAAAACTCAATTTTTAAGTGCTGGATTCTTATCAATGCCTTTAAAGAGACAATCATAACTATAGCTCTAATTAAGATATTTTGATGAATTCAGTATATTAATTCCTACTTCTAAGGTAGGAAACACTGTGTTGAGAACTGTGTGTTTGCAGCAAGATCAACTTTCTGCTCAGATGCCTTCCATCTCCCCATCTACCCTTGCTGCAAATATTTTTTCCAATATCCTATTATTTTTACTACTAACAGAAATTCCACATATTAAAAAAAAAAAATCAAACACACAATTCAACAAAATCTATTTGCATTTGGATTTAACCTATTTAACAATACTCTGCAAAGCACATTTTGAACTTTGGAGGGAGCTTTTAAAACTAAATCTATAAGCTTAAAAAAGAACTTTAGTACAACATAAGTAAAGGACAGAGTCCTGGTCTACCTGATTATCCCTGCCTAAATATGTTTCAAACTGATATGCAATGGTAACGGACAAACAGAAGACTACAGTTTAAGAGAAATACATCTGTGTTCTGTCCTTTTGAAAAGAATAATTCTTAGATTTGGGGAGCCAAGTAGAATTCTACCAGCATGAAAAATGTCAATTCTAGTTTCCTCATTTCATGAATATTCAGAAGAACACACATCTGAAGCAACACTTCTTTCAGAGATGTCTATCTTGTCCGAACAATCTAGCAAAACACATATTAGTGGCCTTATAGGAGGAAAAAAAAAAAGAAAACCAACAACAAAAAACCCCAAAAAAACCCCAAAACCCCACAAAAAACAACTACGTGTAACATATACAGCTGTTAGCTGTAAGAAAAATCTCTTGTCCATGTAGTGGAGAGTGAAGGACTACAGAGACTACTCCAGGGCTGAGACGACTTACACTCGATGACAAAGTGAGGCAAGCACCAAAGCTTGCTGCTTGCAGCCCTGCCACCTACAAGCCTGAAGCAGGGACAATGCGGTCCCAGGGACAGATCAGGCGCTGGGAAAGAGCAACACGAGCGGTCAGGGGAGCTGAGCATGCAGCACTGCATCTAAGAGGGGGTTACCTTGATGCATATGATGTGCTACCTTGACTGTCAGAGCAACTATGTTAGGGAAAAGCAAGAATGAAGAATGAGGAGAGAACAGAACTGTCTTGGGTTTGCTTCTTCATGCCTGCAGGTTATGGTTAGGCAGTACCTGTGTCAGCCTGCCTCTGCCCTGCATGTAGGCTTTGCAGTTGTTTTCCTGAAATGCTGGCAGACAAGGCTCTTGGTCATCATTTCACTATAAGAAATGGAAACAAGTGATAAGCAAGAGAGAGATCAAAGGGACAGAGAAGGAGAAGATAAGTCTTCCTCCCCTAAATCTGCAGCTGTATCACTGGTCTTTCAACTAGACCATCCTTGTGCAGGATCAGTGAGCTCCTGTGCATGTACAACCACACTGACAGTGAGAAGTAAGTGCTTTCCTTACGGCCCTATGTACATACCTGCTCACCTTCCAGCAGAAACAGGTCAGTGCAGGAAGTTTCTAGTTTCCCATGGAAAAGCGCCCTACTGCTAACGGGCAAAGCATGTCTGTTGTACCTCATCAAATGAGGTTTGCATGGATGTAGGTGAAGGCTCTGCACATCCTTAAATCCTCAACTGACTGGGATGCATCAAGTCTGAAACTGAATTTTCTCCCAAATTGTACTTTTGAAATGCCTCTAGAACTGACAGTAAACTAAAAACATCAACTCTAAACCCAAACTCTTAACAGCATACCTCACAGAAGATCAAAGTCTTCTGCCTAGTTCCTGCTCATGCTCTTACTCACCATCAGCAGCAGATTGCTCTGCAAGTGGGCCAGCAGATACACGTATATGACAGCAGTAGAAGCATCATAAAGCTCCAATGTCCAGTGTTTCTTGAACATAAAAGCTCTGACTGCAATACAAACTGGAAGTACTGAATCATCCCTGCTGCTATAATCGATGTCCTGGAGATGACATTTTTCTTGGCATTTCCCAGATTTCCCTGAAGCTTCCCCCAGGTTTCAATGACTAAGCCACACACACTGTAAACTAGCCTACACCATACGTAGTTTCGAACACCACAGTGCATCTTGTGACTGCCTCTGGTATCAGAAACACACACCTGCATTCAACAAATTTAGTGCCTGTCAAACTGGTAGCTGAAGGGTTTGTGAATTGCCACCCCGGTTACAGACCCTGAGTTTCATACCGGATGTGGTAACTGCCCACACCGAACATACTTCAAAGACACAGTCACTAGAATAAAAGTATGTAACAGCAATCCACTTTTCATAAGTCTATACAACCTGTTTTGAAATAGTGAATACCAATCCAGCACTACATTTTTCCTGAATTCCTTAGTGTAAGCCAGAACTTAAATAAACCAAAAACACACACACAAAAAAAAGACATCACCACATAAAGAAGGGAATGACTGAGATGTTTAAATAAGCTACTGTGCTTAGAAAACACTAAAAAAAAAAGTAGTAGTTATACCTTACAGTTCATATTTTAAAGCCGTGAAAGAATAATTCAGATTGAACCTTGGAATGCATTTTAGAACTATAGTTCATATTATTATCTAGTTTATAAAAGTAGATGAGCAACCTTAACAATAGGTTTTAGTGAGCATTGTTGATAAATGTCAGTGAGAAAAATAAGACATACTCTAGAAGCAATATACTGTGCTTCCACAAAGGCAAACCTGAAACTCAGTTGGCGAGGGGGGGTGTGGGGTGTGTGTGTGTCAAAGTTCAGAAATAAAAAAGGGTTGTCACTGAGCAACAGAAATCAATTTCCACAAAAGAATAAGGGAGGTGTTCCCCTCATCACCATCCACTTCCTCCATCTAGATGGACCAGTATTCACATGTATAACATCCCATTCTAGACAAGAAGAAGGGAACGAACTAAAGTTTTTTGCCCCTTACCACAAAATGTAAAGTCAACATACATGAACCAATATTTCAGATTACAATAAGAAACTAATCTTAGTCATAAATGAAACCTAAAATTTTATTTCCACTAGAAGTCACTATTGTAAGCAAGCTTAATGAAAATAATAACTATATGCCTACACTAACAGAGGTATTGCAATTTCATACTCATATTATGCCATGAATTTTTCATCCCCAACTCCTATTCCAAAACAACTCTTAAGGATATCTTATTACTCTTGGCTTTATTTCTAAATGATAAAAAAATTCTTGTTAGAGCCTTGCAGAATCTCTGTTAAAGACACCTAAACTACTTTCCTGTTTAAAAGGAGAATATTCATTCTTCAAGTTGGAAGACTAACCTCAACAACAATTTCTTGTAATAATTACCTGCCTGTACTGTGGCTACTAAGGAGATACTAAATTACATCTAAAAAACCCCCAAACCCTCAGACCTCTGCACACTCCTAAAATAATAAAATACTGTACAAGTTTGACAAAACCTTAAAGTGGAAAAATGCTTCAACAAAGAAAGGAAATTTAAAACTTTTGAAGTAGGACACCTAAAGGTCTCTCAAAGGGTTCTGGGGAAAATTTGTCTCTTGTATTTGAAAAATTGCTAACATTCTGTATAGAATAGATAGATAGGTTTGGATAGAATTAACTTCAAAACATAATACCTTTCAGAGCTACTCTCTGGTCAACCAGTGAAGTCTAACTGAATTTGTCACAATGTGTAAACACCAGTTTGGTAGGCGCTGTGTCTCCTTACCTTGCATTTGAAGTTAAAATATTTTGACTGAAACAAACACAAGCCTCCAAATATGCTGTGACCTTTGCATAACTGATCACCTCTTTTCAGGTTCTGCACCTGTAGCCAACACCACCACACTAATGAACAATTTGCCCGCATTCAAAAATCTCCAAAACGCTTTAACACCTGACATTTAGCAACAAACCCACACTTCCCTTTGGCTGGAATCTGACAGTAGGAACTACTGCACGTCTGGAGCATTAGATCAGCTCTGCAGACGTGAGGGCTAATACTCTGTCAACATAGGTAAGACTCACGTTCAGAGCTAGAGCTGTTGTTGCCATTCAGCTCTATGGGTACCACGCAGCACCACGGCTTGGAAGCTGTTCCCTTGTCTTTTGCGGCTTGCTTGTATGACTGGCTGGTGCCTGTGGTGAAAGCTTCCAGCTTCCACTGCACTGCACAGAGGCAGGATCTTATTTTCACAGGAAGCACCAGCTTCTAGCTTCCAGTGGTCCCATGTAAGTACGTAAGAATGGAGAAACTCTTGGTCAGGCAGACTTGACTCTTTGAATGCAAATGCCAGCTGGGAAGGAATTTTAAATTAGGGAAGACACTGGAAGGGATACAAATCAGTACAAAGCCATCATCAGGAGTTATAGACTGGGTCGCGAATAGTTTCCTTTGATACTGGAACAAATCAAAGAGGATTACAAAATAGTCACTTTTTGTCTTGGGTCTGGAAGATACCTGTAAGAGTAGCTCAGAGATCATTCTGAGCAAAGAACCTTCAGGGGTGAAAACAGGTGGAGTAAACATTGATTTAAAGTCAAAACAAAATCAGCTGCAGCCTTAACTGTGAGTAGCCACTGCACAAACCATCAGAGCAGTCTTCCCCAGCTCTCCAGTGAGCAGCACGTGTGCAAGTCTAACAAGGCTGTTCCAGCACAACCTCGACAGCTTCAGAAATGCTTACGTGGAACAGGATGATAAAGGACACTTGCATCCTGCCCAAAGTGGATCCAAGCATCTTGAAGTTTTATCCAGAGGAATGTAGAAGCAATATGGGCTTTATTCTTAATCACCAGACCTCTAGAACTGCCAGTTTTCTACCTAAGAGACTGCCCAAACCAGTCAACGAGCCAAGGACCTCAGCATTGGAGTTGGTAATGGAGGAATACCCCTGAAGAGCCATCACAGTACGAGGAGTATGGTTTTTGTTATTCTCCAAAAACTGAAGGACCGTATGCAGCATCATGTATGAATCACATTAAGGGTACTTCCATTTTGAAATCTAACAAATGAAAACAACCCCAAACAACTTTAAGTTTTAAGAAAACTATACACCCAAGTAACATGATATAGCACCTGGAAGAAAACAGGCTAAAAATTATCTTGAAGCAATATATATGACACAAGAGCTCCTCTTAAAATATGCTCAACTCGTGTAACTAAGATCTGTGCTAAAAATGAAAGGAAAACACTGAAAGCAAAGTATACGAGACAGCATATTTAGATTTTGAGTAAAAGAGAGTGGTTTCATATTGATCCCTGAAATTAATTGGAAGCCAGCCAAGTTATACAACACTCAGAAAAAGAATGAATGCTTCTTTCACACGCAGAAAATAGAGAGAAAGAATAGAGAGAAATGAAACTGTCGAGAGGGAGTTCAGACCACAGGGTACTGAAAAAAATGCCAACTTTATATATAGCAAATGAGATTTGCAGGTAGAGGAAGGGTATCAGTTGAGAAGTTCAGGATCAAACGTGATACTGAGGTTATTCACAGAAAGTCTAAATAGCAACTATACAAGCAGAACAGTTGATTTGTCCCCAGGAGAAACACATCCATGCGAACTATTTAGAGGGAAAGTCAACACAAGCAGGCAAAGAGAACAGAGAAGAGTCATTAAAGGTGTCAAGAAATATGTACAACTGAGAATCACGAGCACATAACTGTCAGTTAGCAGTATAGTTTAGACATGGTATATAGGAAAGAGCAGATGGCCAAGAAGTGACCCTTGTGAGAGGGACTCGAGAGAGCAAGGGTCTTGTCACATAAGAAGTGAACAAATACACACCTTCTTTTATTTTTTAAGAGATGTGTGGAAAAATGTCCACAATAAAAGGATAGGGCAGGCTGCTGGATGAGAGATTTGTAGAAACGCAGTGGTTATATAAGGAGCAGAAAATGGAAGAAAGAATGCCTGCACACCGAGATGGCACAGAGCTCCTCGGGGCAGTCATCATTAGCCAGAGTTAGGTCAATCTCAAATATAATTTCCTAGCAAGTATTTTGGAAGAGACTATGAGCAAGGTCTAACACTGAGCATCTTCTCTTTTCACTACCGAACAATTCATGATGAAAAGGTTCCTTAGCTGAAGGATTTTATATCAGGCCTTTTATAGATATGACATTTAAAACTTTTATTAACTGAACAATCTAAGCCAACTCTTACAAAGCAAAGCAGCATGTAGGCAAGCTCACTCCAGGTACTGGGTACATTTACTCATTTATTTAAATTATCTAACTAGATAGAATTGTAAAGTGAAAATATCACTTGTCAGCACACATCAGCTATAATTGGTGCTGTACATTTCACAAATAAACCAAAATTGAAGACTCTATAAGCATCTGGCTAACTAGCGACTCAGTCTATGCCAAACTTTTTTCCCCTCAGAGCCTGAACAGTTTCTAGATTATCCCCTTGCTTCTCTCAAACTAAGGATTTAACAGAATATGCTTATTACTTGAAGAAACCAAATTCTCATCCTAGGAAACAGTTACGATATAAATGATTAATAAATATGTATCGGCATAATGATATAATGTGGTATAATTGATATAATGATATAATAGTATAAAATGGTTAATGAGAAAATAGAATATTATCAACTTGCTCAAACCTACTTAAAACAGTAAGACAACACTATTTTGTTCGGAAAGAAGTCCTAGCCAACAGCCAATTTTTATAATATTTCTTTCTTTTTTTTTTTACTGTCTGTATACCGGTTGAACATTGGGGGATGCTTAACTCCACAGCCTAGATCTGGAGAACAGGTCTAGGTTCTAAGCTGCTTCTTACTCATATGACATCTATTTATGTCATATGTATGTTTGGTATGTCCTTCACATGGGCTGGAGGTGAAAGTGGGAGAGACCTCTCCAGTCTTGCAGTTTTTACATGAATCAAGCAGAGGCCATCTTAACAAGCAGGCCTGTAAGTCTGAAAACTCCTGCATCCTTTTGCCAAAACTTTACCTTCCAAACAAATAAGAAAATGGAATATCAGAAGCTGCCTTTTTATTGCTGAGATCAGAAAAATAGGAATAAGAAAGAAGACTAGGAAGATAACAGAATAAATGAAGATTAAAACATTTTAAATCACAATGATGCATGATATGCACATTGTTACAGAGCACATAAAAACATAACACCCTAATATGATTACATTTAAGTGTTCTATGAGGATATGCATATGATATATTGTTGTGATTTAAAACATTTTATTTCTATTGAAGCAGCTCTACAGCTTTAAAACCTGCTGCAATTTTGCACGTCTGCTGCCTTTTACATTCTTCAACATCAAATGACAGATTCTGCTGAATATTTACTCACTAAAAGCCTTGGCAGCACTTGCAGACCTTGATTTTATCGTAGGATTGTAACTCCGTACATAAGTTACCAGACCTTCTGTGTAGTATCATGGCATCAAGAACTAAGTCTGAAACAAAATTTTTGTTCAATTGATTTTTTTCACTGACAGAACTCCTCTGCTTAAAAGTCTTGACAATTTGAAGCATCCAAAAATTGTTAATGCTCAATACACAAAAGACATCTCTGCTGCATTGTCAGACCAAGATTCAGTGGATGAATCAGAAATACAGATACTTCACAGAAATACAGATACTTGTATTTTACAGGAGAGATTTCTCACCCTGCTTCAACTGGTAAAGACAAACGCATGTTAAGTGCTTATGGCAAACCTACCGTTCAATATGGAAGTGTTCAAATACATACGCTGTATACACACCTACAAGTTACACACAGAGCTACTCAGACATAATACTCTGAGAAACCTTGCAGTATAGATAAACAAATGAATGTATGAATGAATATTGCTTATCTTCAAGTTTTAAACAGCACAGGTTTCCAAGCCAAATATGAAAGCTGGGAATGTAACATATTGCTCTCAAAACACTGAATAAATCAGCAAAGGGGAAGTTTGTTAAAAATATAGATAGTGTGATAATGCCACAAGTGGGACAAGTAGTTTTGCCAGTATTTGAAAACCAGAAGCACACCACGAAAAACCCAAACCAACCCTGCAACAAAATGAAGTATTTCAAGTCTTCTGATATTAAGAAATTGAAAAGACAGCTCAGTTCGCTTTCATTCTCAACTCATGATGGAAAAAGATCCCAACTCATTAGAAATTTAGTAAATACATGGATCAGCTTATGTACTGCTAGCAGTAACTCAGCAAACCTTCTCTACCCATTATAAACGTATAGTGTTAACAACCCTTTCATATTCAAATTGAAAAGGTTACTATAAAACAGAAAAAAGAATACATCTAGCATCTTTTCACTGATTTTACTTACAGTGTTCTTGGTGAGGAAATTGTCCACATAATGTATGCAGCTTTGCTACTAATATATTACAATTCTCCAGCTTCCTTTTAGGCAAACTAATAATGGTCTCAAAAAAAACCAAAACAAAACCAAAACAACCCAACACCCCTATTTTATACCACAGTTTCAACAGGTTCCACAGCCACAAAGACATTGAAGAGTCTCCTCTTCCACAAAAAGGGTTTGAGAAAAACTATAGGACAGCAGAGACATCTCTTTCCCGTCTTTTCGTCATCTCTGCCAGTGATTTTTCATGAAGTCCTCCTACTAATTAAGTGACCTGTCCAGATGGGCAGACCCTATTTTCTGGGCAATCGACCTGCAAAACGAGCCGGTGCTAAACCCTTCTCTGCTTCCCCCACGGCAGGTCCTGTGGCTGCAGCACACCATCCATGCTGCAGGACCAGAGGTGAGCAGGAACGTGCTCAGCTCAGCTCTCCTGAACACGGTGCCTTCGCTCCACTCACACAACATGCAGCACATGGAGCGGCGATGTGAACCGGGAAACCAAGAAGTGGTAGTGTCCAGCTCCAAATACATGGATGTCAACTACTGGTTTGAAGAAGTCAGATTTTAGGGAAAACCGAGGAGACTGAAGCCCATTAGCTTCCATCCGTCCCAGTAAAAGCACATGCATCGATATGGGAAAGATGACTAAACTGAGTCATCTGAAATACAACTCATCTTTCATTTTCCATTGCTCCCCGTAGAAGAAAAGCAAGTTATACTGCAGTCCCGAAAGCTTTAACTGAGGGATTTCAGATATCTGTATTCTTTTAGTTTGTTAGTGTTTGTTTTTAATCAAAAACTTTCCGTCAAAACAAACTGATGAGTTGATAGCAACATGATTCAGTTCCAGTATCACAACATTACTGTGGTTGGTACACTGGCAGCCTTCACAAGTTTCAGTTATTCAAAGGGAGGCTAACTAGTTTGAAAAATAAATACAGTGTTAAGAAATAAACAATCACAGGGAAATAAAGTGGAGGCTAAGAGGAGGATGGCGTTTTCAAGGGAGGCAAGCAATCCACAGAAAGAAATCTCCTTTAATAACTACATTTGCCAGAAAGCATGGAATTAATTATTGTTCCAATATGCAGAATGTATTCAGAGACCTCAAATAACAGACTTTATTACCTGGCATTTCAGGCACAGTTGTTGAAGTATACTGATTGTAAGCATAAATGTTCATATTACAAAACAGGCAGATGGTCTGCTTCACCAGAAACATTACAGTCTGACATTTGTTATCAATTGTACTGATTTAATACTAATGAGAGTAAATGGAGACAGATTTGCAAAAATCTGTCTCTCAACAAGATGTATGTGTGCCTTTAAAAATCTTTTACTTCAGATATATCATGCTATGGTACCGAGAGGAATAATGATATATTTTAATATACAGCACCACTCTGATAGCTGTGCAGAGCTTTCAGGCCAGTAACTAAAACCTACAGCTACAGGAGAATAAATTTATTCAGGAAAAGAAGCAGAAGTAGTGCTTCAGGATCTCTGCCATAGCAGCAATCAAATAAATTAAGATTAAATTTACTTTTTATGATATTATAAAATACTATTATATCCATTACTAAGACTTTTATTCACAAGTAGAGCGATTACAAGATAAGCACAGCAAGGGTAAGTTATGCTTGTTCTCCAAACGCTGAAGTGCTGTGCTCCCAGTCCGTGTGTCCCTGCTGACACCACGCTGGCTGCAGGCAGGGGACAGAAGGAAGAGCCAGCAGTCTCCCCCCAACACGATGAACCCCCCCCCAACACGATGAACCACCCCCCAACACGATGAACCACCCCCCAACACGATGAACCACCAGGACCCCACAACAGGTTATGTGAAGCAGCCCACCCCATCACACTCACTGGCTGCCTTAGGGACTACAGTATACATCAGAAATCCAAACTGATGAACATTAAACAACGGGCATAAATTATCAGCACTTTCTCGAGCCTAACGCTTCTCCTTAGGCTTGTTCTACGGTATGCAACTACTTTGGGTCTCAAGTGCACACTGCGGGGAGTGCTTCGTTTGACATGGTTTCTCCAGAAACATTCAGGCTGCATTTCTCATAATGATTAAGTGGTGAAAGTGTTCCTTCTAAGTTTGCGTCTAGCTGCCAATGTTTCTGTAAAGTGACCACATTAATATCTCTGAGATTTCTGTTGTTATAAGTAACGATAAAGCACACAGTCTCAAAAGCATCTTTTTAAATACAAATTAACACCCCCACTGCGCTCTTGCAAAAAGGTGCAGAAAGATGGTCAAGGCACTGTTTTAAAATTCATTCTTAAATCTAAATGCAGTGCTGTCTAACAGCAGAGCAGATACTAAATTACATCTGCTCAAAAAAAACCAACAGCACATCGACTGTACACATCAGGGTTCCCCAGGGCACTAGCACTCCTCGCCCAGCAGGACACACCGAGCAGGGACACACAGCCCCAGCAAAGGGCCACAACAAGCCAACACCACAGAAGGTCCTTGCTCTTTTTGCCCCCTTCAGATACTTTCTGTTCCATTTCTTCTGCAACACCAAAATAAGCATCAAACACACAGGAACTTATTACTTTCTCATTAATTACGCAGCATCAATTCCATGGCCATTCTGACCACTCTGAGCACCAGCACAATTTAAGACTGAGGTGTTAACAACACAGCGTTATGTTAAATTGAAATGGGGTAAGTTAATTATATGTCAGACTCCAAAACCTGAGAACTGATTCAGACAAACAGTGAAGACCTAGATTTCTTCCCTTATAGCTAGAACTGTAAATACTATTATTCACTTCTTTACTGTTTCATTGAAAGCTAATGCCTGTTTATTATCTGAGGAAAGACTACTATGGGCTTTATCATGAAGTAAAAATGTATTTGTTTCTAATCATTCATATAGTATATCAAATTAATACATCTGATAAAGAAGTGTTATAAACTAAATCTGTCAATAGGCTACTGAGAGAATAGATTTTATTGTATTTTTCATTGCTTGGGGACACTGATTTCAGCTAAGATATTCTGACCCTACATACTGAAGGTCAGGCATTAAATATTACGTTTGCCTGATTCTGTAACATTTTATAGCTAAGACATGATCATTGCCAACTTCTAAAATAACAATAAACTCGAGATTCTATTCCTTGCACAGACTGCTGTATTAGTATACCGCAAAAATATGTAGACTACTGTACTTCAAGCTGAGATAAAAATGCCTCCAGTATTAGTCAGCTGTACACACTGTAACACGCTGTTGTGGTTTAACCCGGCAGGCAGCTAAAACCACCACACAGCCTTTGCTCACTCCCCACCTCTAGTGGGATATACAAAATATACAAACCAAGTGATGCACAGCACAGTTTCTCACCACCCGCTGACCAAGGCCAAGCTAGCTCCTGAGCCGTGGTCCAGCCCCCAGCCAGCTTCCCCCAGATTATATATTGAGCATGATGTCACATGGTATGGAATATCCCTTTGGTCAGTGGGTGTCAGCTGTCCTGACTGTGTCCCCTCCCCAACTCCCTGTGCACCCTCAGCCTCCTCCCTGGCAGGGCAGGATGAGAAGCTGAAAAGGCCTTGACTTGGTGTGAACATTGCCTAGTAACAACCAAACCATCAGTGTGTTATCAACATCATTCTCATCCTAAATCCCAAACACAGCACCATACCCACTACTAGGAAGAAGATTAACTGCATTCCAGCCAAAATCAGGACACACACTTTCTCTGAAGCTTCTACATTGGAACACAAATTAACTGTCAAGTTTAAGCAATTATCTCCTATCAAAACAATCAAAAATGTAATTTACACAAGAGTTACAGTGGATGCATTTCCAATTCCCCCTCTAGCTTTCCCAAGACAGTGTAACTGATCTCAACTAACATTGTCGCTTGTTGGGGGGAGGTGGTGGTGGGATGGTTTTTAAAAACTATTATTTAAGTACATGGAAGAAGCGTGATCTTGCATGTAAGAAACAGACTGGAAATACCCAAGATATGTCAGTGGATGTTTTACATATTGGAATAGTCGTCCAGATCAGTATCCTATCTTTTAATATTCTTTTCCTCACAGAAAACTGATAGCATAAATAGATACCACTTGATTTTTCAAACCAGCTTTTCACAGGGCAAGGAGGGAACTAAGTGGACAGAACAAATTTTGGAATCAGACTCCTGAAACAGAATTTGCCTTTTGCGACCTCGAGCAAGATGTCTGCTCCAGTCTCACAAACACCAGCATCTAGAACATGAACAAGATCAAGTCTACCTTCCTAACCAAAACATAGAAACAAATCAATCAGGGTCATTTAGCAAAGGGAGTGTGGATTGGACACCACAACAATACGGACAGAAATAACAGTAATTCTTCCTCCCTCCCTTCATTCTTTCTAGACAATCGTGTGGATCTACAGAAGTGGGAACTTCCACTTTTTTTTTTTTTTTTTAAAGTACAGGGCTGGGTCTTATTTGTACAATTCTAGTATTTTAAAGTGATTAGCTTTTAGAAATTAATATACATATGCACACATATACTTTGTATACTCTCTCTTCTGCATGCAATATACAAATTCCACTAAAATCCATTGCAAATACCAGAGCCTAATTACAAAAAGTGACTAAAAAGGCACAATATACAAAAGAACAAAGTATTTTTGTAACTAAAAATCTCTCTCTCCTGGAGACATGAACTACCTTTCCTCATTTTTTTGTTGTTTTTTCCCCTGTCCTTTGTACATACAATCTCACAGCCTTCTATTAGCATTGGTATTGAACTCGGGGCTTTTTGACTAAGGAACAGAATACAATGGATAACTTCTATTTCAAAAGTCAGAAAACAAAACTATTTGTAAGTTATGTCTTTGAAATTGAACCAGGCACTTAGATATTGCCATATACCAGGCACTAAATATTTTTTTCATTTGCTAAAGGGAGACAACAGGCATTTGCTTATAAGTTAAAAAAAAAAAAAAAAAAAAAGGCAATTCTTGCTCCATCTCCCTACTGCATTACTGTGGCTGTTCTCATGAAGCAGTGATTTGCAAACCTGAAGAGCAATCATCCTGGACCAGCTAGCTAAGTCTGATGCAGTGTCATTTGGAAATACTGATGGACCAGTACACCATTTTATATTCCTTCAGCTTTGGTTAGAAGGTAACCTATCTCAGAAGCATGCTTTATCTTCCCTAGAAACCAAAGTAAAAACACAAATCCCCAAACATTGTAACAAATTTTACTTACACCAGTTAGTAACCGGTTAAGAGCCTGAGATCATTACTGTGAAACTCATTTTGTTTCCCATACAGAGGTAAAATCTATTGCTAAAACCTGAATGGTAGTCAGTTCTTGTCAGAAAACCTGAATCCATTTGTTCTAATATTGAGATACACTTGAACCACCTCCCTTGGAGATGCACACATTAGCAGCATAGCAATTACCAGCATGCAGGTACTTGAACAACTGCTTGCAGAACTGGGAGGGAGCACGCACAGTAGGCTTTTGCTTTGCACAGACAACAGCACGTCCTTCCACAGTGCCTGTGGACTTCCCTTGGCCCGTAAAGCTGTTTGAAGAAAGCCGTACCTGGAAGGAAACGGTTCTGGGAAAACAACAGTTAAAAGTTCAAAACATGAAATAAAAAGTTTCCATAGACTTCTTAAATTCCTTCACACTTCGCTGACTAAATACATAGCAAATTAGTTATGACAATCTGTGGTTAAGTTTCACTACATTCTCAATACAGAGGTTCGATTTGAAATTTGATCAATATTCATACCATCTTACATACCAAGTTAATTGGTAAAAATGCTGCTATATATTCTTTGAGACGTTTCTCAGGAACAATTTAAGTATTTGTTACTCAATCTGAATAAATCTCCTGTTTGTGAATATTGATGACTGTTAAATGGAAGTATTACATTGTTGGAAGGGTTTCAAAGTGACTTATATGAGGCATGTAAACAGCATAAAAATAGAACTAAGCATATCGTAATGAAACCATGAAGGCATAATTTAGATACAAGCACAAAATGCAAACTCCTTTTTCCTTTCAAAAAGAAAACTATTAAAACCACAAAAGAGTCGCATACAAAAAAAAGCAGCTTTAACAAAGGACTGACTCTGAATAGTTTTAAAAATCAGGACTGTGTAGCTTTGCAACAGTAAGATACGTATTACAAGTGCATACTCTAAGGCAGCCTCTATTTAAAATTTTGCTACATAATTTTACAAAGGCGATTGAGCAGTCCTCGGACTACATGCATAATTAAGCATGAACCTTGCAAACACAAAAAGCTAATAAAAATCTGGTCAAAGACAACTGGAGTCAATTGTACGCTTTGTATGTTCTTCAACTGAGATCTATTGCCTAGTTTATCATCTATAATCCTGACAAAAAACTCTAGGATACGCACGCTAACAGCACATGCACATCAATCACTGTCATCTTCTAATCCAAAAATCTGCATATGTATTTCTATAATAGGATTAAGATTAGTTTTCATGAAACTTTATGCAAGTATAAACCCACAGTAGTCCTGAAAGCAGTAACCCTGCATTCCACCGCTTCTACACAGGTCTGTGCATCCCTGCCCCTTACGCCATCCCAAAGTTTGTGGTTTCCTTGAATACGAGAGCTCACCCGAGTTAATTTTCACCAAGCCAATTTTAACGTGGGTCCATTCCCCTTGCCTGTACCTGTACCCAGTCACTAAGACTCCTGCGCAGGTGCGCGGAGGCTGCAATACAGCAGGGACAGGCAGGGACACCTACAGCCTTCATCTTCACCTCATGACCTGGCTTCATCATCTGACTCCAGCAAGCATTACGCAGTGAATTACAAACCCATCCAGACCCGAAAACTATTTTCTGATGCAACAGTCACTTTTTGTTAAAGTTCTCATCTTCTCCTAGCAAGGGCACTGTGAAAACTTAAGGAGGCCAGGCAAGCATTGATCTCTCTCCCCTCGTCTACTCCTGCTCTTTTCCCATACTGACAACCTCAAGCATTTACCAGTGACAAATTCAGACACAGAATTCAGGCTTCCATACAAAAATCACAGGGTTTTGGAGAATTTGGGGAGCTAGGTTTCTACTGCTGATTTCTCATTCTCTTCTTCACAACCAAAGCTAGGCATCAGTACCAAAGCCATTTCACCTTTTCACATACAAGCTGAAAAATGTCATATTATCATACTGGTCTGCAGGTTGAGTCTTATAGAGAATGCTAAATAGAAGACTTAGTCAAAAGGTAGGGAAGCTGAATAAGACAGTAATTGTTGACATTATATATATATACACACATATCTCATATGACAACATCATAGGCTGATGTAAACCCTTTGAGAGATGGAAGTTATAAGTGGGCAGAATTACAGGGACTCAGTGGATCCATCTACAATTGCTATAAAATAGAACTTCCTCATACTAATGTACATTCAGGTCTTATGTATGTAAATTCATAAAGGGAATTTAAGGGACAGTTTTAAACAGACTCAATATTTCTATCAGAAATCAGACATATACATTATGGAGCATCCTCTGGCTGAAAGGCAAGAGTCTTCTTATCTAGAAAAAATATCTCTAGTTATGTTTTATGCTGTCCAGTCACTGCAATTACTGCAATTATTTCCCTTCCCCTTTTACTAAGGGGGGAAAAAAAATAATCTATGATCTTATTGGCTTCTTTAAGGAGAAAAGACACCCTGGTGCCATCTGATTGTTTTAGCCTGATTTTTCCAGGAAACTAACGTTATTATGAGAAGACTAAACACAAAATCATAACATTTGAACCATGTTGTCCAAGTTCTATCAAATTTGGCAAAATGCTAGATGCCTCAGAAATTAATTTCACAGAAGTTAGAGACCTTACAGAAAAATAAGACCCAACACAGTGACTCTTGAGGGAAAAGCAGCCACAGCTTTGTCCCTTTTCCCCTGGAGAGACAGCAATCTACAAGCTAATCAGAATTCAGGTACTATTTGTTAAAGCCACAAGCATGTCGTTCCTAACCCAGAAAAAAAAAAAATAAAAAAAAAATTGAGAGAGTCTGGAAGAAACGGCAGACTTTTGGGACGTGGCAGGGAGCCGGGCATCTGACACTAGAGACTAAAATACATAGGAAATGAACCTAGAAGAAATTCAGTTTTTAGGTCTACTACTCATGGAACAACCTGATTAATGTTTATGGAGTATTCTCAAGCCATAGCACTTAAAAAAAAAAACAGCAAACAAAACCAACACTTGAACAGCAGATACATATAAAACATACACATAGATAATTTGAGTAAGTCAATACCAATTAAATAAAAGGGATGGAAAACATTGCAATTATTATTGTGACTGGATAGTTTTAACTATCTTGGTAACGTGCAATATAACAACGTAGATTTGTGCTGAAAAAAACAGAGCATATCTCTTTGCGTCAAAATGCCTGAGTAATATGATAAACACTGAAATAGAACAGTGAAAAAAACCTCCCACTGTTTATTCTTCATACAAATAGGTATTATTTGTAGGCTGCCAGGCACACATGCACCCTTTAAAGGCCTGTTTTTCCAGATAGATTCCCCCCGACCACCACCCCTAAGAAGAAAATATCACTGAAAGAAGAAAAACCTCCAATAAAATAAGAAAAAGAATAACTGATGCCCCCAAAAATCTGGAGCAGATACAAATTATTGTTGACTCATATTGTAAATTGCTTGTCCACTACAAGCTTTCAGAGTAATGTAACAAGGAAAAAAATGTTTTTCAATCACTGCCATCCATCATCTTGGTAAACAAGTAAAACGTATACTCTGCCATTTGCTAGCTATTAGTCTGTGTAATCATAAAATATAATGTAATGTAATCATAAAAAACACTATTATTACCTACTCTTTCAATTTATAAGCAAATATTTCTATCTGTCAAATGATTTCATGCTAACATGGGGCTTGAACCTTCTGCGCTGCTTACCATCAATCTAGTCGTCAATCTAAGATAAGTCTGTCTCCTGTTTAGTCCTCCTACATTTGGAAAATGCTCAGCGTGGCAGCGCTCTATTTGATCCCAGAAGAAATCATATGAAGAGAAGGGTCAGTAAATGATCCAGCTGTCAAGGACCTGAACAGTTCAACAAGGGCCATGAGACAGTCACTGCTCTTGGTCAGACAGACTTAGACGCCACCAAGAAAGAAGAGAATTCTCAGTTCTAAGATTACTCTTTTCTGCACTATATTCTATATAATTTTGATACTGATCTTTAAACATATTTGTATGAGAAGGAGTCCTAGAAAAGGTATGGATTTCTCAAATTACATCTTTTAAAGGTACAGAAGAAACAGCTTTACTCTAAAATGCTTGAGTCCAAGGAATACCTTTTTCTTAATATATTTACAACCAAAACTATCCATTAGATTGCAAATAACATTAACGAGCAATTCTGTGCAAGAAAATTGGTAACTTTTCAGTGATACATATTATTAAAATATTTCTAAACAACAGTACCAATCTTATTCCTAGTAACTTCTCAATAAACCAAAAAGCAAAAGTCGCATAAAATTATGTTCACTATTTTCACCAGCTCACAGAACTTGCCAGAGTTGTTACACCATCAGACCAAGAGCAACAGGTGGTCAAGTTGTCTGGAGCTCAGACACTCATTCCGTATTACATCCTTTTAATTTATGGCAGTGAAGACTCTGCTTGAGCAGTCTTTTCCCCCCAGGTGAACACCAAACCCAAGGTAATAGTGTGACACACAAGCCACTGTTTCGGCTGCACGTGACCCCTGTTTGTTCACATAGGCAATTCTCTGCTGACTTTAGGGCTAGAATCTGCTCCTGCAGTGACAGGATGGACCTGAATGGCAAACCATGGGGTTTCGGTGGCCTACCAAGTGTCAGTGCAAAGTGAAATGGTAACTTTCTTAAGATATAACAGATCCCCCGCATGCAGGTGGACTTTGAAACTCGGAATGAATACGTCTCTCAAGCTACAGAAGTGCCTTTTCTTTCTTCAGCTCATCTGTTTCAGCACCAACTTGGTTATAACCTGTCAAAAACCTCAATTTTTTTTCCGTGTCTTAGTCAGAAAAATTCTGATATATTCCAAGAACATTATCAGTATACCTTAAAGGCATGGTCCAGGGGCCCAAAGCAATTAAGTGTTAAAATACAGCCAAAGGGATAGGGGAGAGATTCTGCTCTAAAAACACAAGTATGAAGTCCGTGCAACTGGAAACAGCAATCCCTACGCCACCTCATTGCTTTTTGGGGTGAACACCTGAATCCCTGCAGCAGTAAGGATTTTCTCTGAGGCAACAGCCGCTCCGTATAGCACATGGTGCTGCCAGTCCACTTCGGGAGCCCTTTAAGGAACAGAAGTTATTCAAACTCCTGAAATAAGGAGCAAACGCAACCAGCTCTCTCCAACAGATCCGTGTCCTAAATGTAACCTAGCGATGATCTTCAGGTTCAACAGTCCTGCAGTTCACTGTCAAGCAGTCCTGCAGTTCACATGGCAGACTCCACTGCAATGGGGAAGAATTTAAAAGAGTTTAAAAACCACATTTAAAAACTACACTATCCCCACTGCAAGGTGATCATTTAGGAGTTACAGAATGAAATGCGTGTGATGGCAAGTGAGATTTCCCATTTAAAATTAAATATTAATACACAAACTGAAAAAATGTTATTTTAGTTTTAGGCATTATGATGCAATCTTTAATTACATAATCACATGCTCCCTACAGAGTCCATGACTGGTACCACAGGATGCAAGTGCAGGAAAATAGAAGATTGTATCTGCAAACATCAATCTCATTTTATTAACTTCTTAAACTTTGTGCGTCTATTGTACTTGACTTTGAAATATAAATTTATTATATATATATTGCATTTATGAAATTTAACAATGCTGTCATAAAAAGATGTACATGAATAATACAAATGAGATAGTGATATTAAAGTGGTTTTCAGTCTGGATGAGATTTTGTTTTCTAGGATGTATCCTATAAGTCTAGCCGACTTGACCATTAATGCCACTATCTGTGTATCACTGACAGTGAAAAATTAAAGGAAATCTCCAAAACCAAAAGGCACTTGTTTTCTGCATAAATTCTGTAATTATGCCATATAGTACGACACTAAGAAAGGAATGTTGTGGTCCACAGAAACTGAAGAAGACATCAATATATCATTGTGCAATACTTTTTCAGTTCACCCTAGGCACAAGGAGTGAAGTCAGTCAGGGGAAAAAAAACCAACAAAACAACCAAGCCAACCTTTTGGACTATCTCATTTTCCCTCTGTGAAATTTTAAGACAGCCCCATCCCCTAAATACGAAAGCAGCATGCATCCCACACCCTTGTAATACATAAGAGGGAGGAATGCCCCAACAGAGACACATAACATCAACTGCACAGAATCTAACCCAAAAGTCTAACTCGGTTTCCAGCCTTTACCGGTGGCTGTAAAGAGAATGCAGAAAAAACACTTGCTTGACCTTTCTCCCTTTGTATTAATAGCCATCTCTGTCAATGGCTGACACGATGAACTGTCAGCACTCTAACTAAAAATGTTTACTGGGCTAACAAGGTAGTGATTCCACAGCGACAGCAGAGAGGAGCACTGCTCCATCACCTGGAGGACTGGGCCCCGACATAAGACTACAACATCTGCCAAACTAACCAAACAGCATTATCTGGAGTTCATGCTAGTTTGAGCAAGATGACACCCAGTTTCTGCACCAAGTCAGAATGGTATGGATAGGTGACATGCGATTCAACATAAAAACTGCTTATAGAAAGTGAATCAAACAAAAACAAACTAGAAAAATGAATTAATACAAAGGCAGAATTTGCACTGTATGGGCATACTGGAGTACTGGATACACTGTTAAACCAGAGCGTATTTTGAAGGTGAGAAACAGCGGCACCCAACTGAAAAGATGCAAAGCGGGGCGCAGCGTGCAGAGCCCAGCCGCTACGCAGGGCTGGAGCCGGGGAGAAGCCACCGCAGCAAACGGGAGGGCAAGTCGCCAGCACCATGGCAGAAAAGCAGGTGTCAAGGAGACGGGATTGAGATGGAATAAACACAGCTAAAACTCCACTTTCTCCCTCCCACACTGCCCAGTGAATCTCCAATAAATTTATGACTTTTCATGCACAAGAAGAAAAACATAACTTAATTGTCACTTGGCAACATGTATCTGCAATAAATATCAAAGTACTATTTTCTAACAAAGAAAAGGCAGCATAACCAGAAAGTAAATTATAGCTATTAATTCCCCACCCAAATTTCTGATGTTATCCATTATATATCTTTGTAATTCTATTATGGCTATGAGCTCATGACAGTCAGATATTGTTAGAGCAGCCCACTACTTTTAAATGACAGCTCTCTCACTTGAGATATCAATTAGGGGGGAAAGTTAATAATCCAAGTAGAGTTCAATATCTTACTACTGCAGTCAACATTTTAACTCTCCATAAAAAATGGTCATACAAGATTTTAACTCTATAACAAATGACTATGCAGCATTTTAACAACCCATAACAAATGACTATGCAACACAACAATAAAGTATCTTCCCTAGTTTTAAATGAGTAAATAAGGCAGATTAATATGAAAAAGAGACTTGGATGCAAGATCAGCACACCTATTCATATTTTCAAGGAAACATCTGATTATGAGACCAAAATTGTGCATGAATTGAGGATTTGTTTGCATTTCTAATACATACCTTTTAAGATACAAATAATACTGTATTATCAGGAAAAAATGTTGGCATTCAGCATTTCAGATTCAATGATACATTTAGTAAAAGTTTAGGTAATAGCATACTTACTATGACTAACTAAAGGAAAACTTTTCGTACAGCTAAATGTTAAAATGATCAACTGCTTTTGGTAATACATACTCCACCTTTCTCAGCCTGTACTCACATAGCTGGTTGGAGCCCTTCATGTGCTAGATTTATCTTTAACACTATGTATTCTTAAGGCAAGGACTATCATCTTCACCTCTGGGCAATATGTAAGTGCAGTAGAGCTCCTTCCCACAAGGATCTATTGGCAAATACACATGCTAACTAGAAGTGCTGAAGCATTAAGGTCAAGTATCTCAGCCAAGGTCACTAGGGAACCTAACAGTAGAATTAGGCAATAGATCCACTCGGACACTAAGTCAGCGCAACAAGCTCCCTACCAATCTTTAAAATATATTTTATTAACATTTTTATTATTTCTTAGATAATATTCAGTCTCAAAAGAACAGATATATACTTACTTACATAACAAAAAAAAAATATATAAATCAATAGGAGACTAGCAGCTGGATTATTACAAATACTTAGGGCCCTTTAGATATTGGAAAGGTGTCTCCAGGGATTCTCAAAAGTCCAAATGCCTAATTCCTATCTAATTCCATACGTACAAACAGGGTCTTAACCCTTGTCTCCTGACAGGAGACGCTTACTGAAACTCGGAATAGGGGCTATGCTCCCATTTTCCAAGGCTGGGTCCATGCTTGGCAATTCACTTCAAGTGCTTTGATTTCAAGTGGCTTTTAACAGGATCAGAGACTGACAAAAAATATATGCGTACCAGGTATATAGCCATTATTTGCTTTGTCCCTTGCAATGATAATCCAGTGAACTACCAAGTTAACCTTAGGTGAACAGAAGTGTGGTAATATTCCACCAAATAAGAGCAGATTCCAACTTCTAGGTTTGTACTTTATAGAGAGGACTTGAAGAATTTCTGCTTCTACTATGAGCAGATATTAAGAGATCTTAAAAAAAGTCTTAGAAAAATACACCACAAACTATTTTCTCTCAAAAGCTACGAAATTAGTCATAATGAAGAAAACAGTTTAACTTCATATGCAGTATGAAATTTCAATACCATTATGTTAGAATATTTCTTAAAATATTTTTAATAAGAGTTTCTCAGTCAAATGGTCAAAAATCTCAGAACATGGGACATGGATGGGGTTTTTGGCATGCGTTTGGAATGGCCAGTGTAATTCACCAGTAGTGAATGCCCTTAACTCAGGGAACATAAGTGCCACATCTATACCAAACACATTGGCTTTGCTTTAAAATATGTTTCCAAAATATGTACCCAGTGATGTATTTTGGAAAAGATATAAAAGACAGACTAAATAAATATCTCCTCTCTCCATGTTTTCATCATAATTGACAAAGACAGCACCTTAGACTATCGAAGACACTTGCTACGAGTTACCAGATAAACTAACTTCTCATTCCTGAAAATATAATTTACAACAGTGACAGCTTCAGTTCCTTGTACTTGATTAACGCTGCAGTTGAGGCCCTTTCTTCAAAATATAGTAGCATTCATACTGTACAGAAAAAAATAATTTCCCACAGAAATGGAGAGTGATAAAACCTTATGGATATCTTCAACCACCTATTGAAGCCCTTAATTAGCTAGAGGGTTACATGAGACACACTGTATACCTTCCCCCCTTTTATTTGCCCTCTTAGAACACACATAACAGTAATTTCATGTTTTAACTAGGTTATCTACTGCTTTCAGAGCCTTTATTCTCTTGGGAATATTACCTTTCTAAAGCTATGTCACTTGATGCACACACCACAACAGTATTTTTTCTGAAGCCTCCTGAAAATCATGGTACTCTATACAGAGATAGGTGCAAGGTCCTCATCTCAGCGTTAGCACAGGATGAGGACTCATATTACACATTTGAGAAACAGAAAATAAATGTATGTAAGCAATGTTATAAGGTAACAGAATTAAACACTTCAGGAGTTACACAACACTCCATAGTGGCTCAAAAATATCAAAATGGATGCCAACAAGTAAAATCCTAACACTGATTTAAAAGCAATGAAGGTCTATTACCTGAGTGTTCTTAGAAGGCATCAGTTAAAAGCTCTAGATCAAAGCAAACAGGCTTAGATATGTTGAATTAGTCTGCATCTTACCCAGAAGTAAAAAAATGGGACACCCAACTCGGGATCCAAAATCCACAAAATACACTGCAAACTCCTTCCTGCGGCTTCATAATGAGAATCGTTAAGCACTGGAACTGCTGCCAAGAGAGGCTGTGAAATCTCCATCCTTGGGGATTTTCTGAGCTTGACTTAACAAGACCCTGCACCACCTGACTCCACTTTGAAGGTAGCCCTGCTTTCAGCAAGAGGCTGGACTAGATGACCTAAAGAATACCCTTACACCTGAAATTATTCCCTGATTTGCCTTACCATACACTGGAGAACCCCTTAATGAGACAGTAACAAGAGCTGTTAGAACTGCAAAATGTACATTCAGGATTTGAATGAGTTTCCCAAACAAAAAAAAAAAAATTATATTGGTATCCTACCCTGAGAAGGTGATTTATGGTCAAAAAGCAGTTGGAATGTCAAGTAAACTAATAGAGGTATACTATTTTGACAGAGTTAGTAAAAAAAGGACTGCAGGTCCCAGGAGCTTAAGGCTCTGTTTGAAGAGGCTTTGGCACAGTCCCTCTCCTTGGCCTCTCTAGCAAACATCCTCATCCTTCCCATAAATTAGGCATTGCAGTGGAGATGATTAAGCTTCCTAGTAAGAGTCTGACCTCATGAAATCCTGTTCGCTGTGTGTGCAACCCTTCACAGGGCTCTAACTTGAAAGCATTCTAGATTAGCAGGCCATACCTCTAGGAAAATGAGCGAAAACAATGGCACCAAAGCACACAGCAATTCCAAATATTTGGGTTTTAACTTCAGCTAGTGTCAAAACAAACACATGCAAACAAAACAGGGTAAAGGTGCACTCATTTCCCTGTCTCAGTTTCCTCACCAATGAGAACAAACTGCTCAGGCCAAAATTATTCTGTAGGGATAGGAAGAAGGTGTAATGGTGTTAAGCTGAAGGAGAGTCGATTTAGATTAGATATTGGGAAGAAATTCTTCGCTATGAAGGTGGTGAGGCACTGGAACAGGTTGCCCAGAGAGGCTGTGGAGGCCCCATCCCCGGAAGTGTTCAAGGCCAGGTTGGATGGGGCTTTGGGCAACCTGGTCTAGTGGAGGGTGTCCCTGCCCATGGCAGGGGGGTTGGAACTAAGATGGTCTTTGAGGTCCCTTCCAACCCAAACCATTCTGTGAGTCTATATCCAAACTCCTCTTAACATACCTCTTTCTTTCCGTCAGGGAATTTCTTGGCTCCCTTCAAACCAGTTTGCATAGATTCCTCCTTTCCCCAGGGTGTTCCCAAAATGCTTGGGGAAATACTGTTCCCATTACAACTTTCAGTTCTCTTTGTATGAGCCTGATCTACAGGTCATCATAAATATCTTCAAAACTGCCTAAGACATGATTAACTGCTGCTGAGTTTAGATGTGAAAAAATCAGTTTGTCTACCCAGTAGCCATTCCTTTGCTAAGGATGGTACCTTTAAAACTAAAGTTAAATATTAACATCATTATTGGGCCTATGCCAGGTGAAAGTTTTGCACACCACCACCTGCGTTTTTTTACTTCCCATGGCGTTTTCAGCCCAGCTTTTGTACATCTTCCACAGCCCGGTAGCAAACAGAATCAATATGCAGAAGACACCAGATTACCTGACACATCACAGCCCATTTTCAGCCACACACTGATGAGAATTGCAGGCAGAGAGTCTAATGAAGTTAATGAAATTTTGTAACAATTTAAATCAATCCAAGTCACTAATTCTGTTGTCCTCCCCTGTTGCCCTGTCTACAGAGTCCCTCCTTTGCTCTGTATTTTAACGATTGCAAGGCACACTGTTTCAGAAAGTAGTCACAACACTGGAGAAAATCAGAGGAGCCTAAGGTTAATATTTGCTCTGAACTTTCTGAACCAGCTTTCTGTACCAGCCTTGTATGGTTTTATATAAGTACCAGCAGTGACACAGAAGAACACCGCACCCTTGCCTTATTTTTGCTTAAACAGCAACAGAACATCAACCTCACAAATGTGAGTTACAGTTAGAAAACCAAAGGCCAAATCTTTATCGCTATTTTTGATAGTCTTAGAAGTACAACACCTGTATCAGCATCCTTTTCCTGAAATACAAAATCATTGGATATACTGTACCTTCCTGATTTTAAGCTTTTCTGTAAGTACTAATTCACTATCTAAATGCCAAATTTTTTGGCTGCATTCAAGGCAACTGCTCTTTCCAAGTTGAAATGGAAGTTTAACCCCTTGGTTTACACCAGTAATTTGAGGTCAGGAAAAAATAAAATGTAAATTTATTTTATCTATTACACAGACCCAAACTGAATGATTACCTACAGTGTAAGACACAAGAGCAGAATTTTTCTTTAAACCTCTAATAAATCTACTGAGGCTTATTTTTAAAACATTTTCAAATAAAATTTTAAAAAAGAAACTGAAAAGGTTAATGTCAATCTCATTATTTCAAATAGTCTTTACACAACTTAAGAATATATATGACATTCGGCGTTGCCCATGAATTTAATTAGTCTCCAAATCAGAGTATCCAAATTACAGAAGCACCATAAAACCCACTGTGCTGCTAACAGCATGCTAGATGATCAAGTTTGTTGTGCATTTTAGAAAAAGTTAATTCTCATCTAGTTGTTATTTTACTCAGTCTAATTGGGATTTCACAGTTGTACCATTGTAAAGAAGAATTTCTGTGCAAGCTCAGTTGTGGGCAGGGGAGGGGGAATCACAATGTATAAAAATTGTAAATCTGCAAGTGATATTTTAGCATATTTGAGAGACTGAAATCATTCTTTAAAATACTCTGCAGCATCATATGGTATTTCATCTGAAGTTTCATCATTTGTACAAAATAGCTTGCAGTGATTTGTTACAAGATATTCTGAAATACTCTGCACCTATAGTCTGAAGGACTAAAAGGTCTCCTTTTTTTTCCAATTACTTCTTAGATATCAGGAATTCTTTAAAAAGCTTAGGAGAAGATCCACTTATAAGGCTGTCAGGTTCTGGCCAAATCAGCTTCTGTCAAAGAGGGAAATGGTCAGACAACAAAATGTTAAAGATTAATGCATACAAAATTTATTTTATTGTTTCTCTTTAGGTATCTGAAGCTCTTTGAATGCATTAATGAGATGGGTATCACCTAGAGAGATTAATGTGCTATGAATTATGTGCAAATTTACTTAATTTCATTAAACAGAATGTCTGTTACACTTCCTGACACCAACACCACTTTCGTCATTAATAAATGCAGCCAATGACTTGCATTTGTTGTAGCATTCAACGCACGTTCAATGCATGTGTTCAACTGCCTTTATTTTTAAAAAAAGATTAGGCTAACACAAGCTGAATGTGAGATACCAACAACGATGGATTCAGTAACAATCTTCATTAGAAAAGTATTTTTTATGTCCTCCTACACAAAGGGCGTTGTTTCTGCTCCACCCCATTCACTTATCCTTTCTATTGCTGCCTTTGCAAACAGAAGCCTGAAATTCCTTTCAGGATTCATGGGGAGTGGAAAGCATTCTGCATGGCTATTACCAGGCATCCCTGCATGTTGCTGCATGCCCCCTCCAAAATGCTACGCACCTTCTTCCTTAAATGCAAACTGAAAGTGCTTGGCACCAGGGAACAAAGCCTGACATGTCCTAACCCCAGCTTTTTTAGGTTGCAGTTATTTTTTTCCTTCTGTCCGTACTGTCAAGGTTTACAGTCGATGTGACTTACAAGCCATAAGGACATCGTGGTTTGTGCAGAGACAAATCTGGTCGGGTTAGCAATCGCAGCTTAAAGCAGTCCTGCTGCCTGATCTCTACGCCTCTTCCCTGTGCTTGCAGCTAACAGCCCACGGCAGTAACGCAAACGCACCACTGCAAAGCTACCACAGTTCACAGCCCAAGATGTTAATTCTGAATTTTAGAGTTTTTTCAAAATACCACTGAATGAAAACCATTCCCTTATGACAATGCAGTCAGCGGGACTCTACCCCACATGCTGTAATATTACACAAGCTAAAAGGCCCACGATTTTTTTTTCCAATTTGGAAATAATACTCTCCATCTTGTTAAGTCAATTTAATGCTGATAGTTTTACAGTCTCACAGGAGTGATACAAACTAGTTTGAATTTCTTCAAGGTAGTATTGATACCAGCTTCTACATGAATAAATCATTCCATAACTACAGATAAAAATAATTTTGGATACTTGCATCAATACTACAAACAAGATACGGAAAAGTGAATACTAGTGAATATACCTAGTTAGAATATAGTTTACAGAGAAGCCATCTAAGCACTGGCTATCTAAGTTGCAGATGCAGAGCCTTACAAATAAGCTGGGAAGGATGGTAGAAAAATCCTATTTAAAGACAACATAGGGTCCTCGAATTTTATATGCAAATACATATAATAAATAACCCCAAGTTTGTAAACCTTACCAAAGGAATCTGAGGTAAACAGGAAAGGCAGAATGTTGTTTCAGATATTTTTAAGGATTTGTTCAGACTTTGCAGCATTCCATAAATTAAAACAAAACACACATTCCCTTTTTTATTAGTATGCTGTACTCGCATTGTCATGTGCTTATTCTAAAACTAAGCTAACTGTGCACATGAGAGTGTATGTAAGTGTGGTTACATTTTCCAGTGCTATGAGTCCTTTGTGGTTACCAAGTAAGCAATGAGTTTTATTACTGTACCGATAAAGCTCATACATGAGTCTTACACAAGATGGATGACCCCCTTTTTTCCTCAAAGGGGATTTCCACTGTTACAATAATGATGATTGGCAAAATAATCATGACATCAAAAGCCTTAACTGATTCAGCTGGAACTCAAGACCTCTCAGTGAAGCTGCTCACAAAAGGTTACTGGAAATGGTTATGATTCTGGCAAAAAATGGCATTAGGAGATGACCGGTTTTCAGATAGCTAATATAATTTCAGAGACAGTTAAGTGAAGGTAGAAAAAAAAATTAGTGAGAAAAGTTATTCCCCTGTTTCATACATACTGAAATTTCAACTTTATGTAAAAGTATACATTTGTATACTAGCATTAAAAATTGATAAATCTTTAAAGACATACATCTGGAGAAGTATCTAGCAAGCAGTATAAATAACTGCAATACTTGTTTTAAAAGGACTGCATATTTAAGTCTTGAAATTTAACAGTTAAAACCAGTAAAAAATACCACACATTGGTTCTTCTGTGATAGAATTTATTATAATGGCAAATTCTACTATGCATAGTGTTTTTGTGTACTTGGAATAGTATTTCCAAGGAACACTCATGTACGATTAACGTTCCACCCACAGCATCTGAACACTCACGGACTAAGGAAATGCTTGCAATGGTGTTATAAACAAATAAGAAACCCACTCAGCAGTTACTTACAATGAAACATAAAATATCCCCCCTAATTTACAAGTATAAAAAGACTCAGTTATAAGTAAAAATACCACATACAACTAAGCAGAATGCTAAAAAGCTACTTTATATGTATTATTAACAGCAATATTCAGCTACTTAGCATTAAAGAATAATAACACTAAACCCTCCCTTGGAGGTGATTATTTTCATTGTTGATAGGTCAGCAACTGAGATTTCAGAAGTTAACCTCTGACTAAAAGACATCAAGTCTTTTTAGGTCATGAGGTCCTACATGAGGTCTCTCAGAAGACAAGTATAAAAGTCCTAAAATAACAAGCACACACACAGGTTTCTCTTAATTTGCCCTGTTGGATTCCTATAATAAGTGCTTAACAACTCCATCCCCAGAGCAACTCCGCAGTCATCAACAAGACCATTTACCACATGATTTAGCAAACATATTTCCAAGATTTTCACTTACATGTGCTACACAGAATTGGAACAGGAATTAATGTAAGGCAATTTATGGGCAATATCGTTCTTGCCTTCACAGTTCTTTTCATATCAGATCCAAGAGGAGAAAGAAGCTCAGTTTCCAGGAGGCATACACGAGTTGTAATGCTATGGGACACGTCTCCTCCTTGCTTGCATTTTTTAAAGCCCCTTAGCTGTAAGGCAATGGGGTCTATTCTAACCCTAAATATTTTTCTCTACTGAAATGGTAGTAGCGATCAGCATCTGTTCACCATCCTGTATTTATTTAGTTTATTTCTCCTGCCCATCAGCAGTAATTTAAGTGTATCTAATTAAATATGTCCACACAGAATGGTCAGCTACTATGAATACACAATGTTTTCTGAACAGCAAAAACTTCTCTTTTACCAGACTGCATGTCAATTCATTTTGTTAAGATGATTTCATTCTAAATCTTATACTAAAGCACTGTTGACAAAGAGCAAAAGACCTTACAGTCTCTTCCACTGTCTCATGAAAACCAACAAACAAAAATTCAGTAGCGTTGGAGGTCACCATAAAAATCTCACTGGATATAGCTTTCTGTGTAAGTAATGAACTGCTGATAGTTACCTTCTAAGTGGAATTCCCCAAGCAGCGCCGAATCCACCTGGAATAGCTTTTACTGCAGGGGAAGGCTGTTGTTTATTGTTATTTTGCATGAGAAGTCATCAAAAGTCTTTAAAAAGCCACACTGATCAAAAGGATCTGACATGGGAGGAAGTTGGGACGGACTGGTCTTGTCTCCCTACCCAAAAGAGCCCCACCCAAACCTTCAATCCCAATCTGTATTTTAGGCATACTCTTATCATCTTGACATGTGTGTTTCTAGAAACAGAGTAAATTGACTTGTCTATATTAATTTTTAGTCTTTTGGTACCTCACCTTCTATCACTTCTCAAAGACCACTCATTACAGCTCTGAAATATTCATGACCAGGAGGGAAAAAAAAATCCCAACCTAAAAAGACCAAACATGAAATGAAACATAGTTTCTATTTTATCCTCTTAAAAAAAAAAAANAGGAAGAAGAAGAAGAAGAAGAGAGCAGGAGGTAGGAAGTTACAGCTTAACATCAATTAACTTCAGTTTCCAGAGAAATGTAGAAGTAAATAGTGCAGGATGGATAAATGACTGAGCTGCCATCTGCTTCTGTTCTTAGCAGCTCTTTGGAAACACAGCTACCTCAGTGAAGTGTTTGCCAAATAGTGGAGTAAAGAAGGCAGTATGTAACCTGAGGGGAGCGGGACAACAAAGTAAAGCTTTGATATCCACTCGTCTGTAGAAGTTACCTACAGCCATCACCTTCCTAATCCCAAACCAGAGAATCTCTTCAGATACATAAGCGCCATGTGTGTTCTGGATCTGCATCTTCCTGTTTGATGCTCCTACACCTGCTGGTATGCAGAACAATTCAAACAGAATATTTATTTGTCCAGAAACATCCCTACTACCTCAGTAAAATAACATCAACTTGCACAGAGAAACTTACACCTTTGGTCTGTTTCAGTCTCCTTAAAACGCAATTTATCAGATTACAAATGGACTTTATAGCAGATTAATCATACACCAGGGAAATGGACTTTTCCTTTTTTTTCCAAAAGTATTTTTCATCTACTTCTGTGACATACATTACTAGATAACTTACAACACACGCTATCCACAGGTGTCATTGCAAAAATTTATTATCCCAGGTACAAATTCTACTCAACTGGTCACTGCCTTAATGATTGATATATAAGAAAACTAATAATATTTTATTCACCTATCAGTTTCTTGCAAATGGCAGTAGCCCAAGGAGCAACCTCAATCACTGTTGTAAGTTTAAGCACTTCGGTTATGCGTATTGGCTAGTATTTCTTACTGGTTTCTGCTTCTCCCCCCCCAAGGTATGAGACCAAGTAATCCTAACGCTTCAGAAGTTATGAAAAAACACTGCTGAATCAGCGGCATTAGTGCAACAAACATGCACACAATCAAATCAAACTTGAATTTTTTTTCCAAAGTCTTATAGAAAAACGCCTAAAAATTCATCCAGAGGCATACCAAGTTTAAAAAAAAAAAAAGTAAAAAGCAGACAAGAGCTAGGAAACAAATGTTAGCACATACAAGAGGTATGGCAGAACAAGCTTTATTTCTTTTGTCTGTTTTTAGAGCCTCCACATCTCACTCAGAGTTCCTTTTCCTTTCACATCACTTCTCAGATTCCAGTGAAATGCAACTCTTCTGTGTTTTGTGTTTGTTTTGGGATAAAATATATGAATACTGTACTTTAAGCCAAACATGCAGAGGACACTTGTCATTTACATTAACTTAATGATCTGGTTTATCTCAAATTTCGATGACGGTAAGAATTACAGTTTCTGAATACTGATTATTCACTATTTATGAGAGAGTAGTACTGGATGCTCCCTCTAATTTTTCTGAGTAAACTATACAAAAGTTTACTATTAAAATGTCTAGTTCAGAAGCAATGACAGAATTCCTAGACAGAAAAAAAAGTTGTATTTTATTTTTTGATCAAAAAATTCTTAATACAAGAATTACCAACTGGCCAGGAGCAGAGAGGGATCCCAGGAAAAACCCTGCCATAATCATGAGCAAACCTCAGCTGATCAGCACCTATCATTCTTTTCCTATCTGCACTACTGCAACTTAGTCTACAAGATCACTATTTTGGGCTTGTTTTGTGAGACAGGCATAGTATGATCTCCTGGATGATACTCAAGAAACACTCTTTTTAAGCTCTGAGAGTACCCACCTTGAGTGCTTCCCCAATATAATTTCAAATACACTGAAATGTTTATTTCAGTATAGAAGTTGGCCCCAAACAAAAGCTTGATGACCTCAGAAGGTGGGTCATCACCTTCTTTCTGAACATAACACAGAGAACACAATGTGCAAAGTTTCATACGTGACACAGCTGCATGGAACAGCCTCTGTAAAATAGAAGTCATTGCTAAGTGTTAGTGAGGACAAGTATTATCCACCTACTTGCACATCTCATCTTTTAGCTTCTACAGTAACTACAAGATTAAGGAATTTGGGGTTCAAGAATTGGAACAAGAAAGAATTAGTCTTTAAAAAAAAACAAAAAACAAAACCACCAACTATTTTCAGGGCATGTCAACCCTGGAAAAGCTGGATGCTGAGAGGTCAGCTTTAGGTCAAGGTACACCACCTTCTCTACATTCCAACACAGAAGAAACAAAACTCCTGGGCTCTTCTTCAATGAGAGGTAGCCAGGGCTATCAGAGAGACATCTGCAGACCTCTTGAAAAAGAAACTGATCTAAATCAAACGCTCTTGGATGCAAATGGGAGTGTTAAGTCAGACAACTTACGGAAAAATTCTAATTTTATCATGGAAAGATAGCAGCAGCTTAGGTAAGGCTGTTATTAGCTTCCACCATGAATATTCGCTCTCAGCTCTCCACTTCTCACCTCAGACATCTGACTTGATTTAACAACTAATAGACATTAAAGATACAGTTCGATACTTGTAGGAAAGTTAGGTAAAAATACACATTTGTCAGGTTACCATTTTCATCTCTTTTACCATGAATTGTTTCTTCAAGTAGATTTGCACTTAAAAAAAAAAATTAAAGCACGCTGCTTTTGATAGTTTGTGTAATTGTTGCTTCTAGTGACCTAAAGAGGACCATTTAGTTCACAAAGGCATTCACTGATAGCTACACAAGTTGGTTTCATTCAGTTTAACACCAAAGATTTCAATACCAAGAACGAAGTATTGCATTTGTGAAGATCTTGCCTTTTATGAAGTTACTAATGGTCACGAAGATTACTACTATGATCTTTCTGTACTGACAGTTATTGAAGATCTTCCTTTGTTCTGCACATAACTGAGGTTTGTGTGTGAACAATATTCTAGTCTGAACATTGGCAATGTACAGATAATTGTTAACCTGGCTCCTTTAGTTGAGGTTAATTTTATCCTTCTGGAAGTCAGCCTTTTTTATACCATTTCTGCTCCATTTTCCTTGCCAAGAAATCCAGATGTTTTCAAAACCCGATTACAGTTTAATACAAATGCATACAGTTCTTAAAAGTGTTCAAAATATCTGACTACAAAAAAGGCAGCTTGAAAATGATTGAGGTTTTTTTTACCTTCTTCTACAGCATTTTTGCATCCGCTTTGTGAAACACATGAGCTTAGCCTCTGAAGAACCAGTAGGCTGCACAAGACAACAAGAAACAGAAGTACTAAAAACCATTAAGAAATTATCATTGCTGGGAAACTAGACATGATGCCCCAAGGTGACACTGAAAGAAAGAAGTCAATGGGGGATGTGGCCTGTTCTAGCATAGTCCTGCTGTCAGCAGATTCTCCCTACAACCAAAGAAAGATATGAAGGTGATGTATTGTTGCAAACAGGGAGCTGTAGCTGACAAATACTTTCCATGTTCCTTACAAAAAGCCAGCCCCAATCCTTCAAGTTGATCTATGAAAGCCAACGATGTTTTAGGTGAGTATACAGGTTCTTCTTGCACTGAAAAATTAACATGCACAAGGTCACATTGTAGTCACACATTTCTTGCAATGTTTTTGCCGGTATTCTTTTAAGAATATTAAAGCTTCCAAAAGAATATGGACATTCATCCACAAACACCATTAGCTTTACCAAGTACCATCGTTTGTTGTTTTTTTTTTCCACAATGTAGTAGTAAAAAATAGACAAAATGAGCATGGGCATGGAAGAAGCTATGAGGAGGAAAGGAAAGGAAACGAAGAGCTTTTTGAACAAAACCAAACCAAAGTACTTTTTAAGAAGCAGCTAGAGCTACCAAGTGAAGATTGAGTACTTGCTCATCACATCATTTACAGATCCCTAAAGGAAACAATTTGCCACTGTCCAACAACACTGAGCAGTCGATGATAACATCTATATTTAGGCTAACACTTTCAACTATAAAAGATGGTGGCTTTTTTTCTCTCTCCCAAAATGTTTTAACAAATTCATTATTTGGAGAGGGTTATTACTACTGAATAGGGACAAAGTAGCAACATGCCTTTGCCAAGTGAAATTATCACCACATTTGTCAGAGTTCGAACCTTCCCAAAACATTCCTCTTCTGTCACCCGCCACACCAGAAAAATTAGAGAGCCAATGAAGATAGTAGCTTATCATGGTCTTGCTATAGGCAGGACCCATACTGATTTCAAGGGAAACAACAGTGGTGTACAGGAAACCTTGAGAGACGACAACCCCCTGAAAGGCAGAACAAGATAGAGGTCCTTGCTATTCTCCGTAACTTTCACAACATTTAGCTCACGATCCCTATAAATCACATTTATGTAAAAAGCCTCACAAAACAGCCTACACCTCAGACCCAGAAGATCCTATACCATGGAATATCTGCCACCTCCTGTTAGTGACTAACACAGCCAGCCCTGCCCTGAAGATACAGCCTTTAAAGCTTCAATGTGCTGCCTCGTTGTACTTACAGCTGTACAAAACAGTACCTATTTATATCCCCTGCTCCCTGTCCCATCCTCTGTCAGAAACAAGGCAAAATCCTTTTTACATACGTAAAACGACACAGCAAGACGAGTGCTGTAAGTTGTAGCCAAACACGTAGAAGTTAGAAAGGCCAAAGATTCCTAGGCAGTCCCGTTGCCTCCAGCCTAAGTACTATATCATGCATCTGCATTTATATGTACGTGACATTTTTTAAAAAGAAAAAAAAAAGTAACAGAGCAATTCTCAGGAATGTATAACTTTTATCATCGTTCCCTATCCAGCTTGAGAAAACTACATGTGAGGCTTTATTCAGCATTGCTTTTTGCAGCCAAAATGAGGATGGATTCAAATCGTTTTGCTCTGTCCTGATCTCACCCTGTTTTGAGGGTTGAACTAGAGATCTTACAAACAGGTACCTGGAAGAATTACACAGAATTTTTACATCTCTGCCTGAAGCCACTTCCCCC